>JAGSMP010000040.1:0-600000 GCA_029286625.1 Parnassius orleans | reverse complement strand
CTTCCCGTGGCTGTTTAACCTATTTATGGACAGTTGTTTGCAAACTTTGAAAGTTGAAGAATGGGTTGAGAAAAGGTGTTAACCGTCAAACGCCTTTTGTACGCCGATGATCAAGTCATATTTGCATCGTCGGCGGCAAGTTGCAATGATGGTTACTTTAATGAACTGGTCATTAAAAGAAAGGGGTATGAAAGTGAACGCAAGTAAGACGAAAGTGATGGTTTTTGAAAGAGAAGAAAGTAAAACGTTATGTGAAATAAGAATAGAAGGGGAGTTGATGGTAGTTTGTATATTTGGGATGTTTATTTAGCAGGGATGGTAGATATGATAAGGATATAGAACGACGAGTGAACGCAGGAAATGGAGTGAATGGGGCTCTACACGCTATTGTGAAGAGTCAGAATGTGTCAAAAAAGGCATGTTTGGCAATTCATAATGCTATGTTAGTCCCTACTTTAATGTATGGTAGCGAAAGTTGGGTCTGGCAGAAGAAGCATGAGAGTAGAATAAATGCTGTAGAAATGCGGTCATTAAGGAGTATGCTAGGGCTGAATCTGAATGACAGGATGAGAAATAGTGTGATAAGAGAAAAGTGTGGTTTGCAAGATGACGTTTTGACTAGGATTAAGAAAGGAATGCTTCGGTGGTTTGGTCATGTAGAAAGAATGAACGAGGAAAGAGTGACAAAGCAAATTTATGTTGCATAAGTGAACGGAAGAGTCGAGAAGGGACGCCCTAGACGAAGATTTATCGACCAAATTGGCGATATATTGAAAATGGGCCAGATTAGGAGAACCCTTAACCGACGAGCGTGTATGCGTAGATATATGGATGTAAAGGAGGCGAGAGAAGTGTGTCAGGATCGTGCCAAATGGAAGTCCGTAGCGTGATTGAATGTCCGTGACAGGCGTGATTGTTTATATATATATACACTCACTTCTCAAACTTATATATATATATATATATATATATATATAAGTTTGAGATCCTAGCTTTATTTTTCAGATGTAATTTTGACAGCGATTTTCTCAAGCAAGGTTTACTTCGATTATCTTCCGATGAAGTGATTCTTATAATATGGATGAACCTATATTTTCCGAAGTTCATTTGATCATATACATTGTTACTGATAATTTTATCAATGAGGTTACTAAGTTCCATTCTTGTAACAAAGTCATTCCCTGTCTCAGCCTAAACATATGTTTAGTATATATATACTAGACCTATAAAATATATTCCCATTTTCCGAATTCCGCTGACAACGAATAAATAGCTATCAATCTATTTTTGGCTGCCAATTGACATCTTTCCAAACGAGTAAGCATCGGAATTGAACAAGACAAAAAGGTTTCTAGCCGAACAAAATGTTATGGGTCTGGCTTACAAATGTCCTTGCGGTTTGATTGGAATAATTTAAAAAAATAAGTATATCAGTAACCGGAATATCATTGCAATATTATCGCCAGTAGTTTAATACAGTCATTAAGAAGTTTGTAAAGGCTGACTCTGAATGCTAGGGCGAGAAATAAAGCGATAAGAGTAAAGTGGTTTACAAGATGTTGTGACCTTGTCTTGTCGTGGTTTGGACACGTAGAAAGAATAAATAAGGATGACACAGCGGAATTAGACGGAATGCCTCACATACCGTGATTAAACTAGCTTTCTATACCCCTCAGACCTGGACACAACCGTGCAAGCACTGCTTTATGGTGCCATAAATAGGTAATATGCCTGGGAGTAGTCTGGGTAGATACTGCTCTCTTTCCTATTTCTGCCGCTAAATAGCAGTACCTGTATTGCTGTGAAGACTGAGAGGCATTCCATCTTAGTCCTCAGAGGTCCGCATCGTAGGCTTCTTAATTTGACGTTGGCTTCAGGTGTCCATGGACTGCCGTAGTCACTTACCATCTGGTAGACTTTAAGTTATTTTCTCACTTTGACAATTTTATAAAAAGGCCAAATTTATTTGTAAGCTATATTAATTAAAATAACATAATATACAATATTTTATTATATACAATATTAAAAACTATAATAAAAAAAACTAAAAGTAGTAATTTAATTATCAAACAGTCCTACTCCACGCGGTATCGTGCCAAGAACGCTGGCTGCGTTTCCCCGCTGAATGGCTATACTTAGCCTTTGAGCGAGAAAAGAGCCAGCCCTCTTATCACCAGCAGCAACGACCAGCCGCGGATGGAGTTCCTTTAAGAACGTCACCGCACGTGGACCCCACGGACCGATAGTCTCTACAGCAAATGGTACAAATATGTAGTCATCTCTCAGAGACTCATATTAATTTATAGGTCACATTTAATTGTATGCCACATTGATTTGTAGACCATCAATATTAGTTATTTTTACTTGCTTCGTGTAAGAACTTCGTGCTCGTACTGGTGGCTCTCAGCTCCAAATCCAAACGCATAGCTATTGCACTACAAAACCATCGAGTATGGGCTAAACAAAAACTATATTAGTGACCCCCCAACATACTCACCCAGGAATAAGTTCACGGATAAAATTTTCCGTGTTTGAAAGAGTTTTCTAGAAATTTAGATAAAGAATGTATTTTATTTCAAGGAAATTAAGTTTTCTGTATTTGAAATCCGAAGTCTATCGTCGAACGAGTGCAATATAAATCGGATACAATGTTAATGTTGACATTGCCGCCGGAAGGAGTGTGGAAGATGTTTGAAGAGTTAGCGAAGTATTGGTTTATGGCAACAATGTTTGTTGATTTTATTTAATCGTATATATGTTGGTTTTTTTAACTAATCTTTACACATATATAAAATTGAAGTGTCTGTCTGTAATATGGAAATAGCTGTCTTATATTGAGCTAAGGGGGTTATTTGCATGCCATTAAGTCATATCACAATTTTTAAAAGTTTTGTCTGTCTGTCTGTTTGTCCGGGCTAATCTTTGGAATGGCTAATCCAATTGTGATGAAACTCCATGAACAGATAGAGAATAATGCCAGGTTATCTAGGTTATATTTTATCTGAAAATCTCAATATATTAAAAAATAATACGTTAAAAAATCTTAAATCTAAAGAACGCCACGTTAATAAATCCTACCCAGGCGTAGCCCAGGTGAGTCTAATATTAAAAATAATTGAAATTGGGTTGGCAAAGTGGTCAACATGCCCAGATGTTGAGCGTAACGAAATACGATTTCATGCTTTACACCTGTGTATAAAAGAAATAAAAAAAACATTTATTATTAGTATTGAATATATTTCGATTTACGAATATTGCATATTATATAATTTTCTTATTATCTGTACACACCTTCATAAATTATGCACGAACAGTCAGACTCGGAACATTCCCGTGTAGGCCATACAAAAAAGACACACCTCTCTGAGGTTGCAGTTCGCACCCTCCCATTAGGCTCCTATAAATTACTCGTATTCTCTTACAATAAAGCATTGAAATATATACAATATTATAAATTTATAATTAAAAAAAACTAATACTAAAACTTTTGTATTCAGTCTTACACCCCGCGGTATGCCAAGAACGCTGGCCGCGCTTCCTCACTGAATAGCTGCTAAGCCTTTGAGCGAGAAAGTAAATGTTAAATTATTAATTAAATAACTGTATCTAAAATTTAAAAAATCATCATTCTTTTATCTGTCATGAATTCAGTAATAATATGATGTTCACACATGTTCTTTTTATACCCCTATTTCTGGCTATATTACTTAAATACCTTGATTATTTTATCTTCCAAAATAAAATTTTATTGCTATCAAGGCAATTATTTTAAACGTAAAAAATAGGCGCCACTTTACGAAAATTCGTTGTTGACAAAATTTTACTTTTAATAAAAAGTAAATTCCGACTTCAAATGACTAAATACAATAAAATATTTTCACATTCTGAAGTCGGGGCTTTAATTTTTCTATTCGCTATGCTTAGCACCTACTTTAGAATGTAACTTTTTTTTAATTTAAAGTCTATATTTAAAAAATTACCATCTCAATGTTGTCGGACGACATTGATATTTACATTAATTTATTAAAAAGTGGTCAAATTAAAAATTTTGTACAACCGACTTCAATATAAATTATTAAGGATAACTCAAAAACTATTCCAATCTGAAGAAAAAATTTGACTCCTACGAAAGGAAAATCGGGAATGAAAGTTTTATTTGTATAAAGACGATATTCTAGTTGTATCCTAGAGCTAGTGATATTGCTGAATCCACATAAAAGAGTAAACATTTTTTTTAATAAAACATAGAAACTGACTTCAAAAACTATAACGAATAAAGTAATGAGGGCTAATTATCTTGATTTCACCAGGTGTCGCTAGTTTTACTGATAAAGTGTCATAATCATAGATAATTAAAAAAAAACAGTGTGCAGTTCACACGCGGTAGAAGTGAAACATTCAGAAAATTAGATAATAGGAAACACTGTATATTGTGTTCTATCTCATTCTCTCGCAGGCGGTAACGGTAACGGTAATGGTAATATATTCTGGAATCAGGGCTTAAATTTTTCGACACACCACGTCCTAGCACCGACTTAAGAAGCTATTGTATGGTTCTCATGTGTTTTTCGTTTTGAAGCCCCTCCCTGTGTAATGAGTGTCGGAGTTTATTTGTAGTGTTTTTTTTAATATTATAATCCAGTGCAATTGTGTTATTTCTCATAATATATCTAATGATATGAGAAGTACATTATTATTCTATAAGACAAATAATATTGATTGAAACCAGTATTTACAGATTTCGTTGCGTTGAATTAGCTTATTTTATATACCTGATATTTAGACAAGACAATAGACACAGGCTACATTTGACTTAAAATTATTAATTTTTGTTCCGATCAACGTAGAGGGTACTTTTAGTATCTTGAAATCTCGCGGTGGTATGCATGGGTTGGGATTTAATTATATTATTAATTATAGGATCCCAAGATAGTGGTAGCACCAAGTCATCTTCTTTTTAGAAATTTGGATGTTTTTGATTTCAAAAGCCTCGCGAATCATCCTTGGTAGGAATTAGTGTTCTTCTGCGTGGATTTGTTGTCTATCAAATCTGATGTAATCGCGGAGGCGATCGAAAACATGTTCACAGACTACAGAATTCCCTCTGCAACTGCCCTCTGGAACCGTGATTATCGCAAGAGGTGACTAGGGAAAATGCCAGAAAAATCTTATGGCTTCCAGATAGCGGTGACAGCGACGATTGATCAACGGACAGACGATCATCAAGGGTGAGAGACGTCTGCACTTATAATTAACCCTTTATTGCACACGTTCATTATTTTTGTAATTTTACAGATACTAGGTGGCAAATGGTATTTTATTAACGAGAAAAATAATTAAAAAAATATCATTACAAAAAAGGTATTTGTTATTCCAAAAAAAATATCTGTTGCAGGAATGCAACATCGCATCAATAATACATACATACATACATACATATAATCATGCCTCTTTCCCGTAGGGGTAGGCAGAGACCACTTTTTTCCACTAGCTACGATCCTTACATACTTGTTTCGCTTCGTCCACTTTCATTATTCCCTTCATACATGCTCTTCGGTTTAGGGTACTCTTGACCTGGCCTTTTTTTTCGCATCAACAATGCTAAACAATATAAAGAAAATTAGGAAATTTAAAATATTTAAAACAGTTGTTTTTCTATTATAACACAACTAACCCCACATTTTTCGCAAACTGTTTGCGTATGCCCTTTTCAGCCTGTAAATTTGCACCTCATTCGTTTATCCACCCAAAACTGATCAGTGCCCGTATTGGTCCAACCTCACATCTTTTGGAGGAACATGTTGTGCTGGACCTTTACTCTTTTTATCTTGAATGAGATATGCAACATTACTTCCGCACTTTGTACGGTTGATTATCTTATATTTGCATATCGTCTCTGCTATAGCTACTCTAATTTCAGCAGAGTTGAGAGTTTTACTGGTACTACCCTTTTCAGCATTTATTATTTGGTATAAAAGCCATGAATTACCCATAACCATGTCTAAGAAATGAAAAAAAGTCGCAGATACCAACGTTTAGTACGGAGTTTGATATTGTAGTGACCCATAACACAAATGTAATAGATCAACACCACCCATATGTCGATTATATTTTGCTACGACAAAAGGACTTTTAACAGAAATGTATTGCTTTCCAGACATTTTCCTACCTTCTTACTACAGATTTTAGATGTTTTCCTGCAAAATTCGATGCCTAAAGAAACAATTTTGATATCTTTCTAAGTTACTAAAGCCACGTCAAAAACTTTTTGTACAGAGTATAAATTAGTCTGGTTTCTTATAAGGTTGATAATATCCTCAGTAAACAGATATGAAAATACCTCAAAAGCAGTATCCAAACGAAGTATTTTTGGAGGTAACGTGTCAGATCTATGTAAACATAGTTGGTCATCATTTAAGTTCAGGGTATTCGTTTTCCATAATATGATATTAGTCCTAGGCACACGATTAGATGTACTTGGAGCAGCTGCAGAACTAGTACTAGGAGAAGCGATGGCCGGACTTGGATCCGTTGCAGTACTACTGAAATGAGTATTGATGGATGTAGTTGTTAGAGTGCTGGCAGCCTAAATTTCTTTTTATAAGTCGGGTGGTTCCTCTGGGTCTTCATCAGAACTTTCGTGATCATTCCGTTGGAAGTTATATGTAGGATCGGTGACATCGTCGTCTTCGGAAAAATTTAAACCATCTTCACTGTTTTCTCATTCTCCTAGTATATTTTCCATCTCCTGAATAGCAATTTACGACTCATTTTGATACTGAAAAAGAAGTATTAAAATACAAATAAACGGATTTTTTTTAAATCACAATCGCGCAATGTTGTATGCATGCAACAAAATAAAATCGGTCCATAAAAAAAATTACACTTAAATTTGCGAAAAAAACTTGTTAATTATTGAAATCCATTCCCTTACCTTTTACTCACATCAATTTCAATAGCCAAAAATCAGTATTTCACCAATAAATCACTTTTCGTAAACCAATTCAAAGAGAGCGAAACCAGTTTGTATGATATGATATGATATCACTTTAGTTACATAAAAAAACTATGCATTCCCTTTATATTATTATCACAAATATTAGAAAAAGTAAAAATATTTAATATAGTTTTATACAACTGCTTTCTGCATGTCTAAACTTAATAATACTGTACCGAGCAGGGAAGATAATGACAGTAACGAAGACAAACTGTGAGCTTAAACGGTAGAATAGTAAATGTTACTTGTTAAATAAAATGCAAGCAATCTTATTTTAGAAACAAATATATAATAATTATAACTTTTGTTTAAAAGTAAAAGCCGACTTCAAAGAACTAAATATTTTTTTTTGCCATTCTTAGGGGTGGAATTTTTTCTCCAAATATTTTTTTTATGTTATGTAAAACCAACAGCTTACAAATCTTAAGTTGTTTTTTCATGTTTAATTAATCTTTATATGAGAAAAACCCTGAAGTATAACCTATTAAAAAGAAATCGATTCATTCGAAGTTATTATCGACCTAAGCTTTGCTTGTAGATTACTACGAAGTATTACATCTGAAAAATGAAGCAGTGAAATATAATTTAGTAATGAAAGTTATGTTTAGTGGCGGTGTAAGAATATCCACTATCTTATAACGTCCCGTGGGTGTCGTAAGAGGCGACAGAGGGAAATAAAACAGATGGGCAGCAGCATCTTCCTGATAACAACTAAATATTTAGAAACTGCGGTTGCCAACCCGCTTGTGCGTGAAAACTATTTTACATATGCCCCCTTATAGACTTTTGATAGCCTGTTACAGAAAAATACTCTGGAGTCAGGTCTTAGCAATTACTTCAAAAGCTACTGTATAACTCTCATGAGTTTTTGTTTGTTTTTGCAACCGCTGCCTGTATTTAGAATATGTTTGGCTGTCACTCCCTTCATATTCCAGGGGTTACCAGAGCTTCGTACTATTTTCTCATAAACAGTATAAGACAAAACAATGTGATAAATTCTTTTACGCCACTAGAACAACGGTACTAGTGATATGGCGGCCTTATAAATATAAAGAAAGCGTATAATACTGTGTAATGAGTGTCGAAGTTTATTTGTAGTGTGTTTATTCCTCATAATATATTTAATGTTATGAAAAGTGAATCATTATTCTTTAAAAAAAAATACTGTTGAATGAAACCAGTTATTACGAATTTTATCGCTTCTTTTTCTAAAAGTGTATGCTGTTGGCCCTGCGGCCTTTACTGCTTCATTGAAATAGATTCGTAAGCGAGGACTTTCGAGCTATTGAATACACAATTCTGCCGCCGGCGACGCCGACTGCAGTCCCGAGGCACCCCGGCCCCTGCTTTTGAAGTGATGCTCCTCGAGCAAGGGGGGTCAAATGTGATTCAAGGGCCGCTCAGAAGGAGGTACGGACCTCGGCTTGAATCACCATCAGAATGAGGGAAACGGGTAGAAAAACTAAAAATGTCCCGTATTACAGGTATCGAACCTCGTGTACGGCGTATGTTAGTGACCTCGCGTTCGTCGGCAAACGCGGTGTGCCCTAGTGTACTGTACTAGTACTGTGTCTTGTTAAAAAAGGCAAGGCCCCAGGTGAGAATGGGATTACAGCGGAGCTTCTAAAAGTGGGTGGAAAACCGGAAGTACTTGAAGTCCTTCAGGAGTTCTTTAATTCCGTCCTCCATGGTGGCACTACTCCGAAGACGTCGAGCAGAAGTGCGGTGGTCTTGTTCTTCAGAAAGGCGATAACGCTCTCTTGAAGAACTACAGACCGATTTCCCTTCTGAGCCGCGTCTACGTGCTGTTTTCGAGAGTCATTACGAATCGTCTCGCACGCAGACTCGACGGCTTCTAGCCTCCCTAACAAGCCGGTTTCCGAAGAGGCTTTAGTACCATAGACCACATACACACCCTTCGGCAAATTGTACAGAAGACCAAGGAGTACAACTTGCCAAGTCTTGCTTATGTGGACTATGAGAAAGCCTTTGATTCCATCGAAATTCGGGTGGTGCTACATTCCTTTCAACGGTGTCAAGTTAGTTGCTGTATCCACTAATAATTTTACAGAATGTGGTATAGTCCAACTGATGGTAAGATGTAAGGATGCTGAGGCCCATAAATATCTACATCTATCTTCGATTAAGAATCAAAATGCAGATGCAGCAGAAAATCACCCCTGAGGACTAAGATGGAACGTTGTCAGTAAAAAAGGGGCTCCGGCTCTCTACACTCACCATACGCAACACAGCATAACACAGCATTAATGCTGCTATTTTACGTTGGTAGTCTATGAGAGCGTGGTCCTTTAACGGTCGAGCCGACCCATTTGTGATACAACTACTCGTATATAGCTGCAGCACAGCTGTACCAAGTATATCTTTAAGGTTTCCAAATTAAAATGATGCCATTTATAATTAGAGGACCGTAGTTTTTTTTGCTTTGCCGACAGAAAATACAAGGTGCTGAGAGAGTTTATTACGCGTTACCTAACAAAATTATGTTTGTTAGGTAACGCGACAGACGAGAATCCCTTTGTTTCAATAATCTCCCTGGATTTTCCAAATCCTTCCAGTTGTCTAACCCTGCTACGGGTTGGAATAACTCTATACGTTAGATATTAATGGCTTTGTTAACTTAGATTCGCTGCAATATTTTAAATAAAGGTTTCAGTAATGTTTTGTTTATTTTGTAGGTGCTAGAACTGTGCTGCAGTTTAAATATGGCTGCAGGACAAATATAAAATGAAAATAAATATAGTTTTTTTTTATTTATATAAATAATACTTATTGAATGTCATAATTATGTTTAATTTACCACTGATTCATACTGTAAGAACCAGCAGTAATCTCAGACAATCTTTTTCAATTGGGACATTCTTTTTTGAAAAAAAAAGGACTGTTTACAATCACGTATTACACAATCAACTATACAATTCATATAAGAAATAGTTAGGTAGCTATAACCTCATTCCTATGAGTTATTATATTAAACCATTCGCTATCCCGTGCACTACAAATCGTTCATTGCTATTGTCTTACTATTGTGTCTGAAAATCAGACAGTAAAAGTGTTAATATGTTGGTGCGACCGGAGAAAGACCAAGTTCTTACAGAATAAAAGCGTAAAATAGTAGCATAATGCAGTGTTTCGTTTCTTCAGCAATCATAACTAGTGACCCTTTATACTTTTTAAGAGACATTTCAACCTATCACTCACGGGTGACAAGTCATCAATTAACTTACGACTTTTTTTTCACTTTTACACATATCATTAAAGAAATAGTTATCAAGAGATTCAAGAGAAAGAAACTTTTGGGAATATATTATTTACATCCGAACAATAAAATCTGTAAGAAAAAAAATATATTTCTTCAATTTTTATTTTCATACAAAAATAAAAATATTTTAACTGGAACTTCTAAACGATAATAATCTTAGTTTTAGCAAAAGAAAGCGGGTGGAGGGGTGTAGGAGGCGGCGCTTACTCATTTGAACTTGACCTAATTACCTGTGTCGTCAGTCGCGGTCGCCTTTGATGCGCCCGCGACGCTTGTCCTTCCTTTGTGAGATTAATATTGTGAACGTCGAAAATTAGAGTCGCAGATATCATACTTTATAATTACCTTTTATAAATTTTAATATTATAATGATTTGAACACGATGTGATACTGATATCAAGTGTAAAATAAAAAAGGCATTTTCTTTGACGATTTATTCTGAAATTGTTTAGGTACTACAAAATACAGACTTAAAAGGAGTCAGACATGACAACAAACACTTAAAAGTAGTTTTTTTGTAAATGTATAGAGTATGTATATTGTATTTGTAAATGTATATATATTCTGTAAAGAGTGATTTCGCTAAAATTGTTTGTTATGATGCAACCAATATATTCCCAAAAGGTCTTTAGTAAATTAAAAATGACCCTATATATGAAATCGTCTTAATTATTCTCTCAAAGACATGAAGCCATTTGATTTATTTTATCTAAATATCAGCGCTGTGGTTATTCCACTGCAACATAATTCTGAGTTAGATGCCTATTTGTCCGCATCCTCCATTCCTCTTCCCCGGACCGCCTACTGGTGTAAACGTGTGCACAATCCATATTTTTCTTTTAATAATTTAATCAAAATTCAAGTCCTT
The DNA here is from genome assembly GCA_029286625.1 of Parnassius orleans. Lineage (NCBI taxonomy): Eukaryota > Metazoa > Arthropoda > Insecta > Lepidoptera > Papilionidae > Parnassius > Parnassius orleans. The sequence goes on along the minus strand of JAGSMP010000040.1, from coordinate 588,855 downwards.
TAATTCAAACGCAAAATAGGGGCACATAGACTGAAGGAAGTTCATAGCGTTGCGCAATCAAACAGCGCAACATAATTGACCTCTTTGGTGCTCCTGGTATCCTGGTACGTGCAAGCATTCGGCCACTGACAAGGTACGACTATTTACCTGCTCACGCGCAACGACACGCCCTCGAAGAGTGCGAAACCCGCCCACTCACATGTCACTGGGTCGTGCAAGGACAGACGCTGTGTGCATAAACAACTTCCACTTCACACTGCGCCTCATCCTGTACAATACCTGTTTGTGCTTATAGTCTCCTGATACTCGGATTGATTTAACTTACCAGAAGAAAGCTAAATTCCGACGTTGTCGTGCAAAATAAGTCCTTTGCCGATCAATATAACCCAACAACATACAACTAAACCATACTGTAATTACTTACACACTTTTTATTATCTCCTGGTACTTACAATGGAAGACATGAGCGGTAAACTTTCTGAGTCGAATATTTCCGGGCAAACAGAACAAAACACCCTCCTAATTTCATTTTCCAACGCAGTAAAGACTAAGAGAATGCTACTGCGACTGATTTCTTGCTTTTAAACAGGAAGTCAAATCACTGATATCATCTATAATGTCACCACAGCAAGAGGAGCTAAAGAAAATATACCTGACACTTATGGAAATTAAATCTACAAATAACAACATAGAAACCGCCATGGCTTCACTGTCGGCACATAATGAAGAGCTTAAAAATAAAATAGAACTACTCCAAGTACAAACAACGAAGGATAGAAATTATATCACTATTCTAGAGGACAAGTTAGAGGATCTGCAAAGGAGCACGAAAGACGTAACTTTGAGATCAAAAATGTACCAAAGACGACTAAAGAATCCAAAGAAGAATTAATGAAAATTTCCTTATCTAATGTAATTGGATGTAATATCGCAAAAACGGAGATTAGTGACATATACCGAGTTCATAACAAGCGTGCTAAGACTAAAATAGTACAATTATAGTTGAGATGACATCAACTATTCTGAAGACCGATTTCTTGAAGAAATCTAAAGACTACAATCGAACACATAACGAAAATTATGCGCCAAGCATCTCGGATTTAAGACGGAAGAGTACACTCCAATTTATGTCTCGGAACAGCTAACTGCGAAAGGAGCTCGACTTCACTTTCTCGCGCGTGATCTGGCAAACCAAAGGATATAAATACTGCTGACAGCCTATGGCAAGGTACATATCAAAAGGATGACAACTTTCCTACTATTACCATAACAAGTGAGTCACAAGTCCATAATCTTTTACAACTTAAATGACTAGGTGTTATATTATTGTTGATCATTTGTCATACTTACCATATTTTTCTCTGTTGTTACCCTATTTATCTTGGGCCCATATGGACTTTAGATACTTAAAATTAATTAGCCCTAGGATAAATATTAAGCCTAATATCAGGTTAAACATTAACGTATACTATGTAATTCTACTGATGATTACTTGTTGTACTCTCCATATTTTACGCTGTTGTTATGCCTATTTTTCTGGCCTTTTATAGGGACTTTAGTTATTTTAAATTAAATAGTATTAGTATTTATAAGAAGCTTATTATCAGGTTAAATATTAACTTATACTATCTTAACATTGCGCACTCACACACACCTCCCACTCAATTTCACACTCATTCACGCTATCACTTCCACAACAAACACACATACACTCACACATACACTAAATGTCTGTATAGCTACGTTCTTCTGCACCTATAAAACATTTTATAATGAATAGCACCTTACAGACTTTGAATGACATAGACAATCATGAATAGCCCAAGTGTCGACTGTGAACTCAACGACTTACAACCATATTAAGATCAAGATCGAGAAAAATCTTAACTGAATGCAGATTAAATCCAAATAAACAAATACCTCAAATAGCCAACTATAATTCACACTAATGTACTAATCATCTTAATAAAGCTGATGGAGTGGTCGTATATATTAAAAACACATGTCAATATAAAATAAGTGAAATAAAGCTTACTCATGCATCTTGTTTAGAGGTCCATATCTCACCTGACCTTATAGTCATAGCAATTTATCGGTCCCCCTCAACCACAAACGCTGACGAATTTATCCATTCCTTAAATCTTCACCTTACTACCATTAAATCAACTAAAAATGTAATTGTCACAGGTGACATTAATATTAATCTGATACTAAATCAAGGCGAGCAATCACATGAACGCACAAATAGGCTTAACTATCTCAATATGCTGGCAATGCATGGCTCCTTCCTGGTCATTTGCTACCCACGAGAGGCAAAATTGTCTAGACCATATCAATATAAAACTCGAACCTGCCACTAAAACTGCGGTCATTGCAATTATTCACACAACTATCACAGATCACTTCATGACTTTTCTAAAATTACAAACCATACAAACGTAATTAAACCTACTAAAATAAAATCAGTTTTCACTTTGAGAAAGGACTCGACCATTTAAAAGATAGCAACCTGACCAACCTGCTGCAACTAACAAACCCTAACACTTTAACTAATAAATTAATCGAAATTCTTCAAAACTGTATCGCTCTTAGTACTATTACTATTGTGATCTCGTCAAAAATAGAACCCTGAAGCCGTGGATGACTATTGGTTTATTGCGCTGTATTCATAACCGAAACAACATGCAACGGAGATTGAGACTTGACCTTTCAATGAGGTACTAAAAGTTACCTACAAAAGGTACCGCAATTACTGCAACTGCATCATCAAAACAAAAAAGAAAATATGACAGATGAACTTGCAAAGCACACAGAAACCCTAAAAAACGTGGAGATCATTAACATTACACAGCGAAAACCTAAAAACAAATAACTTGGAACTCCTAGAACTATCCAATACTCCCCAGAACTCTACTAACAAAGTGAATAGCTTTTTCATAGAAGATTCTGGACAATATCCGTCCGCAAGAATCTTTCCTATGTATATATAATCCACCTCCGTCTTCTACAGTAACTAATAACGGTCCTAGCTCATCCTTATCTACCTATACATCGGCCTCATCTTTGCTCTACTCGACACAGACCCTTGTGAAGTTCATGCTACACTAATGGGTTTAAAACCAGACAGTGCCCCTGGTTGGGACTACATTCCAGTTAAATTCTTAAAGCTGCACACGAACAAATTGTGCCAATCTTAAGTTATTTGACAAGCCTTTGTTTTGAGCAGGGACTTTTCCCGGATGCTTTGAAAGTAGCCCTAATAACGCCTGTGTACAAGTGTGGGGACAGGTCAGACCTGTCAAACTATAGGCCAATTTCAGTTCTGCCATCTATCTCAAAATCCTAAAAAGACTCTTAAACTCACGCCTAATTAAATACCTTTCTAAGTATAACATTCTGTCACCTTCTCAGTTTGGGTTTAGGCAGGGAAGGTCTACTGAGGATGCGGTCATGTCTCTAACATCTACTATAGTTGACAAAGTGGATAAGGGTAGCAAACTGGCAGTTTTCTCGACCAAAAAGGCCTTTGACACAGTATCTGTCCCCATACTTCTAGACAGACTCGAAAACATAGGCATAAGGGGAACCCCTCTCGATCTGTTCAAATCCTACCTAAGCAATCGCAAACAAACAGTCAAAATAGGGGAGTTTACTAGTTCAGAAGAAACAATTTCATACGGTGTCGGGCAGGGAAGTGTCCTTGGTCCGACATTGTTCCTTATATATATTAATAACCTATGCAATATGACTATTGACAGCGGTCGCATATTCTCATACGCGGATGATACTGCCATAGTCTTTGCTGATAAGACTTGGGCTAAAGTTAAAAGGTCAGCCGAAATCGGCCTGTCTAAGATTGCAGTTTGTCTCAAGTGTAACCTCCTCACACTAAATGCCTCCAAGTCCAATTACATATGCTTCACCAAGTATACACACACACAACCACCACTCGAATTCCAAATAAAGATCCACTCCTGTGCTAACCCCCCAATTCCTGACTGCTCTTGTACAAAATTGATACGTTACAGTATACTAAATATCTGGGTATCATGATTGACCAACGCCTGTCCTGGCATATGCATACTGAACTGATAATGAAAAGGTTAGGAAATTAATATGGACTTTAAAACATTGCGACACGTTGCCTCAGAGAACCTTTGCAGAAAGTCTACGTATCATTAGCCCAATCTATCCTTACCTACTGTCTGCCATGCTGGGGTGGAAACACAAAAATCAAATTTTTAGAACTTGAGAGGGCACAGCGATCTCTGCTTAAGGTTATGCTCTTTAAACCCTATAGGTTTTCAACCAAAAGCCTTTACCTAACCTCTAACCTACTGTCTGTAAGAAAACTTTACCTACTCCACCTTATTCTGTGTAAACATAAATCCCTCCTGTATGACCCCAAAAAACCGATTATGAGTAGCAGAAGAAGCTACTTGGTCGCTCCAACTGTCCCAGTTAGATCTGTTTTGCCAAGAGGCAGTATGAAAGCAATCTTTCCACTTATACAACCTATTGAATAAAGAGCTAAACATCTATCCTCTAAAACTCCGTGACTGTAAACTAGCTGTGACTAATTGGCTTAAGACTAAAAGCTACGATGACATTGAGGCTATGGTATCATCGTTACCATAGTCTGTCTAGTAACCAACAGGACCGCAGTAACGAAATCGTTAGTGGAGGAAGCTGTCTGACTTCTTCCGATCCCAAGACATTGTCGTAAGGCTAACCTAAACCTAAACTTAAACCTAAAACATATATCTACACGCAGGTCAACAATATTAACCCATAAACACAATGCACACACACATACACACACACACACACATGCGAGCACGCGCGTACACTCAAAACCCCACTCACATACATCCATCACACAAGTGCGCTCCTTATCCTTTTTGTATTTTGTACTTTTCTTTTTATTTTGTTGCCAATTGCATACACTGTATAATGTTATGGAAGAACGGAGTCACCTAACACAAGCATCTCTTTGCTAAAAGGTGATCTCCAAACCCTGTATCTTAAAGCTTTATGTAATTGAAATAAACATTTTTTTTTTTTTTTTTTTATTTGTTGCTGCATTAATGATTTTGTAATTAGTCAACATGTGGTGCAATTATTTAATAAGTAGCTACAAATAAAGATACTTATTTCTTTCCTTAAATAATTAATTCGTGTATCAGTGACTTCACAAAATCATTCCTTGGGAGAGGGTAAGCTAATATTTTCAGAGTTTTTTGCTAGATAATGTGATATAATCACAATACAAAACTTTAAATATGTTGAATTTTTGGCACAAATTTTTTTCTCCGGACTCTAGAGGTTAATCTATTAAAAAAAACGTTACAAATACTGCAGACATTTCTTCACAAAGCTCTGCTGTTTTGAGGACATGGGATGTTTTACAAATTAAACCTTTTTAAATTAATATCCTACAAAGACACATATTATGCTACATAACATATAAACAGAAGAGAGCCTACTCTTTCTTAAAAGGCCGGCAATGTACTTGCAATTCCCCTGGTGCTGCAGTTGTTTATAGGCGGCAACAATCACTTACCATCAGAACCAACGGAATACAACCCTTGGGATTAATCCAACTTATAAAACCGCAACTTCTTACTAACCATAAACAGGGCATGGAAATGTACTATGGTAGAGTTTCGTTCCCTATTAAGGGACTAATTGCTTTAATTGAAACACTTGGAAAACATAATTAGTAGATGTCTGCTTCTTTTATTGCCTCAGTACTTTCCATGTATCACGAGTTTATTCGTTTAAGTATTGGTTTCTTTAGATGTTATAATTAATCAATCAATCAATATATTTTTGTAAAGTAATACACATTAAAGCGAAAACAAAATGAATTAATTTTACAGAAGGTACAACAGGCGGTCTTATCGCTCTGGAAGTAATTTTTCTCAGACAGCCTTTTTGTGCAAAGAACTGTTGTTTACATAATATACATAAATTAAAAAAGGAAATAAATACAACAACACAAGATGATTACAGTTGAGCATAGCCACATATTGTATAGTTATGAAAGATACAGTTAAAGACGTGAAGTAGAATTATAATTGTTAACATCCTAAAAGTAGCGAACATTAGTATAGAATCTAAAATTATACAGGTATTAATTTCTCACCGATCCTTCATTGTTATGAAACTTGAATAAATCAAACCCTTCTCAAGGCTTGCAAACGCCTGTGGTTAATCTAATCGACACTAGAACTATTTATTAACGTTTATAAGGATTATTTAAATATGAATATATTAAATTTTTAAACAAGAAAGGGTGGCAAAGAAGCACACAGTTCACATCATGATGATAAGTGGATGCTGTGACCCAATTCGCACATACATGTATTCTCGAATAAGAATCAAAATAAATATGGGCTACCATCTCTGAGGAAATGTCTTCTTACGATTAATATCAACACAGCAGCATCGTGCTGTATGCTGGTATTTTTGCGAGTGCCATCTTTTCCCGCTTGAACTGACCTATACGTCCGCAGCGATAATTGCGTAGAAGAATAAGACGTCGATGGATGCAGGTGGCTTGGGACCGAGCTTGATGGCATGCTTTGTAAGAGGCATATTATCTTTAGAAGTGGATTAGTGATGGGTTATATTGATGATGATGAATACGTGGAGACAGCAAACACGCGTAGCAACACTAACTTACCCTGCGCCCCATAATGGGACGTTTGTAGACTATTACAATTTTTTACTTACCACTCGGCAAATATAATTTCGCCATCACAATTTAGATCCTTACATTGACACCTATAATACGGTATCGTCATCTCTTAAAGCCATGTTACGGAGAAACCCAATAAATGTAATAAAACGTGTCTAGCGAGTTAACAAGGGCGCGGCGGTGTGTGAACGGGCGGCGATTCTTTAAATTCAATAATGTCTGTTGACCGTCAGGCGCTCTCTTCAATTATTAGATTTTGTCGAAAATACTGTTTATATAAACATTTATTAGGATTTATTTTGATATGTAGTAGTGGCGCAAGAGGCGATAGAGGAATATAAAATAGGAAATGGGCGGCAGCATTTGTCTCATAACAACTAATTTAAAAAAATCGGCATTGAGATTGTAATATTACTTATTCCACTCAAAACGTTAAAGAAATCTGTATGCCTATTTGAAACAACTAAAAAATATAAAATAATATCACATTCTGAATTTGTGCTAAGAGCTAAGTCATACCTAAATTGTAAAGAAGATAAAGCCCCGACTTTAAAGTATGTGTGTGTTTTCATATTATTTATTAATCGAAACATATGATGGGCTGCGCAAGCCCAGTACAAAATATACATATATACAACTTAGTTGATATAATAATTCATCGTCATCATTACAGCCCTTCACAAGTCCACTGCTGAACACAAGGAATGTCACAGTATGCTCCTACTGAAGAACCTTTCTACCTCATCGGTTGTCGGTTCTTCGAGCTATATGACCGGAATATTGCCACTTCAGCTTACTAATCCGTTGGGCTATGTCTTTTAGTTAGGTTCTACTGCGGATATCTGTTTTTGAGCTTTGGGGTATACCTGACGAGAAGATGTGTCGTAATCTCCCGAACGCTGCCGAGTTGAATTATTATATATTTGTATAATATTTGTCCCAGGTAAGCATACTCGTTTAAAACTTCGGGCATATAATAATTAATAACATAATAATGACTTCTTATATTTACGTGAACACTTCACATTGAAAAAAACTATTGTCACGTCAAACATCTCAGTACCCCCCGTGACCATGGGTTGCTGTAAAGCACCTGAAACGTCGGTGGGGAGGGGAATTAAAATAAGTAAAATGAACGCCATAAAATCCGTAAAAATAGTTTTACTTAATAACATAATATTTAATTATTTATTCAATTATTAGAACATGTTGGTGATGCAAATTCATAAGATTTTATCTATTCAAAAATCACCAAGGCGCCTAAATAAGTTTTAACTTCAACCAGTTATGTTGAATTTGTGCCAAATTAAGAGTACCCATAACCGATGAGCATGCATGCTCATAGGTTATAGGTACTCTTATAGATGCGAGAGAGGTGTGTCAAGATGTCCTGACACTTCTCATACTTTTTGCCTACCCCTGTGCGTGACAAGGCGTTAGAGTTTATTTAAGAGTAAAAAATAGTAACCAAATAAAATAAAAATAGTAAAAAATATAACATTTTTCTTTATATAATATGGATGACAAACGAGCACACAGTCCACCTGATGGTAAGTGGTTGCTGTGGCCCATAGACATCTACATCTATCAGTAATGAACAGATTCAACAGTGTTAAGATAGTTAAGATGGCGCGATTTACCATCTAGGACCTTTTTAAATTATAAGGGTGAAAAACAAACACAAATGAGGCCTGTGCCCAACAGTGGGACGTATAAAAGACTGTAACTTTAACTTTATTTTTAACTTTTACAAGGTGTGATAGTAGTCAATCACCGACTTATAATAGATAAAAAGGCTGTAATACATCGTTTTGCAATATAGGTATATTGCGAACGTAAAATTTTATATCTCATATAAATTACGCCATGTTTATATTATACATGCTATTAAAAATGGTTTGCAAAGACCGGCTGAGAAGGTATTAGACTGGCGAGCTTACTATCTGATTCAATAATTGTGCACGCGGATCAGTGAACATATTTTAGAGTAAAATATCATAAATATTTTTCGTTAAGAATATCATACAACATGCCATTATGTACAAATTTATACCGTAGTTTGATTTAAAAGGAATAAATAAAATAGTTAAAAACCATGGTACCATTACAGCCTATCAAAAGTCCACAACATAGAACATAGGTCTTTCCCATAGATTTCCTCCTCATAGGGATATATGTCGTGGTTGCCACGGTTTGCAGGCGGGTTGGCAACCTCAGTTTATTTGTTTTTTAGTTATTATTATGAAGACGGTGCAGCCCATCTCCTCGTGTGTTTCCCTCTGTCGTCTCTTACGACACGCACGGGTGTGGTAGTGGATATTATTAAATTGCCACTATATAGTAAATTACATAGGATAGTTTGATTTTAAAGGATTTAATAAAATAGTTAAAAACCACGATAATATCAAGAAAAATAATTAATCATCGTACTAAATCAGACTACAACGAGTACAATCAACTAGAAACCTAATCTCCGCCAGCATGTTCACTGAAATTGTTAATTACTATTAGTGGTCAGATTGTAAAGGAAAACACTGTCGTATGCACATGCGCATATCCTTCAAGCAAAACATATAAAAATGAACACGTTTAAACAAAAATATTCCGAAACAAAATTTTGATTACGCTTCTTTTACCAGCTATAGAACAGAATATAATTTATTAGTCAGAATATGGTATAAATCAAATAAATAAATTGTCTAGTATTAAAAAAATATGTTTTTTTTTAATATGATTAAACAGAAACAGAAACAGATTTTTTATTCAATATAGATTACTATTGTTACCTATGGCTTCGCCTGCATGTTCACTGGGAAATGAACTATCCATTGCTTTTGAATTGAAAGAAAACTGAGTTTTATAGATTTGTCAGAGATGCAGCCATTAAAAGGAAACTGAGCAAAATTGATTCGTCAGTCTTTTAAATGTTTTGAAACGCAGCGTATAGGAAAGCATGAAAATAGCCTGTTTATTCCAAATGGAAATGGATATTTTTTAATTAAAGGAAACTGAGCATAATTATCCGTCAGGATGCAGACTTTTGAAAAGAAACTGAGCTAAATTGATTCGTCAGAGATGCAGTTTTGAATTGAAAGGAACTGAGCCAAATAAAAGATCCGTCAGAGATACAGCCTTTTGAGTTGAAAGGAAACTGAGCTTAATAGGTCCGTCAGAGGTGCAGCATTTGGAATTGAAAAAACTGAGCTAAATAGGAAATTTTGAATTGAAAGGGAAGATCTGTAGGTATTCTGATTAATTGATTGTGGGAATTTTGGAAAAAAAACTAACTGAACACTATTTTAAGACGCTACTGTACACAATGTTATATGTTTTTCCATTCGGGGAAAGAATGTGGAGATTCTGGGCATTTGACACACGCGAACATGCTACATACAGCTGACCATGAGAGAAGCTAATGGTTTTCTAAGTTGACCCCCGCTACCTGTAACGTTTGCCCTTGCGCTTTATTAATTGTCATTGCAAAACTGAGCTTAATAGGAACTGCAACCTTTTGAATTGAAAAGGAAGATCTGTGGGAATTATAGGGATCCGTGGTATAATAACATTTTCACCTTTTCCTACGCCTGTCAAAATTGTAGCACCGATTATGTTCCGTCCAAGATGTGTCACACGCAGCCTTGTCCCGTTACATAACCGAGGAGCATCTAAATTTCGCATTAGCATGACTGGGACGCCTAATTTTAATTGAAGCTATGAGGGCACACCTGACAACTCTAGAGAATTTAGAAACCTACGGGATATGAAGTGCTCTGTTCTGTGTCCATAACTGTGTCTACTGGACAAATACTCTGTTATTTCTCCTGCTACTTCGCTTAATATATCTGAATTTATTTTGTTAACGCTCTCATTTTTGGTGCAAGAATCGCCTTCACATAACCATTTGTCTTCATGCATGTTGTTCGTTAATTCTGAATAAACGCTCGCAATTAATTCGGAATGACTCTGTACTAAATTACAAAATCTCTCGTCAATTTAACGCAGCCCTCAGCATCCGTTTCCAACCGCCCATCGCCAATTTTTAATAGTGTGTCAGCATAGTTTCCAGCATTGATATCATTATACAAATGCACTCTCATATTCGTAGTTAAACTGAATTTTGTCACCTTGTTCCATAAAATAGACGACTTTAGGCATGCTTTAATTTCATCTGCAGGTGTGCCTTTGAATGACAGGTAAAGTTTGGCGAAAGTCACCAGCCAGTAAAACCACCATTCCTCCCATTACATCGGTATGCTGCGCAAATCCCGGAGCGTTCGATTTAGTGCTTCTACAGTTTTTTTAGCGACATTGTACTTTCGTGCCACACTAAAAGTTTGCATTGTCGTAGCATTATACCCAGTGCACCAGTTTTGCTAAATTGCAGATCGGCGATTCTTCCTGGCTAGATTTAGAGGAGTTTTAAAACAGAATGTGTAGTGCGGTCCCCGCTTAGCAGCGTGGCGGCTATACCGGAGGAAGCTATGGCCACAGCAATGTTTTTATCTTCCGTACTTGAGCCAATAATAAATTAAAAAATGTCTTCTCAGTTCCTCCAGGGCATCTAAAAGAAAAGTGCACCATCAGATTCAATTTGTCCTAATACTTTGTCAAAAACTCGTTTTTGTTCGGGAAGCAAGGGTACAATTGCTACTTGCTGCTGCAAAGCTGGTATATCGTAGTTTGTTTCACGTATAATTTCATCACTTAGTTCATTTCGGTTGTTCGCTGAGGGCTTATCATTCCAAAGTCGCTTAATTTTTGCCTACCATTGCCATTACTTTATCTTCAATTTTTCCAAGTGCTTCATTATAAATGTGTTCATTGTATGTCATGTTCGCGTGTGTCTGCTGTAACCTTCGCAAAATATCTTCCGCCATGTACTTTTATATTTGTCCCACAATTTATGTGCATTAGATAGCCCGCAAGATGATATGAGAGTTGCATAAAGATCCCTAATTTTGGCTGGTGACTGGCACTGCACAGCCTCCATGGTTTCATCCCAGTGATTATCGTTTTCTAAAAGATGCAGAGCTTCACATGCTTCTATAAGTTGCGCATTCCTGACCGTTGACAGTTTTAAGATCTTTATATCCTATAGGACCCTGAATATGGTGCAGCAGCAATCGTAAACAGAAACATTCAAAATTAGTTACATGGACGGTATACACACGACCATGGCATCTGATGACTTTACACCGGCCAATTTGCAACAGGCGCGTTTTAAATACGGCGTTTCCACCTTCCTAGATGTGTTCCAAGTATAATAGCCGGGGACTTCAGAATATAACAACGTTTTTAAAAGGGGTCGGTTTGACAAAGTTGAAAGAATGCTGTTAGTGTAGTTTTTGGTGATGCAATTTTTCTTGAAATTTCTTTCGGTGAAATATACACGCTCTCCATTTTCTAAGTGCACAGCAAGGTGAGTAACTTTGGGTGCCTTTCATGTAAATGGGCTGGAGGAGACGCCACGCTGCCTCGTTACTGCTGACATAACGCCCTGATTGAAAGGTCTGTACTTCATTAACGGATTTGCCTCACCTTCACTCCTGAGATTAAATATTGCTTGGTCGCCTTTATTTATGTACTTACAGATATACTTGATTGCGCGGACAGAGCTACATGCTTCTACATTAATGTGGGCATTAAACATTTTACAGAATGGGCGAATACGGGACAATCCAGCTGTTATCTAAGGTTTGAACGCTCCAGAGCGAGATTTGATTGTAACTTTCCTGCCACCATCTTCGGGGCTCTGCGTCTGTATAAAGGGTAGCCATTGTCATTGTGCACTGTTTCTTTTAATAGCTGTTTAGGAATTTCTTTGTACATTTTCTTCTTTCATACATGGCGATATTGAATTTCGTGTATCCATATGGACCGTGAATCATATTTCGGACGATGGTATCATACAATTCTTTATCTTGCTCAAGATCCGGAATTTCGGCGCTTATTATGTCGTCTATTTGGCTGGGCCGCAACTTCTCTTTAAGCCATATTAGAATGTGGGCATGCGGTAATCCTCTTTTGCCATTCAATTGAATACATGAAGCACTGCACTCTCTGAAAATTTTCACTTTGTTAATTACATACATTAATTTTTTGTACTTTTAATCTAAATACTCTAGCAACTAAATCGTGTCTGTCAGTACTTTTGGCCCGGCATTAGCTCCTCGGTTATTTCTTTCCATGTGGGATTGCAAGTAAAGTAACAAAAGATCAGGTCTTCCGTAAGTTCGTACATAGGCGAATAGGCGAATGCGTCTTGTGTGTACTCATGTAGGTAGCGGGACTGTTAACGAATGATGAGGGCAGAATTACCATTTTACCTAAATCTCTGGGGTTTACATTATGTCGCTAGAAACTGCATCTTGTAAATGTATATAATTCTCAACGCGCAGCTTTTGATTTAAAGATATATAACGAGACGTTCACTTTCTACCTTCACATACATGTCTACCAAAATTGATGAAATAATTGTCTACACCGGGCTAAGAGGTTAAAATCATTTTCTCGCAACATCATATGATACGCATAAAATCTATACATGATACTTTTTGTTCGGAGTAGGCCTTTGTGACCGGGTTGATGAGTGGAATTTGAAAATGATAACCTCTTGTCCTTGCAATAAATCAATGGATATTGCATAGCGTCATAAAACTTGTGTGTATCGGTAACCCGTTGCAACGTATCATCACGTGCTCGCAAGACAATGTCTCGTAAAGAAAATTGATCACCACTAATAACGGCTGCTATTTCGTTTATCAAAGGTGCATTGTAGCGCATTTACTCTCCTCAAGGGTCCGATCTGTGAATGACGACTTTATAATCCTCTTCAGGTAGGTTTTCTAAAGCAGTTTTAAATGTTTTGAGTAAAATGTTACGTTCATGCAAGAATCTTTGAATTTTGAACACTGTGTCTCTCTCAACTCCTGATAAATTGGCAGCGACGGTCGACCTCAATTTCTTCGTCACCCATAAAATATACTTGTAAAATTTATGCTGTTCGTTTTCAGCTGGAAAAAAGTGAACCTATTCTATGATAAATTTGCCCTTGCACCGTAAATGTAGGCGAAATCCGGCGTTATTATTTCCAGTCAACTCCGAAGGACGTCATTTGAAAGCATGAGTTATATTTCCGGATCCTGTTTAAAAGCGCCGTGACTCATTAGCATAATATAAAAGAGTTTTCAAAGGTTTTTCTGGTTCCCAAGTAACGGAAGAGACACTTTGCCATTGGAACAGCACATGCCTGCGGTCTCATCTTTCCATTTTAAAGCGCTGCATAATCGACACGCCTTGTTCATCAGTCCGATAATAACTAACCTGTGATTTTATAATCAATCAACGGATCGTAATTGAATGCTGCGTCATTAAAACCGACCAATTGTTTCTTTGAAAATTTTGTCGACGTTCAGCTTGGAGCTGTGCATTTGCATCTCTTCGCGCCTGTGTCTGTTCTGGTGTTTCAGATGCCTTAGTAGATTGACGTTCAGCCCTCAATGAGTCTGTGTTGAGTTTCATCAGGTGTTTCCGCGGTCTTAAGGCGGCCTGACGTTCCGCTTGTTCTAATAGCCTTTGCTGACTTTGAGCAGGTGTTTCAGTAGTTTTAAAGTAGATTGACGCTCTGCCTGTTCAAGACGCCTTTGCTGACTTGATCAGGTGTTTCAGTAGCTCTTAGTAGCTTGACGCCTGCCTGTTCAAGACGCCTTTGCTGACTTTGAGCAGGTGTTTCAGTAGCTCTTAAAGTAGCTTGACGCCTGCCTGTTCAAGACGCCTTCGCTGACTTTGAGAAGGTGTTTCAGAAGCTCTAAAGTAGCTTGACGCTCTGCCTGTTCAAGACGCCTTTCCTGACTTTGAGAAGGTGTTTCGAAGCTCTTAAAGCAGCCTGACACTTGTCTGTTCAAGACGCCTTGCTGACGTTGAAGGTGTCTCAGATGCTCTAAAGCAGCCTGACGCTCTGCTTGTTCTTGCTTTCTCAGTTCAGCATCTTCTAAAGATTCTGATCGAGCTAATTTTCGCTTGTCTTTGAGAAGATACTTTAAAGGCTGGACTTACGTTTGCGAGGCATTATGAAGTAAGAAAAACCTATTTATAAAAAACGTTAAAATACCTAAAGGAATTAAACTTTTAAATATTTTTGTAGCAACTAAAATATCTAAAAGGAATAAATATTCCTTTTAAATATTTTAAAATCAAAACAACAAAACCAATTCAAGACAACACGAATCCGAAAACGATAGCCAAAAAAAATCGATTCAACTTAAACCAAATCACAAAACAAATCGCAGAAAACCGAAATCGAAAGCAGTAGTCAATATAAATATAACCAACGAAAAAGAAGTAAGTGTATAGGTACCGCATACACTATCTATACTATTATTCCTTGAAATATTGTTAAACAACCTAAAACAACGAAAACCAATTCACGATTCTAAATAAACAAAATCCAAAATCAAAGCCAGAGTATAAATATGTATAAAGGAATACCAACCAAATCAACAAAACCGATCCAAGAAAATACGCAAACTGAAATGAAAGCCAATATAAATCCATTCAACCTTAACCAAATAACAAACAACTGAAATCGAAAGCAGGTAATCGGATAAGCTACGAAATAGAAACAATTTATGTATAGGTACCGTATGCACTATAAGTTGACGCACGGCTCTACGGCGGAGTTAAGTACATATTAGAAACATTTCGTTACCGCGTTTAAAACCTAGTAACGACATCTGGCGGAATCAATTTAAACTATGTATACGTTAGTTAATAAGAACTCTCAAAAATATTTTCTTATAAATTTGGGTAGGCAGAACATCAACGGATTACTTAATATCGTCTGTGAGGTTATCGCCTATTCTGTGAATTACGATGCACCAAAACGTTTGAAGAAAATCAGCTGGTGAATTTTATGTTTTTATCGCTCTCTTCCGGTCCTGCGTGGAAAAATACAGATCCATACATTTTTATCTTAATTTTGGTAAAAGACATAATAATCCAGATATTCTGACCTTCTGTGTTGTCCATCGTACCGTCGTCCGTCTTGTAGAATCACGGTGGCACCACCTAGCTGAATTTAATTTTGCAACATATTCAATTTTTCACGGAATGATATGTTTTTCGCTGAAAAAAGTAGCCTATGTCACTCTATAGCCACCGAACTATCCCCATATAAATAATCATGCCATGCCGACGCTCTGTTGCGACGTGAAAGAAGGACAAACAAACAAACAAACAAATAAACAAACACACTGCATTTATAATATTAGTATGGATAAATAATACTTATTGAAAGTCACTCTTTGTTTAATTACTACTGGTTCGAAAAAAACCCTGTCCTGGGAAGAACCAGCAAGAAACCCAGCGGGACTTTTTTAAATAACAGCTTACAATCATGTATGTTACACAATTAACCACACCAAACAAATTAGAAATAGCTTGGTAGCGAACACTCATTCCTAGGGGTTATTATCATCCATAAATTCCTTAATATTATAATAACCCTTTTATACAAACTATGTTTAATAAAGTTTTTGAATTTTGAGCAGGTCGAATTTTGTATATTTTCTGGGATTTTACAAAGCGTACATCGCCCCAAGAATGAATTACTGACTGGTGGAATCGAACTGGTACTACTAGCTTGTGTTTGTTCCTAGTATTTACAGAATGTATATCACTTATTTTGTATAACTACTTTTAGTTTTGTGTACGTACATTACATTTTCATAATTGTATTGAGAGGTTAAAGTTAATATATTAATTTCTTTAAATTTTTATCGGAGCGACTTTTAGGTTTTAAATCATAGATTGCTCTTATGGCCTCTTTTGTAAAACAAATATAATTTCAGTGTCAGTTGCGTGTCCCATAGCAAAATACCATACGACATTATGCTATGGAAACAGCTAAAGTAAACAAGTCTAGCTGTTTCACCTGGTAAGATTTCTAATCTTTTACAGCATATGCTGCAGAACTAAGTCTGTTTGCTAACTTTCATATATGGGGCTCCATTGAAGCTTCGTGTCTAGTGTTATTCCAAGAAAATGGTGGTATGACAAGACTCAGTTCCTCCCATTTAAAATTACATTAGTATTTAATTGTTCGACATTTGGAGTCATGAACTCCATACATTTCGTTTTAGTGCTATTTAAATGCAAGTTCTTAATATTAAACCAATTTACTAATTTAGATATAGCATTATTTACTTCGTCATATTGTAATTTGTAGAAAACGTTACCCCACTTTAGGATTTTATACTGTATCGTGGAGGCAGTTTACAAACATAAATTGCATAAGGCCAACATTCAGACCCGGAACAATTATTTGTGGGCCATACAAATACTTGTTCCGTGCGGGATTGAACTCGTATTCCCCAGCGCAGCAACTCATTGCTAAGCCACTGCGCAACGGAGCCGTCAAAATAACTAGGATCCATCGTAATAATTTAGTAATATTAAGAATGCGTGGTAGAACTACGCTGCAGGTATATTATTACAGTTGTAAATAACCGGAGAAGGAACACGCTCACATGGATACCAGCGTAAAATTTCTATGGGTCACAGTATTCACTAAGCATCAGATGTATCAACACACAGTAACTATATATATCCATATATTTAAATATGAAAATAATAATATTTGTAAATTGTATAATTTTGCTAACAAACACTTTATACGTGGTAAAGCCAATTTCCTAGCGTTATATATCTTCTAGATTTTCTTGGTGATTTTCTTCTGAAGTGTCCGTGAAGGCTTTTGTATAGCTTGTATGTATATATAAGCTATTGTATGATTTTGGATAGCTTGTATGCATAGACGCTCTCACGGAATACCAGCGTGAAATAACAGCGTAATGCATGTTTCATATATGAGTGTAGAGAACTGGGGATCCTTTTGAATAGTAACGAAGCATTCTATCTTAGTCCACAGGCGTGAAAGCTTATCTAATTTTTATTGAGGATAGATGAAGATGTCTATAATGGCAATCTGTGTAAAATTTATCAATTTTTTTTAAATAAAATGTAAGTGGCAAACGAATTAATAGTCCACGTGAATGTAAGTGGCTACTGCATTCCATGGACACCGGCAACGAACTTCAAACGGAGAACCCTACAGATGCGTTGTCACTTCTAAGGACTGAGACGGGCCTTAAACCTTGAAATAATATACATATGTATTACTCTATACCTTTCAGACCGGAACATAGCCGTGAAAGCCCCGTTTGGCGGCAGAAATAGGTCAGAAGGTGGTATCTACCCAAACGATGTTCTAGACAGAAAGAGTACTACCACCTAGTTATCGTCCATTAGTCATATATGTTATCTTCCATTATAAGTAATTAAGCTATTAAAGCTATGGAATAATAAAATAAACAAGAGCATCTAACATATATTTACATATGTTTTTATGTTTTATGTTTTTATTTAAAAACGTTACCTCCACACTAGGATTTTCTCCTGTACCGCGGGGTAGTTTACATACACAGATTTCACAAGGACAAACATCCAGACCCAGAAAAATTATTTATAGGCCATACAAATACTTATTCCGTGCGGGATTTGAATCCGCGGCCCTTAGCGCTGCAACTCATTGCTAAGCCACCGCGCCACGGAGCCGTCAAATATGTCTAATATAATGTCAATTACATATAGAAAAAATCCAAAACCTTTTGAGTGGACTAAGTAATATCAAAATTTTAATATTGTCTAAATGGTTACATGATAAAACCTTCATGCCCTATTTTAGGGTCTCCGGTTCTTTACACTCACCATACGAAACACAGCAGCTAGAAGTTGCTATTTTACGCTGATATTAAGTAAGAGCGTGGTAGTTCCCCGATCGAGACGACCAATTGATGCTACTGCCCTAATATAGCTGCAGCGTGCCTCTACAATGTGTATATTTTATTCTATACTGGTAACCGGCGTTACTGCTGCAGGACAGATGATTGCGGAAATAATAAAATAAAAAATAAAAAAAGCCTTTTATTCCATGCATCACAGTTACGCATGCGCCGCGCTTATGTACGGTTGTCTTTTGTAGTAATAATAGCAAACAGAAAGTTAAAGTGTAATAATTGTAATATAGTAATAAGTGAAGTGCTTTCATTCATACAAAACAATTCGAGTTTGCGTATCAGTTTTCTCAGAATCGGACAATGAAGAGGCTAAACACTTAATATTTGAATGAGTTACGACATCAAAACGGAAAAAATCACGTCGAAAAGACGGCCGAAAGCAACGAGATCTCGAAAACATTATATGTCTTATCAAAGAAATTGATCCAGATATGATACCAATTTTTTGGCACGGGACTTGCAGAAATTGCCTCCTGTATCTATTGATCACGTCGATGTCACTAAGTTACTCAAGGATTTAGTGCTTATTCAAAATGAAATTAAAATTGTTAAGGAGAGCTACGCAACTCTAGACCTTGTGAATAATATACGTATAGAGTTAGATAATATAAAGTTAACAACGGCAAGTAATGATACAAATATAAATACAAGAAAAAGTAACGTAAATTTTATGGATAGCGGGCCGGTTGGCTTATCATTTTTAACAAATACCGACAATGAACCACAACTAGTCGGTCGGCACTACAACGTAGCAGCAGTGAATCATAACGCAGTTTATTAGGACGACTCGCAAGCGTCGATGAGTGTAGCGGTCGTATTCACTGACTAGTAGGTAGGTAAGTAAGTCTACGGATCAGCGGATAATCGAGTGTGAGCCTACGACGGCGCATTACAATACAGATTCGATGCAAAATGGGCGACTTAATATACGTCCGACAATGGCTGAAATGTTGCGGAGGGATGGTGTTTGGAAACAAAAAAGAGAGAATGATTATGAATGGATGCTCGTAGAACATAAAAGAAAATATAGAAATCGCTTTGTCGGTCAAAAAGGGAAAGCGTTAACAAATAGCGATTCGAAGTTTAAGGCTGCAAAAATCAAAATTCCGTTGTTCATCTCTAATGTTAGTAAATATGTATCTGAATTGGACATATGTGAATATGTGCAAAGTAAGACTCAAGAGATAGTGAATCTTGAAAAATTAATATAAAAAGGATAGACCTTATAATTCTTATAAATTATTTGTATCTAGGAATAAGATTGATACTTTCCTTGATGATAGTTTATGGCCGGACGGGATAACTTTTAGGTAATTTATCAACTTTAGGCCGCGTAACATTCTACGCGAAATATACGACAGAAAGTCTGATGAGTCTATGAAAAAGAATGCTGCCCCAATACATGGAATATAGCAAGATAGTGAGTTATAACTGTAAAAATATAAAAAGGAGTATCGACTGTGTCAGGTCATTATGCAAAACGGCTGATGTATTAGCCGACCAAGAAACCTGGTTGCTGCCTTGCGATCTATCATTAACAGGCGAAATTGATAAGGATTTCGAATATACGGTAAAGTCAGTGGTAGATTTGGAGGCTGCTATTTTGCGAGGCAGGCCTCACGGCGGGGTTGCTATCCTATGGCGAAAAAGCATATTTCTGAATGTGATTTTTGTATTGTCGCAATAAGAGCGATGATAAGTGTAGATCGTGAAATACTTATTATCGGTTTATATATTCCGACCGGTCAGACTAACTTGCCATTATTTACTCAGTGTTTAGGAGAGCTAAGTGCTATAATACAAGACTCTAATGTAAACGTAGCCTTTATGTTAGGGGATTATAACACACATCCAACCGCTCCTATTTGTGATGAATTGATGGACATTTGCAAGAAAAATGATGGCATTTGTGCCGATATATGTAAATTAGGCATTTCATCTAGTACTTATACATTTATAAGTGAAGCTCATGGGTGTAAACGCTGGCTGGACCAGCTTGGCATACTGGCTTTGGCATGACTGGTAAGCATTAGAGTTCTTAATGACGTTTATTGGTCTGATCATTTTTCGATAGAGATAACCTGGCATTTAGGATTAATATAAAGGAAACTTGTCTTTAATAGGAATGTACATATTAATGTTTTTTGGGGTGTTCGAGAGCCTGAAGAAATAGAAAGTTTTCTAATATTTGTAATGATAGTTTTAAGAATGTTCACTTTCCTAGTAAGTTGCATAATTGCTCTGATATAATGTGTAATAATTTGTTCCATAGAAATTTAATTGATAATATGTGCAATAATAGTATAAATATTTTATGTAATGCATCCGTCCAAAGTCAAAGTGTATTAGAAATAAAATTAAATATCTGTATGGCTGGAACAAGCATGTAAAACAGGCCCATAGACAAACTAAACTAAACTTGATTATCAATTACCTATACATTATGTGCGGTAAGCCACAGGACGGATCTATTTCAAAAAAAATTGGGAGAGCCGCATAATATTTAAATCAAGGCTTAAGTTTTGTCAAAAAAAAAACAAAGAGCAAATTAGGATGGATATTATTGCATCTCAACACTCTAATAAAACATTCAGTAAGTTGTGTGTAGGCTTTGAATAAATTAATTTTGACTGGTGCTGCGCAATGAGCAAACCTATGAACCAAGATATTACCACGCACAGAAAATGCCATCACACAAATTCTCAATAATTATGTGGCCTAGATATTTAAACTGTTTTACACGACTTAAGTGTATTCTGTTTACAGTTAATAATGGTATATTATCTGGAGTTTTATTTCTACCTTTAATAATCATATACACTCTTCTTTTCGTTATACCTCAAGTCATGTTCAACAGCATATCGCTCACATGTGCCTAGTAATTTTCTTAAACCTCCAATTGAAGGGCTCAGCAGCACGATGTCGTCAGCATAGCTAAGGTTATTAAGACACACGTCGTCTATGTGACAACCTACATGCATGCTGTAGAGCTACTCAATCAACTGATTGACATATATATTAAAGAGCCCAGACGACGTTAAACCACCTTGCCTCACTCCACACTCTAACCGGTACTCATCGGAATATATATTTCCCCATCTTACAAAGTTTGACTGATTGTTATGCTAAAAGGAAAGAATATTTACAAGGTCCTCAGGGACACCTGCTTCTCTTAGCTTTGCCCACAGTTTATCATAACATACTAGGTCAAAAGCCCTAGACAGATCTAAAAAGCAAGCATAAATAGGAGTTTTTCTATCAACATAGTAGCTTACAGTATGCTTTAACGCTAGTTACTATCGCACTCTCAGTTGAGAGTCCCTCTCGAAAACCAAACTGTGTGTCTTGTAGAGTTGTGTGACTACTTAGATGTCTATCAAGGAGCCCTTTCAAGACTTTAGAAACTACAGTAGCCAAAGAAAATGGTTTATAATTACTATTATCACTAAGATCACCAGTAGGATTTTTCGCTAACGGAATAACAATTGTTTTAATAAGGTTTGGTGGTAAATATGAGTGACGTATACATAAATTAAAAAAATATTGCCAAAACTCTACATAAGTGCAAACCGGCATATCGCAAGTGCTCAACACTGAGGTCATCATGTCCAGGAGATTTTCATCTCTTCATCTTAGAAATAATATTAGCAATTTCTCTACCTGAGAAGGCAAGTGGGCTCAATACTGTACATCGCTCAGTATTGGGCACTTGCGGCATACTCAAAAGTTTCACTCGAAATTGGTCTTTAAAAATATTTGCAATTTGCCCTGGTTCACTTGCACCTTGAACACTCACTGGAAGGGTGACTTTTAGTGCTTTTCCAGAACTTACTGAATGTTTTATTAGAGTGTTGAGATGCAATAATATCCATCCTAATTTGCTCTTTTTTTTTGACAAAACTTAAGCCTTGATTTAAATATTATGCGGCTCTCCCAATTTTTTTTTAAATAGATCCGTCCTGTGGCTTACCGTATTTTTATAATTTTCAAAATTTTACTTTCTATTAACACGTCATCTACGTTTAATATGTCACACATTTCAGAAAAACAGGAACCTGTCATTAATCCAGTCGACACAGGGAAGATAAATTCTCAGTAAGCTCAAGGGAATTTTCTCTCCAGTCTCTGTCACTTGGTTTCCCGTGCCCGTGTCACAGATTAATGATTAGGTGAATAACATATTTTTACTACGCTATTCAGTACCCCTGTAAGTTAATTGATTACCTGAGGTTTACCTCTTATCCTTCTGAGTGGACTAAGTAATATTATACGTGGTAGAGCCACGTTGCAGCTATATTATGGCTGTAACACGAAAGGGTCGGATCGACCAGGGTAGGATCACGCTCTCACAGAATACCAGCGTAAAATAGCAGCATAAATTTGCACAAAAAAGAGTAAGAAACACATCTTTCGTATGGTGAGTGTGGAGAACTGGAGACCTTTTCACTGCAAACGAGGCATTCCATCTTAGTCCACAGGAGTGTCAACGCATTACATTTTAATTATTAATCGAGGAATGTCTATGGACCTCAGCATCCATTTACTATCAGGTAGACTGTGTGTTCGACACCATATTCTATAAAATAATATCGAAATTTTAAAATTGTCTAAATGGTTATATTATAAAAACTTCATCACCTATTTTACCACCCTATTTTAGGGGTTGAATTAATTTTTCTCGAAATTTATATGGGACTACCTCTGAAGTATAACCCATCTAATAAAATAAGAATTTTCAAAATGGGTTTACAATTGGCGAAGATATAGCGTAACATACAAAAAAGAATTAAAAAAAAAACATACAGTTGAATTGTAAGCCTTCTTCTTTTATAAAGCCAGCTAAAAAATAAACATTCAAGTAATTGAAAAGGAGTCAGAGATATGGAGGGTTAAGCTACCATTCGGACATCAAAGTCTTAGTATTATCATTCTAAATCTTACATACACTTACAAATTTGTATGTTAGCTAAAGAGAGAAAAATAAATTAATGCAATAAATCAATGCAACTAATTGTCCGATTTATACGAGTAAGAAACTTATCAGATCACCTGTGATAAGTTTCATATAAATCGGACAATTAGTTTCAAAGGAGCAAACAATTAAAATTCTGCATCGGAGTCAGGAATAAGAGAACGACGCGGGCGCGAGAGATATAATGTCCTTCAGACCGAATTTCGGTCACGGCGACCAGTCTTTAACGGAGACTAGCCATCTGCAAAGGACAGGATTATAATACCCAAGTGTATGCGCAAGCACAGGTGCACTCTCTGTTCCCTCACTCTCATAGTTCGATGGGACGGTAATTCGACACGACAGGAGAGAGATCAGGCGCAGGACCAACGGATTAACGTGTTTTCCGAGGCACGGTGGTGAATGAAACATCGCCAAATTCCTGACTCCAATAATTGATTTTGGCCCAACCCGGGATCAAACCCGGGACCTCATGATCAGCAATCGCGATTACTATACCCACGAGTCACTCATGTGTGTATAATATATTAGTGTATTATGAAAAAAAATATATTAAAAAAAATCGGTTATTGCCAGAGTTATCCACAATTGTAAAGCCGCGTAGAAAACTGATGGAGTAACGAAGACAAACGATGTATTTACGTGGGGACTTTTTTTTCTTTAGTCGGTCCACATACGGAACACTTACCACCTTATTAAAAATGTGGTTTGTTGTAACCGTGAGGTTAAACTATGAATTAAGGAAATTTATTAGTATAAAAGATGCTTTAGCTATTGGTTCTAATTTATTAATTTTAGAAATTTTAAACCTTGCTTTTTTATAGTACTTTATAAGGGTGACAACAAGCACACAGTCCACCTGTAGGTAAGCGGATGCTATGGTCTACGTTTTGTGAAAGAAAATCAAAATTGGTCAATAACACCTTATTAATTAATTAATTAAAAGCATTATCTTAAAAATTAATGTTTGTTTGTTCGTATTTTATGCGCTGCCATACCGTTCATCAGATTGCGGTAAACCTTTGTCAACATATTGCTTGCACTTCCGCGAAGGTTATAGGCACAGTACAATTAATATACAGTAGGTGGCGCGGGTATCGTACCAACAAATTTATTTGAAAGTTAAATATCATTGAACTTCAATGAATGCATTATCATTTATCATTTTTAATATATTCGTAACTCTTCCAAATTTAAAACAATATTTCCACAAATATTTATTTTATGGCAGCAATGCGCCGTGTACCAGCTAGTTAAAAATAAAATTAACTTGTCAGGTCATTACCCACGGGGATGATTATTCATATTTTTTAAATTACAATAATATCCTACATCTATCATCGATTAAGAACCAAAATGCCCCGTTTTCAGTAAAAATGGTCTCCGATTTTCTACACATATCACGCGAAACATAGCAACATTAAGCTGCTATTTAACGATGGTATTCTGTGAGAGTATGGCTGTTCCTTGGTAAAGCCGATCCATTCGTGCTACAACCATAATATAGCTGTAGAACTGCTGGTAAAGGCAAACATAGTGAGAAAACTTGCATGTCTACAGAATAAAATATTTCAGGGATCACGATGTAAGGATTGCCAACCCGCACTGGAGAAGGGTGACGAAACGCTCCATAACATTCTTAGAAATTAAAGGATGATATTTCCTCAGCTGTGGGACCATCTATAGACATATCGTAAGAGGCGATAGAGGGAAACTAAATTAGAAGATGAGTAGCAGCATCTTCCTGCTAACAGCTCAAAATATTAAAAAACTACGGTATGGCAACTATGGCAAATCCTCCATATGAGACAATCTATGGGAGAGTTCTATACTCAGCAGTGAACTTTTAATGGCTGTAATGGAATGGTATATAATATGTATCTATATATCGAGTCTATGGCTTTGTGACGAGTAACCAGAACAAGAGAAAACTTTCGTTATTTTCTTCTTAGTTTTGTGTCTTATTTGCAGAAAATAAAAAGCCGAGATTAGTGTATGAAGGATGCATCATCTTCATCATTCGCAATTATTGGGCGTACGTTCCGGACTGACGTCGGAACGAAGACAAACGACGCGTCTACGTGGCGGCTTAGGTGCCGCGAACGTAATTACGTTATTGTAGAAGAGATGTAGGAACACATTATTTTGTATTAATTTCTGTTTTTAACAAGATTGTATTAGCTTGCCCTTTATGTACACCATGTTATGTTTTTATTCCGTTTTCACTCAATTCTGAATAATTTGAAACTATGCAAACGTTTAAAAAACCGATAATTGGCTATCCAGAACTGTGTGATTTTTCAGAAGTATTCTTTCTCGCATATTTACTTATAAAATCGACACCACCAGCAATTTTTCCGAACCAATGCGACTTATGGAACTTCAAGAAAGAGCCTAGAATTTTTTTAAAGGCCAGAAAAAAGGCCGAAGAAATTTGGGTGATGGTTACGCCTTCGCCACACGGAAAACTAAGGCAAATAAGTTATTAAAATAAGGCCCAGTGATTAGCTTCGGTAGAATAAGGTTATACAGACATGACGTAGGTCATTATAGTAACGAAGATAAACTGCGCTGTCCGTGACAAGAGTCCAATTCAAAATGGAACAATTCATAAGGTCGTAGCGAGAATAGAATTTAGCAGATTTAATGTGATGGGTACCTAATGGCTAAGGATATGGACTGTGAATACATGATTGATAATAAAATCTTAAGAATGAAATAATTGTACAACTTATTTTTTATACGAAAAAAGTGCCGTTGACATTTTCGCTGACAGGACAGAGCTTTTTTTTTATAAGATAGGGTGACAAACGAGCACACAGTCCACCTGATGGTAAGTGGTTGCTGTGACCCATAGACATCTACATCTATCTTCAATAAAGAATCAAAATGCAGATGCGTTGTCACCCGTGAGGACTAAGATGGAATGTGTCTTTTCCAGTAAAAAGGGTCTCCGGTTCTCTACACTGACCATACGAAACACAGCAGTGTTAAGCTGCTATTTCACGCTGGTATTCTGTGAGAGCGTGGTCCTTCCCCGGTCGAGCCGACCCATTCGTACTACAACTATACTACTAACATAGCTGCAGCATGGCTCTAACACGTATAAAAAGCTTTATTTTCAAACAACGTTAAACTTAAAAAAAATACTTTTAACAGTAATTGCTTATAATCTATGTTTGATAAAACATTATTGTATTCTAACACACTCTTAGTACAAGCATTTTAAGTAGGTTGTATTATCTTCAAGGCTTAATATTTAAAAATATGTAAACATTTCCGTGATTTTACGTCTAAGCTTAGTCACGTGATTTTTCTAGTAGTTCTACGACACCCCCTATAGGTGGTTTTACAATACCCTTAGTGGTTCAGTAAGGACGATTGTTAAATCCTTCCTTAATTTATTAATTTAATTTTAACAACCAATTTAACTCATGGAGCATCGAAAAATGTACTACACTCGGAATCTCGGGTATCGTATTAGGGGACGCGTAACTTAGACATATAATTATAGCTGTCCAGCGGTGTTACTTCATGCCGGACAGCTTCTTACTATTTACAAAGCTTAAGTCTGTTTCTGCATGGAATACTGATATACCGTGATATAATGGACTAGTGCTGAAAAATGTCACAGCAGCATTGGACTCACCACTTATCACCAGGTAGGATTACAGTCAAGAACTGGTTTATAATAAGCAAAAAAAAAACACTTTAAAAGTAACAAACTTGATATAACATTTAATTTATATTACAGGGCACGCGTCACCCTTTGTCTGATACCAAATTACAGAACCTTCGCTCTCACGTAAATGATTTATCAATCACTTTATCAGGAACGTCGCTCCGAATTATAACGTTACCACGTAGAAGCGGTTCTACAATATACTCAGATTGATTTTAAGACACACGGTTTGGTGGCATGGTCAATTTTATTCAGGTGTTTTATTACACTAATCGTCGCTAACGCTAGATTTTCCACTTTAAGTAAGATGAAATGCGTGCGTGCGTGTGTGTGTGTGTGTGTGTGTGTGTGCATGTGTGCGTGTGTGCGTGTGTGTGTGCGTGTGTGCGTGTGCGTGCGTGCGTGCGTGCGTGCGTGCGTGTGCGTGTGTGCGTGCGTGCGTGCGTGCGTGCGTGCGTGTGTGTGTGTGCGTGTGTGTGTGTGTGTGCGTGTGCGTGCGTGCGTGCGCGTTCGTGACAAAAAGCAAATCTTCCAATCAATGGGAGGCATCCATAAGTAAAATGTTTAAGTAAATATGTATAATATGTTAATATGTTATTAAAACACAATTAGCGACTTCAATTGCGATTCATAGTGTAAACAAACTAAAAGTCGGTGACCACGCAGCTGGAAAGGTCGGAGTGACTCTGATAGATTAACGGGATAAAGGATAATTTGCGATGCCTTTGGTCATTGCGTATTCACCAGGCGTACACTAACTTTAATGTTGTTACTGGAATAGCTCTAAAGCTGTCAATCAATGCGGTAAAACATTTGCAGTAACTCAAAGGATAAGCGCTTGCCTTGAAATTTCGCCATACATAAGCTTAGTGAAAGTTGAAACCCCGTCCGTACTTTTATTTGACAATTTAAAATGTTCTGGAAATACTAATTAAAGTACCTACTTATTTCGAGGACACATATTATGCTTAAATCCAACATCGTACACTGTGGCAAAATTCGAAATTCCATTCACATTATCTCGATTCTAGGCAATCCACGTGCGTTTTACGAGAAATATTCTGTCGTCAGCGGTTTTGCGTACCGATAAACTTAGGGACTTTCAACAAAAGAGCTCCTCCTTTCTAAAAGTCCGACAACATGCCTGCAGTTTCTTTAGTGTTACAGATGTTTATAGGCAGTGGATGTTTAACCGCGTATTGGCGGTGTAAGAATATGTGTCCCGTGGGTTTCGTAAGAGGCGACAGAGGGAAACTGAAACAGGAGATGGGCAGCAGCATCTTCCTGACTACAACTCAAAACTATAAAAAAACCGCGCTTGCTCACCCACTTGCCAAGCATGGCAACTATGGCAAAATTCCGGCTAAGAGTAAGTCTTTGGGAGAGGCCCGTGTTCAGCATTGGACTTTTATGAGCTTTAATAGATGGATGGATAGGCAGTAGTGATTACTGACTATCAGGTGAGACGCATGCTCGTTTGTTTTCTTTTTTATAAAATAAAGCAGGCCCTTTTTTACCACAAAATGTAGTCTCAAGCCAGTATAATAATTTTAATAAATAACAAATAAGTGTATTGTTTTAAAGCATTTCGTAAAGAGTCGTCTTTATTCTTTTTCTTAAATTAAAATCTTAATCTTATAAATCATACATCAAAATTAATAAGAGTGATCCTACATAACTTACTGATATGCATTAATTATGTCTATCGCGACACAATTAAGAACGTGGTCCGGTTTCCCTGCTACATACACACGTCTAACAGACAGGGGATCAGGAACAAGAGCGATACAACGCTATAAAGCTATGTCATTAATATTATGCTGTCACAATATTGTTACACCTTATTTATTTATTTATTCTTTATTGCAAACAAATTATCAAATAAAAGATTACAAAGGGAGGACTTAATGTCTATTGACATTTTCTACCAGTCAAACCTGGGTGTAGTGAGAATTAGTGGCAGGTGCAATTCAATTAATTATTTTAAATTCCATAAGAAAATAATATTATCTACTAGTTTTGTGTCATTTTCGTTATCGTTGAACGGAACATAAGAGGTAGGAGAGAAAGGGGAGATGTGTGTGAGCGAGTAGCAGGATGTGATAGAGTCACTGACCTTTATATATATGAGCTGGCTATACACCGTGACATATTAAGGCGATTTGATTTTCGCCATTTTGGCGCTGACAGCAGAAGTGAACGTCCACGGAACTAATAATAGACATAAAACAGTGTGACAAAATATATCGATAAAAATTCTATACCCACGCCTACCCGTAACGTTCATTCTATTTATGTATCATATTAATATAATGCCAATGTATCAATTAATACCTAGGGCCTTAGAAGCAAGCTTTATACCTCATATAAAATCAAGATCTACGCTGCGTTCGTCTATCTACGTTTTTATTCGTAACCAGCTGGTACCCGGCGCTTTAATGTCGTTTTAAATTTGGAAGAGTTATATTTTTAATTAGAATAATGATATATTCATTGAAGTTAAATGATACATAACTTTCAAATAAATTCTTCGGTAGATACGCGCCACCTACTGTAAGTTAATTGTACTATGCCTATAACCTTCGCATAAGTGCAAGCAATAAATTGACAAAGTTTTAGCGTAATCTGATGAACGGTATGGCAGGGCATACAATACGAACAAATAAAACTAATTTTATATTAGACTACAGAACGGCTTTTGTTCCGGGTTTCAACATTGGGTATGTTGGTTCATTCGCGGGCTTAAATATTCAGTTAGTACTGGAAAATATTCAAATGTAGTAAGTAACTATACAAAATAAAATAGAAACATAATTTTGCAAACAATTTATTTACAACCGTTCATTCAGTTTTAGTATTATAGAAAACAAATCAGCTTTTATAATTATGACTATTCTAATTATATACAGGTCTTTCTATAGACAGAATAATCCATATCTTCTAATATATAAAAATTAATGTTCGTTTGTTCGTATGATATGCACTGCCATACCGTTCATCAGATTGCGGCAAACCTTTGTCAAATTATTGCTTGCTCTTGCGCGTAGGTTATAGGCCCAGTACAAAAAAATTTTAAAAAAAAACTAAAACCTTAAATTGTTATTCAGTCCTACTCCTCGGGGTATAGTGCCAAGAACGCTGGCTGCGTTTTTTATAGAATAGGGTGACAAATGACACACAGTCCACCTGATGGTAAGTGGTTGCCGTGATCCATAGACATCTACATCTATCTTCAATAAATAATCAAAATGCAGATGCGTTGTCACCCGTGAGTACTAAGATGGAATGCCTCTTTGCAGTAAAAGGGTCTCCGGTACTATACACTCACCATACGAAACACAGCAGTGTTAAGCTGCTATTTTACGCTGGTATTTTGTGAGAGCGTGGTCCTTCCCGGTCGAGCCGACCCATTCGTGCTACAACTATACTACTAATATAGCTGCATGGCTCTACCACGTTTCCTCTCTGAATGGCTATACTTAGCCTTTGAGCGAGAACATAAGCAGCCCTTTATCACCAGCAACGTCGATCAGTCGCGGATAGTTTTTAGGAACTTCACCGCACATGACACCCACGGACCAATAGTATCTACAGCAAATGGCACAAATATGTACTCATCTCTCAGGGACTCATATTTGGGGTACTTATTTAGTTCAGTTGCCTCTGATGCCGCCCTGCTTTAAACGAGGTACTTGAGATGAGAGAAGCTACCAAAGTGTCTTAGCAAGTAGTATCCCACACTAAAGCTTTATCTCTCCCAAGCATCCAAAGTCATACCGTCGGGTCTCCGGCCATCATCTCTAAATATTCTACAAAGTTCTAAAACCAAGGGAACACTTATAGAGAAACGAGCACTTCAGATGGCATCGCTTACAAGCAGTTTCTGAAACAAATTATCGCTGAGTTTCTTGCTGGTTCTTCCAGGACAGAGGGTTTTTTCGAAGCAGTGGTAAAGTAAAAATTTTCAATAAGATGTTTATCAAATAGTTTAATTTTTAAATATTAGCTGTAAATTCACTTACTTGTGGAATGTTATCCAACTTTCATTTTGTAACAAGTTTCACAAATTACGCACACTCATTATTACTAAAAATAATTTTATTACATAACTAAAATCAAACATAATCAAACTACACAAAATACTTTAAATTTTTCGTTTAAAAGTTTAAAATACAGAGATACAATTTAAGCAACACAACAGACTTTGGCATATTATGTCAATTTTAGTTTCCCGTACGAACAATGGTGGCGCTTCAAATCGACAAAAACATTTTGTAGGATATAGCCAGTCCAGCGTACTTGTATATATAGAGGTCAGTGGATAGAAAGGGCGGAGGAACATTACATTCTACTGTCCGGTGTAAGACGGAGGAAGCAAATAAGTAAAATATATTTTTCAAGTGTTAGTATAAAGTTTTATTTCATGCCCAGTCTCACATATAACATATATTAATGTAAAATAACAGTAGAAGCTTAAAAATTAATCCCAGTTTTAGGAAATCTAAACAAAAAACATTACAATACCAATTAGCCTTGATCTTACAACCTATAGCCAGTTCTTGTCGCTTCTGTAAGCGATGCAATTAATGTCTCTTTGTCATCATTTCAAATATTTTAATGTGACATAAAAAAATTCAATAACCACAATAACTTAGATGGACTAGGTAGCTTCTTTTTTAAAGGCATTGATTTTGTAAGCATATTAAAAAAGTATTGGCACTGCTGACTGACACCAAAACGAAAATAAATGACCTGCCTACGTGACAGCGTAAGAGTACATTCTACTAACTTGGTATACAATACAACGTTTTACATAATGGAAATATTTGCGCACAATATATTAAAAAAATATTTTTGATCTTACACTATTTGCATTATTGCTGTTATTAATTTTAGCTGGAAACCATTAACGGCCCAGGAAAAATAATAATGTTTTCCAGACCGAATTTCAATCAGAAAGAGATCCGGATTTGTTCTTTCTGGAGTACAGGGTTGAAATACCATCAAATTCCTTCAGAATTTCTTCCGAAAATAACCTCATAACTGATTTTGGCCCAACCTGGATCGAACCCGGGACCACATGAACCGCAGGCGCACTTTCGAATACTATAATGATATACTATATAATGAAATACTTATTTTATGGCTACGTGCAACAAAATATGATAGCAGCATGAAATCATCGACTCGAACTGTAATACCAGCATAACATAGCATAAATCTGCTGTGTTACTTATGGCGAGAGACGAGCAGTGGATACCTTATTACTGGTACAAGGCACTTAGTATTATTGTCTTTAGGGTGCATGCATCTGCATTTTGATTTTTAATTAACGATAGATGTCGGTGTCTTAGGATCACAACATTCACTTACCATCAGATGATTTGTACTGTTTTCCACCCTTACGTCTTCTAAAAGTATACGATAAAATCAGAGTAAGAAACACGTAGGCAGTCAAATATTATAACTTTTCATGGTTACGTGAAGTCAGAAAACACGATCCCTGGCATACACTACCTTGCTCCAAGAATACTCAGAAATGTGAGAGAGCCTGTACCCAGTATACATAATATGACGACTATTATTTTCACCAATGTAGACAGTAGAATTAGAAACCGTCTTGCGGCAGAAGACCAATATATAACACTTCCGATACGTGGTCAAAACTTGATGTTCAAATTTAGATTAAGTAGTAATATGTAAAGCCCTTCTGGCGTTTAACTCTCAACTGCAGAACTGGAGCTCACTATGGAAAAATAATTAACCAGCGTGTAAGATTATTCAGTTCGACAGTATCTGTGGTGTCAGCATCGGGAATCGAACTCAGGTTGTTTTCATATTATTATATTATTAAAAGCGGTGTCCTAAGCTGTTATTTATAATAATGAAGTGACAAACAATCTTACAGTCCACCTGATGGTAAGTGGCTACTACAGTTCATGGACCCTTGCAACCAACTTTGTACAAAAAACGGGCCTGCAGTCTCTGTAGTTTCTGTTAGCGTTGTCACCTTCAAGGACCAATATGGAATGCTTTACAGCCAGACCATAACACAGTAAGAGGGCGGTACGTACTCAGACGGTTTCCTAAGAAAAGAGTCCAACCACCTAGTAGAGCTTATACCGTTACTGTTACCGTTACAGCCTATTAAAGTCCACTGCTGAACATAGGCCTCCCCCACAGATTGCCTCATAGGGAGGTTATTTCTATAGTTACAAGGGTAGGCAACCGCAGTTTTTATTTTTAGAAAGAAGTTGCTGCCCATCTCCTGATTTGTTTCTCTTTGCCTCTTACGACACCTACGGGATTATATGGGGTAGTGGATATTCCACCGCCACTACACGGTAAAGTAGAGCTCATAGTATGTTCCAATTTCACATGTCCAAAATGTATTGAATTATAATTCATGTTTTAGCATAAAGTATGAGAATAGTCTATTAATCTCGACATTGTGTGGATGAGGTGGTTATTACATTAACGAAGACAAACTATGGCGGTTGTGACGGAGTGTAGGCTCTGGAAAAAGTTATAAGGGAAAAGCGAAAATAAAACAAACATATACAGTTTTTCCTATATAAATTAAGATCAAGAAGAGTGACCTGCATCCATCGACTTCCTGCATGTCTTACCAGGTCGCCACTTTGTCTAGTGGGGGGCCATCCTACACTTCGCCTACCAGTACGAGGCTGCCACTCGAGAACCTTTCTTCCCATCGGTTGTCAGTTCTTCGAGCTACGAGTATATGGCCGGCCTATTGCCATTTCAGCTTACTAATCCGTTGGGCTATGTCAGTTACTCTGGTTATACTGCGGATATCCTCATTCCTAAGTTTATCACGCAGAGAAACCCCGAGCATAGTCCATAGAAAATAAAAATAATAGCATATTATTACATCGATCGTGGTTATGTTCCCGATTTTTGTAACAATAACTCATTAAAATTTTGGTGTTCGGTGGAAATAAGGTCTCCTGCCTGGAAGGTTTAGGTTTCGTATTGTACTAATCCGAGACTTTTTGATTGGTTATGTGCGTGTAGCATTACGTCGGGAAACGGTCACGCTCTTTTCATTAGTTTCTGTTTGACACTCGATTATTCGAGTATTGTAGAATAAAACTTGTTTTATATAAATTCCTAATTCAGCGAATATTTTGATAGCGTGATTAAGGTCTGCTAGGCAGTCGTCTTCCAATCTTTAATTTGTCTGTAATGTGCCATAATAGTTCCGTCACAAAATACTTTATATATTTGTAAATAATAATATATATATGTACATATTAAGTCATCAATCGTAAATCTCCAAACTCTATCCGCTCTAGCTTGTAACTTAAAACGCCGGTTTCAAGCCCTCACTCTCACATACATAATTTATCAATAATTTATCACATGGGACGCGCTTGTCTCGCGGAATTATGACGTACCCACAGACACGGGTAACGATATGATACACCAACGTATTGTAAGCAATATCTAATCATGTACAAGAATATTTATAGTGTCTAGAATATGATTTTTTTTCTTCTTAATATTCATCATTATTGTTAAGCTAATGTTTAAATGTCTTTGGTTGCAGCCCATTACAAGTTTTGAACTGAATTTTTTCCCCTGCAGATTGCCACAAAGTACGGTTTCAAAAAGTGATCAACTTCATGCATAAGTCATCAGGTCATCTTTCTTTCGCTTGACACTTTGTTGTCAATGTGCAAATAACAGTAAAAACATCATTTTAAAGGTAACCAATTTATGAAGGGTTGATGTCGTCCCAAAGTAGACGCAATGAAATACTACTGCAGTATAGTGATTATGTTATCATCTTTTATAATATACTACTTTTCTTTTATACTGTACTGCGGAGAATTATTTGTCAGTTTGGTAGTACAGTGTATAAAATTTAAATGAGGTGCTGCGGGCCGCGGGTTTTTTTACCTGAAATGGGAGTGTGTACGTGTACGTGCGTGCAAGTGTACATACACACGCGCGCGCGCGCGTGCGTGTGTGTGTGTGTCTCTCTTTCTCTCTCTCTCTCTCTCCGTGTCTCTCTCTCTCTGTGTGTGTGTGTGTGCGTGTGTGTGTATGTGTGTGTGTGTGTGTGTGTGTGTGTGTTACGAAATACTACTAGGCAAAACAAAGACCACCCGTTTCCAAGACCTCAAATTACTTAAAAATCATTTTCAATTTCGACACGAAAAGGATTTTAACATTCTGACCTACATCAATATACCCATTTGCATTTAATTCAAATGACGGAGTTAATCTGACCCGTGTCCGTGACCAGGCAACCGGAAGGGCCTCAATGATCCGGGTATATTAACGAGTCAGTAATTATTCGGAACGTTCTCGTTCACGACCACGTAAAGAAGTTTGTTTTCAAACTTGAGTTTAGTTGTTAATAAACATGGGCTAAATTTATATTGCAAATGTAGCAACTTTTGGAATTAACAATGCTCAACTAATGACGATGGATGCAGGTGCTTCGGATCGTACTTGTGGCAATCTATGAAAATATGAAACCATAAAGTATTAAGAAAAATCTGTCGCGTCGTTTGCATCTTTTTATAGAAAATTGTGGCCCATAAATATCTACATATATTTTGCAATTAAGAATAAAATGCAGATGCTTTGTCACATTAAGGACTCCTATTGAATGCTTCTGTTTCCAGTAAAAGATTCTACGGTTCTCTACACTCACCATACAAAACACAGTATTATTCTGTTGTTTCACGCTGGTATTCTGTGAAAGCGTTGTCCTTTTCCGAAAATTTCATAGGATATTTTTTGCAATAAACGGCAATTTTTTCGCAGTTTGCCACAACCATCATTAAATACTGTTGTTGTAAATGACCAATGACGTTAGTAATTATCATGAAGACCTTAATCCACATGTCTGATCCATTTTACTTTACTATCCGCAGACACGAGTTAGATTAACAGCGTCCATTGTTTTAGATGCTCTAATAGCTATATAACTTCATTATAACATGCACAAATTAGACTGTAAATTTAATTGGACTATGTACTCCTTTGTCATCCTTATGCTTAAAAAAGAAGCTTAACATATTATATTTTTTATTGCGTCCACTATTGGGCATAATTTTTGTTCTTGCTTTGCTTCAATCGTCACGCTTGCCAGGCGAGTTGTCGATCGCAGTAACAGACGTTCGCATTTTTGTTTAGTTTGTCGAGAGTTTTCGAGAGTAAATACTCGAAAACTCTCGACAAACACAAACAAAAGGTTTATGCATGTATGTCTATTTCTTTGGATGCTCAGTAGCTTAAAGGGCTTGATGGATTTTAACATAGTTAGATTTATCGTAATAATGGAGTGATACAGACTATTTAATATTATATATTGCATAGTCAAAATACAAAATAGCAATACAAAACAGGTAGGGAAGGTTTTAACGCAGTTGGTTTTTAAAAAAAACTGTTTTAATTATTTTTAAAACGATTATTGAGTGAAGTTACACAAAATTTTGATATTGATTGCAGTCGACTTTAAATGTATAAAATATGTAAACATTTTTATTTAATTATTTTACTACCCGTGTTTATATAAACTATCCGTGTTAAACAAAGACTCTGTATTAACACTGTGTAAAATGAAAAAGTATTTATTTTAATAATATTTGTTAGAGTTTTTTAATAGGATATGGCTATAAAAAACTATGCTTTAACGAGCATATGGCTCACCTGATGGTAAGTAACTACCGCCGCCTATGAACAACTGCAACACCAGGGAATTGCAGATGCGTTGCCGGCCTTTTAGAAAGGAGTAGGCTCTTTCTTGAAGGTCCCTAAGTCGTATCGGTCCGGAAATATCGCCGGTGGTGCTATTCCACAGAGAGGTCGTACGCGGAAGAAAACTCCTAGTGAAGCGTACAGTGGCGGACCGCCAAGCATCTAGATGTTGTGGATGGTATCAGGAATTTTGCCGCGATGTGCGTTCGTGAAATTTAGTGGCTGGGATTAATCCAAACACCTCAGAGCACTCCCCGTGGTAAATGAGAAAGAAAACGCAAAGAGATGCAACAACTCTTCGCATTCAATCGAGTTCGGTCGCAGTCGTTCAAAAGACTCTGTATTTGCACTGTAAAATGAAAAATTCCCTGGTGTTGCAGTTGTTCATAGGCGGCGATAGTCACCACCATCAGGTGAGCCGCATGCCTCCCCGCACTCCCGTGGTAAATGCGAAAGAAAATGCAAAGAGATGCAACATTTCTTCGCAGCGCCAATGAATCGAGCCGATCGGAAAGGACTCGGTAGTCGACGATTCGAGCCGCCTGCGCTGGATGCGGTCAAGTGGAAGGAGCTGGCACTGGGGAGCCCCAGCCCAGAGATGGGAACAGTATTCCATGTGAGGCCGAACCTGCGCCTTGTAAAGTTGTAGGCGTTGTGCCGGCATGAAATACTGTCCCGCTCTGCTGAGCACGCCGCTTTTAGAAGCCAATTTGGCCTTCTCTTCCTAGTGACCGCGAAACTGCACGTCACTCGATATGTCGACGCCGAGATTCCGATACTGGCTGAGGCAACAAGGGAGTGCCTTGAAACTGAGGAGATACGACAAAGGTTCCTTTTAGCGGTAAACGCGCAAACTTGTGTCTTCTGAGGATTAAACTGGACTAGATTTAGTCGTTCTCAATCCGAGACTTTGTTCAGCAAAGACTCGACTTCAGACACAAGTTTGTTCCGGATAATGAGTTCATAGTCCACCCGAAGGTCAAACTGCTTAGCCAACTCACACCGCATACTTGTAGCACCGGCAGTGAGAAATTGTCAAAATTTTACTTTCTATTAACACGTCATCTACGTTTAATATGTCACATTTCAGAAAAACAGGAAACTGTCATTAATCCAGTCGACACAGGGAAGATAAATTCTCAGTAAGCTCAAGGAATTTTCTCCAGTCTCTGTCACTTGGTTTCGTGCCCGTGTCACAGATTAATGATTAGGTGAAAACATATTTTTACGTAAGTTAATTGATTACCTGAGGTTTACCTCTTATCCTTCTGAGTAGACTATAATATTATACGTGGTAGAGCCACGTTGCAGCTATATTATGGCTGTATCACGAAAGGGTCGGATTGACCGGGTAGGACCACGCTCACAGAATACTAGCGTAAAATAGCAGCATAATGCTGCACAAAAAGAGTAAGAAACACATCTTTCGTATGGTGAGTGTGGAGAACTGGAGACCTTTTCACTGCAAACGAGGCATTCCATCTTAGTCCACAGGAGTGTCAACGCATTACATTTTAATTATTAATCGAGGAATGTCTATGGACCTCAGCATCTATTTACTATCAGGTAGACTGTGTGTTCGACACCCATATTCTATAAAATGATATCGAAATTTTAAAATTGTCTAAATGGTTATATTATAAAACTTCATCACCTATTTTACCACCCTATTTTAGGGTTGAACTAATTTTCTCGAAATTTATATGGGACTACCTTTCGAAGTATAACCCATCTAATAAAATAAGAATTTTCAAATGGGTTACAATTGGCGGAGATATAGTAACATACAAAAAGAATTAAAAACATAAGTACAGTTGAATTGTAAGCCTCCTTCTTTTAAAGCCAGCTAAAAATAAACATTCAAGTAATTGAAAAGGAGTCAGAGATATGGAGGGTTAAGCTACCATTCGACATCAAAGTCTTAGTATTATCATTCTAAATCTTACATACACTTACAAATTTGTATGTTAGCTAAAGAGAGAAAAATAAATTAATGCAATAAATCGTGAACTAATTGTCCGAGATGAGTAAGAAACTTATCAGATCACCTGTGATAAGTTTCATATAAATCGGACAATTAGTTTCAAAGGACAAACAATTAAAATTCTGCATCGGAGTCAGGAATAAGAGAACGACGCGGGCGCGAGATATAATGTCCTTCAGACCGAATTTCGGTCACGGCGACCAATCTTTAACGGAGACTAGCCATCTGCAAAGGACAGGATTATAATACCCAAGTGTATGCGCAAGCACAGGTGCACTCTCTGTTCCCTCACTCTCATAGTTCGATGGGACGGTAATTCGACAC
Source organism: Parnassius orleans (assembly GCA_029286625.1). Lineage (NCBI taxonomy): Eukaryota > Metazoa > Arthropoda > Insecta > Lepidoptera > Papilionidae > Parnassius > Parnassius orleans. Next base: position 549,600 of record JAGSMP010000040.1, on the reverse strand, counting down.
GACAGGAGAGAGATCAGGCGCAGGACCAACGGATTAACGTGCTTTCCGAGGCACGGTGGTGAATGAAACATCGCCAAATTCCTGACTCCAATAATTGATTTTGGCCCTACCCGGGATCAAACCCGGGACCTCATGATCAGCAATCGCGATTACTATACCCACGAGTCACTCATGTGTGTATAATATATTAGCGTATTAAAAGTATTATGAAAAAAAAATATATTAAAAAAATCGGTTATTGCCAGAGTTATCCACAATTGTAAGCCGCGTAGAAAACTGATGGAGTAACGAAGACAAACGATGTATTTACGTGGGGACTTTTTTTTCTTTAGACGGTCCACATACGGAACACTTACCACCTTATTAAAAATGTGGTTTGTTGTAACCGTGAGGTTAAACTATGAATTAAGGAAATTTATTAATATAAAAGATGCTTTAGTTATTGGTTCTAATTTATTAATTTTAGAAATTTTAAACCTTGCCTTTTTATAGTACTTTATAAGGGTGACAACAAGCACACAGTCCACCTGTTGGTAAGCGGATGTTATGGTCTAGGTTTTGTGAAAGAAAATCAAAATTGGTCAATAACACCTTGTTAATTAATTAAAAGCATTATCTTAAAAATAAATGTTTCTTTGTTCGTATTTTATGCGCTGCCATTCCGTTCATCAGATTGCGGTAAACCTTTGTCAACATATTGCTTGCACTTCCGCGAAGGTTATAGGCACAATACAATTAACTTACAGTAGGTGGCGCGGGTATCGTACAGACAATTTTATTTGAAAGTTAAATATCATTGAACTTCAATGAATGCATTATCATTTATCATTTTTAATATATTCGTAACTCTTCCAAATTTAAAACAATATTTCCACAAATATTCATTTTATGGCAGCAATGCGCCGTGTACCAGCTAGTTAAAAATAAAATTAACTTGTCAGGTTAATTTTATTTTTAACGGGGATGATTATTCATATTTTTTAAATTACAATAATATCCTACATCTATCATCGATTAAGAACCGAAATGCCCCGTTTTAAGTAAAAATGGTCTCCGATTTTATACACTCACCACGCGAAACATAGCAACATTAACCTGCTATTTAACGCTGGTATTCTGTGAGAGTATGGCTGTCCTTGGTAAAGCCGATCCATTCATGCTACAACCATAATATAGCTGTAGAACTGCTGGTAAAGGAAAACTTGGTGAGAAAACTTGCATGTCTACAGAATAAAATATTTCAGGGGTCATGATGTAAGGATTGTCAACCCGCACTGGAGAAGGGTGACGAAACGCTCCATAACATTCTTAGAAATTAAAGGATGGTATTTCCTCAGCTGTGGGACCATCTATAGACATATCGTAAGAGGCGATAGAGGGAAACTAAATTAGAAGATGAGCAGCAGCATCTTCCTGCTAACAGCTCAAAATATTAAAAAACTACGGTATGGCAACTATGGCAAATCCTCCATATGAGACAATCTATGGGAGAGTTCTATACTCAGCAGTGAACTTTTAATGGCTGTAATGGAATGGATAGATACATATCTAGTCTATGGCTTTGTGACGAGTAACCAGAACAAGAGAAAACCTGCGTTATTTTCTTCTTAGTTTTGTGTCTTATTTCCTGAAAATAAAAAGCCGAGATTAGTGTATGAAGGATGCATCATCTTCATCATTCGCAATTATTGGGCGTACGTTCCGGACTGACGTCGGAACGAAGACAAACGACGTTCGTGGCGGCTTAGGTGCCGCGAACGTAACGTAATTACGTTATTGTAGAAGAAATGGAACACATTATTTTGTATTAATTTCTGTTTTAACAAGATTGTATTAACTTGCCCTGTATGTACACCATGTTATGTTTTTATTCTGTTTTCACTCAATTCTGAATAATTTGAAACTATGCAAACGTTTAAAAAACCGATGATTGGCGATCCAGAACTGTGCGATTTTCCAGAAGTATTCTTTCTCGCATATTTCTTATGAAATCGACACCACCAGCAATATTTCCGAACCAATGCGACTTATGGAACTTCAAGAAAAAGGTCAGAAAAAGGCCGAAGAAATTTGGGTGATGGTTACGCCTTCGCCACACGGAAAACTAAGGCAAATAGTTATTAAAATAAGGCCCAGTGATTAGCTTCGGTAGAATAAGGTTACATAGACATGACGTAATTATAGTAACGAAGATAAAGTGCGCTGTCCGTGACAAGAGTCCAATTCAAAATGGAACAATTCATAAGGTCGTAGCGAGAATAGAATTTAGCAGATTTATGTGATGGGTACTAATGGCTAAGGATATGGACTATGAATACATGACTGATAATAAATGTGCCGTTGACTTTCTAGCTGACAGAACAGAGCTTTTTTTTATAGGATAGGGTGACAAACGAGCACACAGTCCACCTGATGGTAAGTGGTTTCGTGACCCATTGATATCTACATCTATCTTCAATAAAGAATCAAAATGCAGATGCTTTGTTACCCGTGAGGACTAAATGGAATGTCTCTTTTCCAGTAAAAGGGTCTCCGTTCTCTACACTGACCATGCGAAACACAGCAGTGTTAAGCTGTTATTTCACGCTGGTATTCTGTGAGAGCGTGGTCCTTCCTCGTCGAGCCGACCCATTCGTACTACAACTATACTACTAACATAGCTGCAGCATGGCTCTGACACGTATAAAAGCTTTATTTCCAAACAACGTTAAACTTAAAAAAATACTTTTAACAGTAATTGCTTTTAGTCTATGTTTGATAAAACATTATTGTATTCTAACACACTCTTAGTACAAGCATTTTAAGTAGGTTGTATTATCTTCAAGGCTTAATATTTACAAATATGTAAACATTGCCATGATTTTACGTCTAAGCTTAGTCACGTGATTTTTCTAGTAGTTCTACGACACCCCCTATAGGTGGTTTTACAATACCCTTAGTGGTTCAGTAAGGACGATTGTTGAATCCTTCCTTAATTTATTAATTTAATTTTAACAACCAATTTTACTCATGAAGCATCGAAAAATGTACTATACTCGGAATCTCAGGTATCGTATTAGGGGACGCGTAACTTAGACATATAATTATAGCTGTCCAGCGGTGTTACTTCACGCCGGACAGCTTCTTACTCTTTACAAAGCTTAAGTCTGTTTCTGCATGGTATACTGATATCCCGTGATATAATCGACTGGTGCTGAAAAATGTCACGCCAGCATTGGACTCACCACTTATCAGCAGGTAGGATTACAGTCAAGAACTGGTTTATAATAAGTAAAAAAAAAAAACACTTTAAAAGTAACAAACTTGATATAACATTTAATTTATATTACAGGGCACGCGTCATTCTTTGTCTGACACCAAATTACAGAACCTTCGCTCTCACGTAAATGATTTATCAATCACTTTATCAGGAACGTCGCTCCGAATTATAACGTTACCGCGTACAAGCGGTTCTACAATATACTCAGATTGATTTTAAGACATGGTTTGGTGGCATGGTCAATTTTATTCAGGTGTTTTATTACACTAATCGTCGCTAACGCCAGATTTTCCACTTTGTGTGTGTGTGTGTGTGTGCGCGTGTGTGCGTGCGTGCGTGTGCGCGTTCGTGACAAAAGGCAAATCTTCCAATCAATGGGAGGCATCCAATGAAATTATTAGTAAAATGTTTAAGTAAATAGTAAAATGTTAGTAAAACGCAATTAGCGACTTCAATTGCGATTCAAAGTGTAAACAAACTAAAAGTCGGTGACCACGCAGCTGGAAAGGTCGGAGTGACTCTGATATATTAACGGGATAAAGGATAATTTGCGATGCCTTTGGTCATTGCGTATTCACCAGGCGTAAACTAACTTTAATGTTGTTACTGGAATAGCTCTAGTGCTGTCAATCAATGCGGTAAAACATTTGCAGTAACTCAAAGGATAAGCGCTTGCCTTGAATTTTCGCCATACGCAAGCTTAGTGAAAGTTAAAACCCCGTCCGTACTTTTATTTGACAATGTAAAATGTTCTGGAAATACTAATTAAAGTACCTACTTATTTCGAGGACACATATTATGCTTAAATCCAACATCGTACACTGTGCCAAAACTCGAAATTCCATTCACATTATCTCGATTCTAGGCAATCCACGTGCGTTTTACGAGAAATGTTCTGTCGTCAGCGGTTTTGCGTACCGATAAACTTAGGGACTTTCAACAAAAGAGCTCCTCCTTTCTAAAAGTCCGACAACATGCCTGCAGTTTCTTTAGTGTTACAGATGTTTATAGGCAGTGGATGTTTAACCGCGTATTGGCGGTGTAAGAATATGTGTCCCGTGGGTTTCGTAAGAGGCGACAGAGGAAAACTGAAACAGGAGATGGCAGCAGCATCTTCCTGACTACAACTCAAAACTATAAAACCGCGCTTGCTCACCCACTTGCCAAGCATGGCAACTATGGCAAAATTCCGGCTAAGAGTAAGTCTTTGGGAGAGGCCGTGTTCAGCATTGGACTTTTATGAGCTTTAATAGATGGATGGATAGGTAGTGATTACTGACTATCAGGTGACGCATGCTCGTTTGTTTTCTTTTTATAAAATAAAGCAGGCCCTTTTTTACCACAAAATGTAGTCTCAAGCCAGTATAATAATTTTAATAAATAACAAATAAGTGTATTGTTTTAAAGCATTTCGTAAAGAGTCGTCTTTATTCTTTTCTTAAATTAAAATCTTAAATACATACATCAAAAATTAATAAGACTGATCCTACATAACTTACTGATATGCATTAATTATGTCTATCGCGACACAATTAAGAACGTGGTCCGGTTTCCCTGCTACATACACACGTCTAACAGACAGGGGATCAGGAACAAGAGCGATACAACGCTATAAAGCTATGTCATTAATATTATGCTGTCACAATATTGTTACACCTTATTTATTTATTTATTCTTTATTGCAAACAAATTATCAAATAAAAGATTACAAAGGGAGGACTTAATGTCTATTGACATTTTCTACCAGTCAAACCTGTAGTGAGAATTAGTGGCAGGTGCAATTCAATTAATTATTTTAAATTCCATAAGAAAATAATATTATCTACTAGTTTTGTGTCATTTTCGTTATCGTTGAACGGAACATAAGAGGTAGGAGAGAAAGGGGAGATGTGTGTGAGCGAGTAGCAGGATGTGATAGAGTCACTGACCTTTATATATATGAGCTGGCTATACACCGTGACATATTATATGATTTGATTTTCGCCATTTTGGCGCTGACAGCAGAAGTGAACGTCCACGGAACTAATAATAGACATAAAACAGTGTGACAAAATATATCGATAAAAATTCTATACCCACGCCTACCCGTAACGTTCATTCTATTTATGTATCATATTAATATAATGCCAATGTATCAATTAATACCTAGGGCCTTAGCAAGCTTTTATAACCTCATATAAAATCAGATCTACGCTGCGTTCGTCTATCTACGTTTTTATTCGTAACCAGCTGGTACCCGGCGCTTTAATATCGTTTTAAATTTGGAAGAGTTATATTGTTTAATTAGGAATGATGATACATTCATTGAAGTTGAATGATATATAACTTTCAAATAAATTCTTCGGTACGATACGCGCGCCACCTACTGTAAGTTAATTGTACTATGCCTATAACCTTCGCATAAGTGCAAACAATAAATTGACAAAGTTTTAGCGTAATCTGATGAACATTATGGCAGGGCATAAAATACGAACAAATAAAAACTAATTTTTATATATTAGACTACAGAACGGCTTTTGTTCCGGGTTTCAACATTGGGTATGTTGGTTAATTCGCGGGGCTTAAATATTCAGTTAGTACTGGAAAATATGCAAATGTAGTAAGTAACTATACAAAATAAAAATAGAAACATAATTTTGCAAACAATTTATTGACAACCGTTCATTCAGTTCTAGTATTATAGAAAACAAATCTGCTTCTAAAATTATGACTATTCTAATTATCTACAGGTCTTTCTATAGACAGAATAATCTATATCTTCTAATATATAAAAATTAATGTTCGTTTGTTCGTATAATATGCACTGCCATACCGTTCATCAGATTGCGGTAAACCTTCGTCAACTTATTGCTTGCCAAGTGCAAGCAATAAGTTGACAAAGGTTTAAAGGCGCGAAGGTTATAGGCCCAGTACAACAAAATATAATTTAAAAAAACTAAAACCTCAAATTGTTGTACAATCCTACTCCTCGCCGTATAGTGCCAAGAACGCTGGCTGCGTTTTTTTTTATAGAATAGGGTGACAAACGAGCACACAGTCCACCTGATGGTAAGTGGTTGCTGTGACCCACATCTATCTTCAATAAATAATCAAAATGCAGATGCGTCGTCACCCGTAAGGACTAAGATGGAATGCCTCATTTCCAGTAAAAAGGGTCTCCGGTACTATACACTCACCATACGAAACACAGCAGTGTTAAGTTGCTATTTTACGCTGGTATTCTGTGAGAGCGTGGTCCTTCCCCGGTCGAGCCGACCCATTCATGCTACAACTATACTACGAATATAGCTGCAGCATGGCTGTATCACGTTTCCTCTCTGAATGGCTATACTTAGCCTTTGAGCGAGAACATATGCAGCCCTCCTATCACCAGCAGCGACGATCCAATACCAATAGTATCTACAGCAAATGGCACAAATATGTACTCATCTCTCAGACTCATATTTGGGGTATTTATTTAGTTCAGTTGCCTCTGATGCCGCCCCTGCTTTAAACAAGGTACTTCTGAGATGAGAAGCTACCAAAGTGTCTTCGCAAGTAGTATCCCACACTAAAGCTTTATCTCTCTCCCAAGCATCCAAAGTCATACCGTTGGGTCTCCGGCCATCGTCTCTAAATATTCTACAAAGTTCTAAAACCAAGGGAACATTTATAGAGAAACGAGCTCTTCAGATGACATCGCTTCCAATAAGTTTCTAAAACAAATTTTGTAAATAGTTTGTACAACCATTAATGTAAAATTTACATAAAAAAAGTATCGCTGGGTTTTTTGCTGGTTCTTCCCAGGACAGAAGGTTTTTTTCGAACCAGTGTTAAAGTAAAAAATTACTTTCAATAAGAATTACACATGTGATTTATATTGAATAAAAAAATATTCTATTCTAATGTATTCTATTCTATGCTATTCAATTCTACATCGTTCAAAGAACCGTGAAGGGATAACATTAAATTAAAGAATTATATTAAGGATGAATTCGACCAAATACCATGTCACACCAGAGTAACTAACCCTCAAATAATTTTACTCTTTGGTCTTACTCTTAGATAACTTAGTTTGCGTTTTTCCAACACAAACATAGAGTAGCCAATACTGAGTATTGTTACTCTTAGTTACTTCTTAGTTTGTGAATCAATATAAACAGTAACATTTGATAATTATCTTTTGTCGGCCACTTTGGGTGTTAACAGATATGGGTAGAAAAGGACATCGATAAGTATTATGACAAGGAACTCGACAACCCTATTGGATGTTATTGTTTATCAAAACTCAGTAATATAAAACCAAACAGGTGATTGCGATATTAAGTTTAGTAACAAATTTTTAAGTACGTATAGGTAGTTTAGTACCTATTATCAAATAGTTTAATTTTTTAATATTAGCTGTCAATTCACTTACTTGAGGAATGTTATCCAACTTTCATTTTGGTAACAAGTTTTACAAATTACGCACACTCTCATTATTACTAAAAATAATTCTTATTACGTAACTAAAATCAAACATAATCAAACTACACAAAATACTTTAAATTTTTCGTTTAAAAGTTTAAAATACAGAGATACAATTTAAGCAACACAACAGACTTTGGCATATTATGTCAATTTTAGTTTCCCGTACGAACAATGGTGGCGCTTCAAATCGACAGAAACATTTTGTAAGGTATAGCCAGTCCAGCGTACTTGTATATATAGAAGTCAGTGAATAGAGAGGGGCGGAAGGAACATTACATTCTACTGTAAGACGGAGGAAGCAAATAAGTAAAATATTTTTTTCAAGTGTTAGTATAAAGTTTTATTTCATACCCAGTCTCACATATATACACATATATTAATGTAAAATAACAGTAGAAGCTTAAAAAATTAATCCCAGTTTTAGGAAACCTAAACAAAAAACATTACAATACCAATTAGCCTTGATCTTACAACATATAGCCAGTTCTTGTCGCTTCATGTAACTGATGCAATTAATGTCTCTTTGTCATCATTTCAAATATTTTAATGTGACATAAAAAAATTCAATAACCACAATAACTTAGATGGACTAGGTAGCTTCTTTTTTAAAGGCATTGATTTTGTAAGCATATTAAAAAAGTATTGGCACTGCTGACTGACACCAAAACGAAAATAAATGACCTGCCTACGTGACAGCGTAAGAGTACATTCTACTAACTTGGTATACAATACAACGTTTTACATAATGGAAATATTTGCGCACAATATATTAAAAAAATATTTTTGATCTTACACTATTTGCATTATTGCTGTTATTAATTTTAGCTGGAAACCATTAACGGCCCAGGAAAAATAATAATGTTTTCCAGACCGAATTTCAATCAGAAAGAGATCCGGATTTACGTTCTTTCTGGAGTACAGGGTTGAAACACCATCAAATTCCTTCAGAATTTCTTGCGAAAATAACCCCATAACTGATTTTGGCACATGAACCGCAGGCGCACTTTCGACTACTAGACTGATGAGGCAGCCAAAATGAAATACTTATTTTATGGGCTACGTGCAACAAAATATGATAGCAGCATGAAATCATCGACTCGAACTGTAATACCAGCATAACATAGCATAAATCTGCTGTGTTACGTATGGCGAGAGACGAGCAGTGGATACTTTATTACTGGTACAAGGCATTCAGTATTATAGTCTTTAGGGGTGGCACGCATCTGCATTTTGATTTTTAATTAAGGATAGATGTCGGTGTCTTAGGATCACAACATTCACTTACCATCAGATGATCTGTACTCGTTTTCCACCCTTACGTCTTCTAAAAAGTATACGATAAAATCAGAGTCAGAAACACGTAGGCAGTCAAATATTATAACTTTTCATGGTTACGTGAAGTCAGAAAACACGAACCCTGGCGTACACTACCTTGCTCCAAGAATACTCAGAAATGTGAGAGAGCCTGTACCCAGCATACATAATATGAAGACAACTATTTTCACCAATGTTGACAGTAGAATTAGAAACCGGGTCTCGCGGGCAGAAGACCAATATATAACCACTTCCGATGCGTGGTCAAATCTTGATGTTCAAATTTAGAGTTAGTAGTAATATGTAAAGCCCTTCTGGCGTTTAACTCCCAACTCCCAGAACTGAGCTCACTATCGAGAAATAATGAACCAGCGTGTAAAATTATTCAGTTCGACAGTATTTGTTGTGTCAGCATCGGGAATCGAACTCAGGTTGTTTTCATATTATTATATTATTAAAAGCGGTGTCCTAAGCTGTTATTTATAATAATGAAGTGACAAACAATCTTACAGTCCACCTGATGGTAAGTGGCTACTACAGTTCATGGACCCTTGCAACCAACTTTGTACAAAAAACGGGCCTGCAGTCTCTGTAGTTTCTGTTAGCGTTGTCACCTTCAAGGACCAATATGGAATGCTTTACAGCCAGACCATAACACAGTAAGAGGGCGGTACGTACTCAGACGGTTTCCTAAGAAAAGAGTCCAACCACCTAGTAGAGCTTATACCGTTACTGTTACCGTTACAGCCTATTAAAGTCCACTGCTGAACATAGGCCTCCCCCACAGATTGCCTCATAGGGGGGTTATTTCCCATAGTTGCAAACGGGTAGGCATCCGCAGTTTTTTATTTTTAGTAGGAAGAAGTTGCTGCCCATCTCCTGATATGTTTCCCTCTTTTGCCTCTTACGACACCTACGGGATTATATGGGGTAGTGGATATTCTTACACCGCCACTACACGGTAAACGAGCTAATATTATGTTCCAATTTTACATGTCCAAAAATGTATTGAATTATAATTCATGTTTTAGCATAAAGTATGAGAATAGTCTATTAATCTCGACATTGTGTGGATGAGGTGGTTATTACATTAACGAAGACAAACTATGGCGGTTGTGACGGAGTGTAGGCTCTGGAAAAAGTTATAAGGGAAAAGCGAAAATAAAACAAACATATACAGTTTTTCCTATATAAATTAAGATCAAGAAGAGTGACCTGCATCCATCGACTTCCTGCATGTCTTACCAGGTCGCCACTTTGTCTAGTGGGGGGCCATCCTACACTTCGCCTACCAGTACGAGGCTGCCACTCGAGAACCTTTCTTCCCATCGGTTGTCAGTTCTTCGAGCTACGAGTATATGGCCGGCCTATTGCCATTTCAGCTTACTAATCCGTTGGGCTATGTCAGTTACTCTGGTTATACTGCGGATATCCTCATTCCTAAGTTTATCACGCAGAGAAACCCCGAGCATAGTCCATAGAAAATAAAAATAATAGCATATTATTACATCGATCGTGGTTATGTTCCCGATTTTTGTAACAATAACTCATTAAAATTTTGGTGTTCGGTGGAAATAAGGTCTCTGCCTGGAAGGTTTAGGTTTCATTGTACTAATCCGAGACTTTTTGATTGGTTATGTGCGTGTAGCATTACGTCGGGAAACGGTCACGCTCTTTTCATTGGTTTCTGTTTGACACTCGATTATTCGAGTATTGTAGAATAAAACTTGTTTTATATAAATTCCTAATTCAGCGAATATTTTGATAGCGTGATTAAGGTCTGCTAGGCAGTCGTCTTCCAATCTTTAATTTGTCTGTAATGTGCCATAATAGTTCCGTCACAAAATACTTTATATATTTGTAAATAATAATATATATATGTACATATTAAGTCATTGATCGTAAATCTCCAAACTCTATCCGCTCTAGCTTGTAACTTAAAACGCCGGTTTCAAGCCCTCACTCTCACATACATAATTTATCAATAATTTATCACATGGGACGCGCTTGTCTCGCGGAATTATGACGTACCCACAGACACGGGTAACGTTATGATACACCAACGTATTGTAAGCAATATCTAATCATGTACAAGAATATTTATAGTGTCTAGAATATGATTTTTTTTCTTCTTAATATTCATCATTATTGTTAAGCTAATGTTTAAATGTCTTTGGTTGCAGCCCATTACAAGTTTTGAACTGAATTTTTATCAACTTCATGCATAAGTCATCAGGTCATCTTTCTTTCGCTTGACACTTTGTTGTCAATGTGCAAATAACAGTAAAAACATCATTTTAAAGGTAACCAATTTATGAAGGGTTGATGTCGTCCCAAAGTAGACGCAATGAAATACTACTGCAGTATAGTGATTATGTTATCATCTTTTATAATATACTACTTTTCTTTTTATACTGTACTGCGGAGAATTATTTGTCAGTTTGGTAGTACAGTGTATAAAATTTAAATGAGGTGCTGCGGTCGCGGGTTTTTTTACCTGAAATGGGAGTGTGTACGTACGTAGTGCAGTACATACACACACAGATGCGTGCGTGTGTGTGTGTGTCTCTCTTCTCTCCCTCTCTCTCTCTGTGTGTGTGTGTGTGTGTGTGTATGTGTGTGTGTGTGTGTGTGTGTGTGTGTGTGTGTGTGTGTGTGTGTGTGTATGAAATACTACTAGGCAAAACAAAGACCACCCGCTCAAGACCTCAAATTACTTAAAAATCATTTTCAATTTCGACACAAAAGGATTTTAACATTCTGACCTACATCAATATACCCATTTGCATTTAATTCAAATGACGGAGTTAATCTGACCCGTGTCCGTGACCAGGCAACCGGAAGGGCCTCAATGATCCGGGTATATTAACGAGTCAGTAATTATTCGGAACGTTCTCGTTCACGACCACGTAAAGAAGTTTGTTTTCAAACTTGAGTTTAGTTTGTAAATAAACATGGGCTAAATTTATATTGCAAATGTAGCAACTTTTGGAATTAACAATGCTCAACCAATGACGATGGATGCAGGTGGCTTCGGATCGTACTTTGTGAATATCTATGAAAATATGAAACCATGAAGTATTAAGAAAAATCTGTCGCGTCGTTTGCATCTTTTTTTATAGAAAATTGTGGCCCATAAATATCTACATATATTTTCAATTAAGAATAAAAATGCAGATGCTTTGTCACATTGAGGACTCATATTGAATGCTTTGTTTCTAGTAAAAAGATTCTACGGTTCTCTACACTCACCATACAAAACACAGTATTATTCTGTTGTTTCACGCTGGTATTCTGTGAAAGCGTTGTCCTTTTCCGAAAATTTCATAGGATATTTTTTGCAATAAACGGCAATTTTTTCGCAGTTTGCCACAACCATCATTAAATACGGTTGTTGTAAATGACCAAAGACGTTATTAATTATCATGAAGATGTCAATCCACATGTCTGATCCATTTTACTTTACTATCCGCAGACACGTTAGATTAGCGTCCATTGTTTTAGATGCTCTAATAGCTATATAACTTCATTATAACATGCACAAATTAGACTGTAAATTTAATTGGACTATGTACTCCTTTGTCATCCTTATGCTTAAAAAAGAAGCTTAACATATTATATTTTTTATTGCGTCCACTATTGGGCATAATTTTTGTTCTTGCTTTGCTTCAATCGTCACGCTTGCCAGGCGAGTTGTCGATCGCAGTAACAGACGTATCGCACCTTTTTGTTTGCGTTTGTCGAGAGTTTTATGTATGTCTATTTCTTTGGATGCTTAGTAGCTTAAAGGGCTTGATGGATTTTAACATATGAGGTGTAGTTAGATTTGTCTTAATAATAAGGGGAGTGATACAGACTATTTAATATTTATATATTGCATCCGCAAATACAAAACAGGTAGGGGAAGGTTTTTTACGCAGTTGTTTTTTTTAAAATACTGTTTTAATTATTTTTAAAACGATTATTGAGTGAAGTTACACAAAATTTTGATATTGATTGCAGTCGACTTTAAATGTATAAAATATGTAAACATTTTTATTTAATTATTTTACTACCCGTGTTTATATAAACTATCCGTGTTAAACAAAGACTCTGTATTAACACTGTGTAAAATGAAAAAGTATTTATTTTAATAATATTTGTGTCGAGTTGTCTATACAATCAAAAATCGGGTTGTGAGAGTTTTTTTTATAGGATAGGGGGCAAATGAGCATATGACTCACCTGATGGTAAGTGACTACCGCCGCCCATGAACAACTGCAACATCAGGGGAATTGCAGGTGCGTTGCCGGCCTTTCAGAAAGGTAGGCTCTTTCTGAAGGTCTCTAAGTCGTATGTCCGGAAAATCGCTGTAAGCTGTTCCACAGAGAGGTCGTACGCAGAAGAAAATTCTAGTAGCAGTGGCGGATCGCTGCATCCAGACGGTGTGGATGGTATTCAAAATTTTGCTGATGTTCGTGAAATTTGGCGGCTGGGTTAATCCGAACAATTCCTCAGAGCATTCCCCTTGGTAATGAGAGATGCAACATCTCTTCGCATTCATTCGAGTTCAGTCGTAGTCGTTCAAAAGACTCTGTATTTGCACTGTGTAAAATGAAAAACGATTATTCTAATAATATTTGTGTCGAGGGATCTATACAGCCAAAATGTATAGATCCCTCGACCTCGGTGGCAGTAGTACCTTACAATCAGGTGAGCCGTATGCTCATTTCCCCTTTTCTCTGTAAAAAACAATAATTTATTCATCTATGTCACGGTGAGCTGGAAAAAGGACAAGTGAGTACAGTGCTCTTTGAGGCGTAACTCACATTAATCTTTCCAGTAACGGCTGGATTAAGGTCCGTTCGTCCAGTGGGATTAACATTGAAGGCATGGAAGATAACTGTACAATAATATATCAAAGTGCTTTTTATACAAACCTGAAATTTAATATCTGTGTAATATTGATTAAAACCACCGTCGTGAACGCTTACAACATGTTTAAATTATGCACATATTTTTAATAAAAACAATAGTAATATCATTAGAGTTTAAAAAACTAAAACAACATAATTTGATCATGAGCTGTGATGATCTTGGTGAGAATACTAAGTGATAGTCATAAAATCATTTAAATTTCAGATTATTCAAATATCCGGTATTGGTTTTAAACTTCCAAAATATTTATACATATGTTCATACATTCAGGAAAAGCTAATAAAAGCTTGTCTAAAAAGTAACATCAAACATTAGCTATAATATTGATTTGTCATGACACTTTTCTTTCAATTTTAGTCGATTACTACTTACTTTAATTTTTTCGTAGGTAAGACATTTCTAATTATTAATCGGGAATATTAAATGATCTTATGGTTTACGATAGATCCCACAGATCAACTCAGATCGGCGACGGGAAGTTACATTGGTTTTAAGCGGCAAAAGTGAAACACTAATGTTTAGCTGCATCTGTGACACATTGTTATTTAGCGGCAATAGTGATAACCTGTTTTTAAGTAGCAACAGTGACACATTGCTGTTTATCGGTAATAATGACTAAATATATGTAAATATATGGATATATATGTATTTACTTACAATATTATATCATAATCTATTTTGTTGCATATAATGTGTAAATATTTTAGTTTCTCTTTTTTCTTTTTATTGCTACACCTACGACAAACTCACCACTCTATGGGTTGACATTAAGTCCGCCCTCTGTATCATTTTTTTCCAAGGGAATGCAATAGAGATTTAAAAAAATATGACATTTCTATTTAGCGGCAATAGTGACACACTAAAGTTTAGCTACAAAAAGCACACTTTTTTGTGTGGTACCTACATAGATAGACTCCGTATAGAAAAGAACCCGCACCACCAAATATATAATAATATTCCACTAGATATTAAAGCCTTACCTTAGTCCAGGAACGTCTGTTACAGGTACCCCGTCCTCTGTAAGCCATGTTATTGTAGGAGCTGGTGTACCGTGTGCTGCACAGGATACTCTGGCCCCGGTACTGTTTGAGAAAGATAGCCTGGGCGGTGGCTCCATTAGGAAGATGAGTTGGCTCAGCACTGGTGATCCTGTTGAAGAAAAAAAACATATTATTATTGTTATAGTTTCTTTTTTGTCTGAACCATTCATCATGGCGTTTAGGACCTAGTTGGGTGGGTTTACCAAAAGTGCCACGTTTGGCAAGAATAGGCAATCACAGTACCCGATGCCTTGCAATGCTGACACTGCTGTTATTACCAGTGCGCATATTTAAGGCAACGATAACCTTAAGTAATTATTTTACCATGTTCAAATGTAATAATATACCTTATGAGAGACCTTCAAAAAGAAACAAGGTCATATACATAGATTTTGTTGAAAGAATAAACATAGAGTAAACTGTGGCTTCGTCAGCGTGGAGTACATTATTATTAAAACCCCAGACTAGTAAGCAGTTACTGCTGAACGTAGGTCTTGTACTGGTAAGTGGAGTTTAAAGCGACTCCCACTGGTTGGAGTGATGACTAGGAAGGTCATGGTGGAAGTCAATGAATGCAGGTGGCTTAGGACCGTGTTTTGTATTATTCCCTATAGAAGGTCTATGTTGAGAAGTGGACTGTAGTAATAATTGGGAAGTTTTATTTAATTCAGATGCGATGGTTCAGGCTTATGGGGGAAAGAAAACAAAGTTTAAACGACCAATAATGACAAAAAGCTCAGCTCAGAAGTAAGCAGTTTATATTCTTTCTTTAAAAATGAATTCACAAACTAACTTACAGTCCATGCGATATAAAATGGCTATTGGAGTTCATGTGTTTGCAAAACTAAACTCCATCTAATGTCACCTCGGAGTACTAAGATGGAATGCCTCACAGTCTATAATTATATTGGCTCTCTATATACATACTACAGATTGAAACACAGCAGTATACGCACTGGTATTTGGTGACATAAATAGGTTACGGTATGGTAGCCACCCAAACTGACTCCGAAGCATAAAATATTTTAAAAAGAAAAGAAGAAAATTAAAAATAATGTTGTTATCTTTTTTTTCTGAATTCAAAATATAAACGAAAAAAAATTGACTCGTACTTCTCCTGAATTATTTAATATAAATACACTATAAAAAAGACGCCCTTACTCATCATAGGATTATTGTAGAAGTCGGTGTTTTTTTTTCATTCTTATGAAAATAACATTAAGACCATACGGCCTCCAATAATAATAATAATAATTCTTTATTAATAATTGGATAAGAAGGGTATCTTCCAGGGCGATTGTTTGAGTCCAATCTGGTTTTGCCTCTCCTGAACCCTCTCAGTACATTACTGGAGGACTCCGGAGGGATTTCAGCTTCGGAAAGGAGGTACAAAAGTGACCCACCTTTTCTATGGATGATCTCAAGTTATTCGCCTCCAACCGCTCCCATCTTATGGAATTGCTAAACATCACTTGTGATTTTAGTAATTCTATCAGAATGGAGCTGGGGACAGATAAGTGTGCGGTCCTCCATGTTGAAAGGAAGGGTTGCTAACTCTGAGGCATAGACTTATCTATGCCCATCAACATAAGGACCCTTTCTGAGGCTGAAACATACCGATACCTGGGTATGTCACAGAGCATCGGTATCGATGAGGCGGTATGAAGCAGTCAGTTTGCGATATGTTTTATGCACGCTTGACCAAAGTGCTTAACAGCCTTTTGTACGATGTGAATAAGACACACGCATATAACGGTTGGGTTATGCCTGTCCTCATGTATACCTTTGGCATGCTCAGGTGGACTCAAACTGAACTTAACGCCCTGGATAGGAAAGTCCGCACTACTATGACGTCCCATAGGATGCATCACCCGAGATCGTCAGTAATGAGGCTGTACTTGCCGTGGAAACATGTTGAGCGCGGCGTTTTAAGCGCGCTTACCATGCATAATCGCGAAGTGTGCAGCCTCCGTAATTACTTTCTGACGAGATCGGATGATCCATTCTATAGGGACGTCATTTCTTGTGATAAAGGACTTACCCTCTATCCTTAGCCAACGAGCAATGGCAAGACCCGGCGGTACATAGTTCCGACCGGGAGACCGTATGGAAGGAGAAGGAGCTCCACGGGGTTCTACAAATCTATGTGCCTTTCGTAGACACAGTTGCATCCCTCCACTGGCTACGTTTTGGTGACCTCTTTGGGAAACCGAGGGTTTTGTCTGTGCGATAGGATCAGGTTATTAAGACCAACAACTATCGGAGATACATCCTAAGGGATGGCACCGTCGACATCTGTCGAGCTTGTCGCCATCCCGGTGAGTCACTTAGGCATGTCATCTCCGGTTGTTCGGCGCTTTCTAACTCTGAGTACTTGCACAGGCACAACTTAGTAGCCAGAATTCTACACCAGGAGCTCGCTCTGAAATACGGTCTCGTGGACCGAAATTGCCGTATTACAAGTACTTGCCGGAAGCCGTGCTTGAAAATGATCGCGCCAGGCTCTACTGGGACCGGGCCATCATCACAGACAGGACTATTCTTGCGAATAAGCCTGATATTGTGCTGATGGACCGGGCACAGTCAAGGATATTTTTGGTCGACATCACCATTCCATATGACGAGAACCTCGTGAAAGCCGAAACAGATAAGCGAACAAAATATCTGGACCTGGCTCACGAGGTGACCGACATGTGGGGTGGACTGCCGACCGAAATTATACCTGTAGTCGCCTCTGCGAACGGGTTAATCCCAGTCAGCCTCTCAGGTCATCTGAGGCGACTGGGACTCCGTGACGGACCGCTCCAAGCTCAAATGCAGAAGGCGGTGCTCTCGATACCGCCCGCATCGTCCGCCGGTTTCTCTCCTTCCCCAACCTCGGCCGTTTGGTCTCCCTGCCGAGGGTTTCCATCTGGTTGGGTTTTATTTATTTATGTATTATGTATTTACTTACAATATTATATCATAATCTATTTTGTTGCATATAATGTAAAATATTTTAGTTTCTCTTTTCTTTTTATTGCTACACCTACGACAAACTCACCACTCTATGGTTGACATTAAGTCCGCCCTCTGTATCATTTTTTTCCAAGGGAATGCAATAGATTTAAAAATATGACATTTCTATTTAGCAATAGTGACACACTAAAGTTTAGCTACAAAAGCACACTTTTGTGGTACCTACATAGATAGACTCCGTATAGAAAGAACCCGCACCACCAATATATAATAATATTCCACTAGATATTAAAGCCTTACCTTAGTCCAGGAACGTCTGTTACAGGTACCCCGTCCTCTAAGCCATGTTATTGTAGAGCTGGTGTGCCGTGTGCACTGAGGATACTCTGGCCCCGGTACTGTTTGAGAAAGATAGCCTGGGCGGTGGCTCCATTAGGAAGATGAGTTGGCTCAGCACTGGTGATCCTGTTGAAGAAAAAACATATCTTTTTGTCTGAAACATTCATCATGGCGTTTAGGACCTAGTTGGGTGGGTTTACCAAAAGTGCCACGTTTGGCAAGAATAGGCAATCACAGTACCCGATGCCTTGCAATGCTGACACTGCTGTTATTACCAGTGCGCATATTTAAGGCAACGATAACCTTAAGTAATTATTTTACCATGTTCAAATGTAATAATATACCTTATGAGAGACCTTCAAAAAGAAACAAGCTCATATACATAGATTTTGTTGAAAGAATAAACATAGAGTAAACTGTGGCTTCGTCAGCGTGGAGTACATTATTATTAAAACCCCAGACTAGTAAGCAGTTACTGCTAAACCAAGGTCTTGTACTGGTAAGTGGAGTTTAAAGCGACTCCTACTGGTTGGAGTGATGACCTGGAAGGTCATGGTGGAAGTCAATGAATGCAGGTGGCTCAGGACCGTGTTTTGTATTATTCCCTATAGAAGGTCTATGTTGAGAAGTGGACTGTAGTAATAATTGGGAAGTTTTATTTAATTCAGATGCGATGGTTCAGGCTTATGGGGGAAAGAAAACAAAGTTTAAACGACCAATAATGACAAAAAGCTCAGCTCAGAAGTAAGCAGTTTATATTCTTTCTTTAAAAATGAATTCACAAACGAACTTACAGTCCATGTGATATAAAATAGCTATTGGAGTTCATGTGTTTGCAAAACTAAACTCCATCTAATGTCACCTCGGAGTACTAAGATGGAATGCCTCACAGTCTATAATTATATTGGCTCTCTATATACATACTACAAATTGAAACACAGCAGTATACGCACTGGTATTTGGTGACATAAATAGATTACGGTATGGTAGCCACCCAAACCGACTCCGAAGCATAAAATATTTTAAAAAGAAAAGAAGAAAATTAAAAATAATGTTGTTATCTTTTTTTTCTGAATTCGAAATATAAACGAAAAAAAATTGACTCGTACTTCTCCTGAATTATTTAATATAAATACACTATAAAAAGACGCCCTTACTCATCATAGGATTATTGTAGAAGTCGGTGTTTTTTTTTCATTCTTATGAAAATAACATTAAGACCATACGGCCTCAATAATAATAATAATAATTCTTTATTAATAATTGGATAAGAAGGTATCTTCCAGGGCGATTGTTTGAGTCCAATCTGGTTTTGCCTCTCCTGAACCCTCTCAGTACATTACTGGAGGACTCGGGAGGATTTCAGCTTCGGAAAGGAGGTACAAAAGTGACCCACCTTTTTCTATGGATGATCTCAAGTTATTCGCCTCCAACCGCTCCCATCTTATGGAATTGCTAAACATCACTTGTGATTTTAGTAATTCTATCAGAATGGAGCTGGGGACAGATAAGTGTGCGGTCCTCCATGTTGAAAGGAAGGGTTGCTAACTCTGAGGCATAGACTTATCATGCCCATCAACATCAGGACCCTTTCTGAGGCTGAAACATACCGATACCTGGGTATGTCACAGAGCATCGGTATCGATGAGGCGGTATGAAGCAGTCAGTTTGCGATATGTTTTATGCACGCTTGACCAAAGTGCTTAACAGCCTTTTGTCGGGTGTGAATAAGACACACGCATATAACGGTTGGGTCATGCCTGTTCTCATATATACCTTTGGCATACTTAGGTGGACTCAAACTGAACTTAACGCCCTGGATAGAAAAGTCCGCACTACTATGACGTCCCATAGGATGCATCACCCGAGATCGTCGATTATGAGGCTGTACTTGCCGCGGAAACATGGTGGGCGTGGCTTTTAAGCGCGCTTACCATGCATAATCGCGAAGTGTGCAGCCTCCGTAATTACTTTCTGGTGAGATCGGATGATCCATTCTACAGGGACGTCATTTCTTGAGATAAAGGATTTACCCCTCTATCCTTAGCCAACGAGCAATGGCAAGACCCGGCAGTACAGAGCATTTCCGACCGGGAGACCGTATGGAAGGAGAAGGAGCTCCACGGGGTTCTACAAATCTATGTGCCTTTCGTAGACACAGTTGCATCCCTCCACTGGCTACGTTTTGGTGACCTCTTTGGGAAACCGAGGGTTTTGTCTGTGCGATAGGATCAGGTTATTAAGACCAACAACTATCGGAGATACATCTAAGGATGGCACCGTCGACATCTGTCGAGCTTGTCGCCATCCCGGTGAGTCACTGGGCATGTCATCTCCGGTTGTTCGGCGCTTTCTAACTCTGAGTACTTGCACAGGCACAACTTAGTAGCCAGAATTCTACACAGGAGCTCGCTCTGAAATACGGTCTCGTGGACCGAAATTGCCGTATTACAAGTACTTGCCGGAAGCCGTGCTTGAAAATGATCGCGCCAGGCTCTGCTGGGACCGGGCCATCATCACAGACAGGACTATTCTTGCGAATAAGCCTGATATTGTGCTGATGGACCGGGCACAGTCAAGGATATTTTGGTCGACATCACCATTCCATATGACGAGAACCTCGTGAAAACCGAAACAGATAAGCGAACAAAATATCTGGACCTGGCTCACGAGGTGACCGACATGTGGGGTGGACTGCCGACCGAAATTATACCTGTAGTCGCCTCTGCGAACGGGTTAATCCCAGTCAGCCTCGGGTCATCTGAGGCGACTGGGACCCGTGACGGACCGCTCCAAGCTCAAATGCAGAAGGCGGTGCCCTCGATACCGCCCGCATCGTCCGCCGGTTTCTCTCCTTTCCCCAACCTCGGCCGTTTGGTCTCCCCTGCCGAGGGTTTCCATCTGGTTGGGTTTTATTTATTTATGTATTATTTATTTATTTATGTATTATTTATTTGTTTATGTATTATTTATTTATTTATGTATTATTTATTTATTTATGTATTATTTATTTATTTATGTATTATTTATTAATTAATTACGTAGTTTTTGCAATCGCTAAAGAGTTTTTGAACAAAGAGCTCACATTTAAATTGCTTTAATGCGCCCCTTTATCCGATTTTCAGACATCCGTAGACAAAACTTAATTAAAATTCAGACAGGCTCGTCTAGTGTTCGAGTGAACACTACACACTGTCGTTGTATTATTTGTCATGAGTTTGAAGCTTTGACTATGGTATGCTTTGAAATGTTGAATTTATAGTAGCTACGACTTTTTAATTTTTTTGAAGTGAAATCTATTTTAGACGCTAAGTGTGATTTTTGGATGGGTAAAATCTTATGTGTTCGCGTCACCAACATGCTAATGTTAACAGTATATTTGTAGCTATAATTATAGCATCAGTATCTATAGAAAACTGAGAGCTATTATTACCATCTGATTTCACTGAAGACTGTATATACGTGGTAGAGTCACGCTACAGCTATATAATGGTTTAAGCACGAATGGGTCGGCTCGACCGGGGACACACTCTCACAGAATACCATTACCGGAGAGTGTGAAGAGAACCGGAGACCTTTTTACTGGAAAGCTTAGTACTCAGAGGGCAACGCATCTGCGTATTGATTCCCAATCGAAGAAGATAAGATTATGTAGATGTCTATAGGCCACAACAACTTACCATTGGGTGGACTGTGTACTAGTTTGTAACCCTTATTCTATTTAAAAAAAAACTACCGAATTCAGGCCTTTTAATGAATGTGCCAACTAATAAGAAATGCATTGCATGAATTAATTTTTTAGGGGTTATTGGGAAGACGCTGCTGTCTATCTCCTGGTTTGTTTGCCTCTCCCTCCTCTAAGACTCTGGTCGGGTCTGGACACCCACGGGACGATACACCATGTAGTGGACGTTCTTACACTGCCTCTAGATGCACAAATTTATGCTCGTTACCTCTTATATAAAAAAAAATCTTTTATTTATGGCAAACCAGTCCGTGTAGGCCTGACCCAACGGGAAGATATGTTGTAGCGGATATTCTTACACCGCCACTATACGGTGAAGCTACACAAACCTGTCTAAAACCTTTATGGATGTTAAACCAGTCTGTATAGACCTCGTTGATTGTGACACAAGCAATAAATAATAAAAAGATTATAATGCCCGTATCAACCCAGCGCTCAACCAAACGTAGCTAGCGCTTGCCATTAAGCACCCACTCGGTCATATGCCTTTTCCAAGTCTAAAATGCATAGAAATTTTCTGGTTTCGACCAAAAAAACCTCTTGCCATCATTTTTATTCACCTTAATGTTTTTTTTTTTAGAACAATACCGTAATATTTAACGTATACAAAAAAATCGTTTAAAAGAACACACGTATACTGTGTCCTTTATATATTTTTCTTAATATTAGTCTCGACGGTGGGTTGAAATGCGAAACAATGGGTCCGGACGAGGGACGAAAATAATCCTGCGTATTTTAAGTATTCCAGTGTGAATGATCTGCGAGCTTACATTACAGAAACAAGTGTTGCGATATTTAAGAAAATATACCACGTTTTCTTACATTGTCATCCGATTCTGAGCTATGTTTAAAATTTCAAGTCTCCAGCTCTTCGGGAAGTCAGTTTAAAATCAATTACTAAATTTGATCCGAACAGACATACACAAAAGCTAGTTGATCGACACGTGGTATAACAAAAACGCATGTCAAAACTCTAAAAGATACCACATGTATACGATTACTGTGCTAGGTAATACACTAATACAGTAGCTACATGCCAGTTATAACATAAGATGAATTTTAAGGGAATTTGTCAGGATGCTTTTATTTTTGGCAAACTTGCAAGACACATCGTAAACTCCCACTTTGAGAGTAAATTTAAAAAAAACCATCTGCAGTTATAACTATCAACCATAAGGCGGTATGGCCGTCTCGTTTACGACCAGATGCGACTAGACGGCAGTATAAGCCATATCGCTTACGCCAGACATAAAATACCCAGACGGGTGCTGGGAAGCAGCGTTAAATGTGCAAATCGTCTTTTTCTTTTAATTTTCTTTTTTTTTAAATAGTTACCCCTTACTATGATTTTTCCATTATCGTGGAGGCATTTCACATACATAAATTGCACTTATAGCAAGAAACCAGCAGGCGTATTCGCTAACTTGGTAGTCATTTTGCAGTACAATGCATCGTATGCTATAAAGCTTTTCTTTAAATACTACCACGGATCATAAAAAATACGACGTAATGTACAACAAGGTTACTGATATTTTGATGTCAACAAACGTTTTACGTGGTAGTGACGCGCTGCAGCTATATACGCCTTGGCACGAATGGGTCGGCTCGACCGTGATAGGACCACGCTCTCACAGAATACCAGCGTGACGTAGTATTTTCATGCTGCTGTATTTCATATGGTGAGGGTAGGGAACCGGAGATACTATTTACTACTAACGAGGCATTCCATCTTAGTCCTCAGGGATGACAACGCGTCGGGATTTTGGTTCTATTATTATTTATTATATATCTTGATGTTTACCATCACATATCACTTACCATCAAATGGACTGTATGCTTGCTTGTCACCCTTATACTATTAAATAAAATAAAGTTAGCGAATAGGCCTGCTAATCCGGAACTATTATTTTTAGGCCGTAGAAACATTCGTTTCGTGCGGGATTCGAACCCGCGCCTTCACAGCGTCACAGCCAAGCTTTAAGCCTCTTCGTTACCGGACCGTCTAGTATTGTAATCAATAATCCACCTATGAAGCGTGACGATTGAGCTAAATCCTCCCAAAAGCGGGAGAGGGCAATATCTAGCAATGGACTGACTGACAATGATTGTGACGTTGATTGATGGATTAAATTACTTGCAATATACGAGGATTGCTTTCGATTGAAAAGATGGAATGACTTGATATTTGCCTTCTTTAGATAATGAACTGATATCGACAAGACTAAGAGACAAGACAACGCATTGACCCGCATGGAACGAGTATTTTGTATGAGAAAATCCTAGAGTGGGGGTAACGTTTTTTTACATAAATATAAAATAAATAAAAAAAGAAAATTGACATGATCGCTTTTGATTGAAAAGTCAGAATAACTTTAATAAGACTTAACTTCTTTAGGTTAGGAACCAACGACTATAAGACCAAGAGATGAGGCAAGAGCATTGACAATAATTGTCGGTCAACAATTTTCGTTGAATGGATGTTGGCATATATGTTTGAAATTAATAGACTTCGACGCCGTTTGACAGATCACCATAAAAATTGGCACATATAATGTATTTTCCATGGAGAAGAATTTTAGTATATTCACTTTGTGGTAACTCACTACTAAATTGCATTGCAAGTCCTCAACTACTATACTGTTCAAACGATCGCTATGAAAATTGGTATACACAGACAAGACTACGTCTACGGTTTTGCAAGTATAATATAGACATAGACTATTACACCGCGTAATAATGGCAAAGAAGAACAGGTATGCTTTAATCTTAAGTTTTTGCTATTTTTTTAGAAAACATACCAGCTATGACTTTGCTATGTTATACGCACAGGACATAGTGATACTCTTATGTAATAAGTTATAAGATTTTTTTAACTTATGTTCAACAATAAATGTATTTGATTTGATTTATTAACATTACTAATATTTCGTTCACCACTTCAGGTAAGGTCAGGGTACAGATGGTTCACGACTGCAGTCGAATTACGGATTGCAACCTACAACCTATGAGTTTGCGGTCCGCATCCTTAACCGTTAGGCTACTGTCGCTTTTCATATCACGGATATTTCGTTTTTAATTAATCAGATTTGTGTTTACGTGCTTATTTCAGTTGAGAATCTATTTTGTCATGTCATAGGACCAACATCTGAGCGTTGTACAAATAGATCAGAAATTCTTTAGCATACATTTCCATGATAAAGTGGTCTAGCCGAGCCGACGCTACACAATAATCTTTGGAATGCTAATAGCACGCTACTTGACGGTAACTCACTTTAACTCTGTTTGCACGACTTGAGGTATATTATATTATTATATACCTAAGTCTAAATTTTAAGAAAATTCTGAGAGTTTGATATCAAAAGCAAGAATATGATAAAATAGAGACGACGATTTCATGGAAATCCTAAATAGATACAGGATTTTAATCAAATATATGGTTAAGAGAATGATGAAATGAACAGAATATAAATGATGAAAAAAGAATCAATAAGTGATACATTTAGAAATGAGAATATCCGCAGTAGAACCAGTGTGACCGACATAGCCCAACGGATTAGTAAGCTGAAGTGGGAATA
The DNA here is from genome assembly GCA_029286625.1 of Parnassius orleans. Classification (NCBI taxonomy): domain Eukaryota; kingdom Metazoa; phylum Arthropoda; class Insecta; order Lepidoptera; family Papilionidae; genus Parnassius; species Parnassius orleans. Next base: position 524,004 of record JAGSMP010000040.1, on the reverse strand, counting down.
GGCCCGCCATATAGCTCGAAGAACACACAACCGATAGGGAAAGAAGGTTCTCGAGTGGCAGCCTCGTACCGGTAGGCGAAATGTAGGGCGACCCCTCACTAGATGGAGTGACGACCATGTAAAACATGCAGGAAGTCGATGGATGCATGTGGCTCAGGACCGTGCTTTGTGGCATTCCGTGGGGAAGGCCTATGTTCAGCTGTGGACTTATGAAGGGCTTTGATGATGACAATGATGATGAAGTAAGTATATACACATTATAATAGAACAACAGTTTTGGGTATCTTTATATTTTCCTGATTTATATATGTTGTGTATGTTTGTTGCCTCGCATGCTCATATGAAACTACAAGCCAAATACAGATGAAGGTTTTAAAAAACTGGAGTTCTATTTGCAGTAGAAACCGATTTTTCTTTCATAGTAATGTGCTCTCATGTTCATGTTATCCGAATAGATTAATTTTTATTCAGTATAGATTATTACATAATACTAACTGAAAGTCAATTTTTTTATTACTGATTCAGAAAATATCTCCGTCCTAGGACCGGTAAGAAACGCCGCTCGATTATTTTTTTTATAAAATATTACTATAATTTTGTATAATAATTTATATGAATCGAAATAGAACCAACAGGATTGCAATTACCTCATTCTTATGAGTTATTTTCATTCATGTATTCACTCATTTGTCTGAAGATAATATTCAAAAAAACTATTGGTAAATCCAATTGTGCATGCCTTAAGAATTTAATTTTTTTAAAGTAGTTTAAATACACACAAGTTTTCACTAATAACCTTATTAGGTATTATACTTCCAATTTTCCACTCACAACGGCGGCTGAGCCCAAACCATAGATTACTGGCCCGAAGTGAGTGAGTGAGGCAGTCTATTTAGTAAAATAAATTATTACAAGGCTGCTCAAAACACCGAAAATTTCGCGATTTCTCGGCCGAAAAAAATTAATCATAACTAAACAAAACAAAGTTAAACTGCCAATTACATTCCTTGGATTCCCATGATAGACGAAGAGATTAAATAGATTGAGTTGAAAAATTGATATTTTCAAAAGTTATCATGCTTACCCCTCCATGCGGACTTGATAAAACCACACCATAAGCCACTAAAATCACTTTTTTATAGAATAAGGTGACAAACGAGCTCAACAGTCCACCTGATGGTAAGTGGTTGCTGTGGCCCATAGACATCTACATCTATCTTCGTTTGCGAATTTAAATGCAGATGCGTTGTCAGCCGTGAGGACTAAGATAGAATGCCTCTTTTCCAGTAAAAAGGGTCCCCGGTTCTCTACACTCACCATACGAAACACAGCAGCATTAAGCTGCTATTTTACGCTGGTATTCTGTGAAAGCGTGGTCCTTCCCCAGTCAGGCCGACCCATTCGTGCTACAACTATACTATTAATATAGCTGCAGCAACCACCTACGTATAAACGCGTATTTTTATCTAAAAATAGCAATTAATCGATTTAATTTTTTAATAACGTCAACAATCATTAAACTTTTTGACAATGTGCTTTATATATCATTTATATGTAAAATATGATTGTTAGATACGATTTCATGCGACAAAAAGTTGGAATCTTGATTTTTAGGCCCTCGTAGAACATCCTACGCACTTCGCGCTTAAGGCATGCAAAATATTCGTAATTCATATTCTCACAGGACAGGACACATTTGCACTTTATTATAAATGTACTAAAATGTATGTTACGTACCTATGATTCTATCAAAAATGCGCCATATGTTACAGAGAACCTCAGCATAAAACACCAAAACACTTCTATTTTGTTCTCTGCGACTAATATTTAATCAACTTAAATTGCTGACCCTTATTAGACGACAAAGTTACGCATAATTATTTGCAACTGCCGAAACTCTGTAAACAAACAAAACAGTTCTCCCTTAAGCCAGGTCAACCGTATTTAAACCGAAAAAGGGGTTAAGCAAACCATTTCAATAATTTAATTAGACTCATATATTCGTTATGTATGACGCTTTTACTAACATTACAAAAATAGCGTCGATTATTAGACAAATATATACATCCATGATCGCGTGGGTTAAATGTTTAACATAATGATTCAAGTATCTTATAGTTTTTAACCGACTTCAAAAGGAGGAGGAGGTACTCAATTCGACTGTATTTTTATGTGTAACCTCACAAATTCTTTGAAGGTGAATTTATTTTAAAGATTCCTATATTCATTTTTTAAACAAACAGGCAATTTGTTGTAAACATGTATTACCTAATATACATTTTTGAGTATAGTTGTATTCTTTGCTTTGGTACAGACAATTTATGTATGTTTCTACTAGTCCTAATTATAACGTCGTTTTGTTTTTCAAATAAATTACTATTTTTGTGAACAAAGACACAGATTTCGTAAATGTATAATGCTGGAAGCGGCAATATTTTATGTTTATGGGGGAATACAACTTTCTAATTGGTGTGCTCCGCATAAAGACCTACACATTTTTCTGCCCGAAAAGCTCTAATTAAATCGACAGAATTACCCCAAATTATTAAGCCGTAACGTAGGATCGAAGAAACATATCCATGATAGGCAGAAAGTACGGCCTCTATGTTAGCCACTCGTCTTAAACGATATAGAACAAAGACAAATTTATCTAACTTTCTGCATAGTTATCAATATGTGTCTTCCAATTACAGAACTTGTCTATTGTTATACCTAAAAGTTGGTATGGTCAACTCTTTCGATGACGTTTTTCCATATTCGATTATAAGTGGTGCTTGTTTACTATTATATGTCTGAAATCTTATCATTTTAGTTTTTCCGATGTTAACTTGCAAATTATTATGCCTTAACCAATCTATTATTTTTTCTAAAGTACTATTTATTTCGTATTCGTAGTCAAAAGTTTTATTATTATTTTCAATATTAATGGTAATGTCATCAGCATAAAGCACACATTTGTGTGTAGTTATATTGGAAAGATCGTTTATGTATATTATGAATAATAGAGGCCCTAGTATACTTCCTTGCGGCACTCCGCATTTATTTTCGCGATATGGTGATCTATAATTTTTTTACGATGTCCAGAGTAGCTTGATATCTCAACGCACTGTTTTCTTTGACTTAAATAATCTTCTATTAATTTTAGTGCATTACCTCTTATACCATATCTGTTGAGTTTGTGTAACAATAATTGTGGTTAACAAAGTCAAATGCCTTTGACATATCAATGAAAATGGATGTTATAGGTATTTTGTTGTTTAGGCTGGTTGTTATAAGTTTTACTAAATTGAAACATGCTAAAGTCGTTGACTTGTTTTTTGTAAACCCATATTGCTCTGGTTTTAATATTTCATGTTTTTAAAGTTATAGATTCTGGTATGTATGGCCTTTTCAAATACTTTAGACAAAACAGGTATAGTGTTACGGGACGATAATTGTTAATATCACTTTTATCGCCTTTCTTGTGTAGTGGTTTAACGATAGAAAATTTTAGTCTAGTTGGGAATATGCCTGAACAAAGATAAATTAATAATGTGGGTCAGTGGGAAAGATAAATATTTAGAGCATTGTTTTAAGATTTTAGTACTAATATCATCATAGCCTGTAGAATTTGTATTATTTAAGGAATTAATTATTTTTATAATGTCAGTGTTATTTATAGGAACTAGATAAATAGAATTGGGATAAAATGTCAATTTAGATGCATAGTCATTATTGGTTGTTATTGTATTTGATGTTTTAATGTTATTAGTTAAATTTATAAAGTAATTGTTAAACACGTCCGCTATTTTATCTGACTGATAATATGTATTGTCACTAGTAGTTATTGTAGTTATGTCATTAATAACTGCCACATCATTATTAACGTTTTTTATTATTCGCCAAGCTGCCTTACTTTTGTTGTTAGAATTGAGTAGGTAGCGTGTATTGTCAATTTTTTGGGCTTGCTGTATGCATTTCCTTAAAATGTTTGTATATTTGTAATATATTTTCATATTTCTTTTTTTGTTTGCTGTTGAAAGACGGTATTTCAAATATAATCGTCTTTTATTAATGCTACATTTTTTAATACCCCTTGTAATCCATTTGTTCTTAATAGGTTTATTTGTTATTTTTACAATTTTTAGGAAACACAAATTATAAAATAGGGTTAGAGTATCATGAAAGTAGTTGAAAGCCAAGTTAGTATCCTCGGCCTCATATACATCAGCAAATGATAGGGCTGAAATATAGGACACAAATTTTTTCATGTTTTCATTACTAAGGTCTCTTTTTTCCTCAAACCAAAACGATTTCCTAATATGACTTATATTTATATTTGCCGGAAAAGTTATTGTTTGGCAAGTTTCATGATCAGATAGCGCTAAATAGTGAATATTTGGTTGTACATTAGGAAGATTACTGGCAATCAAATCAATACACGACATTTTCTGGTTGGCTTACAAATGTGGTTATTTAAAGCACGATTTGAGCACGAGCCGCTGCAAACAACCGATACAGTAAACACTCACAACGGCGGCTGAGCCCAAAGCATAGATTACTGGCCCGAAGTGAGTGAGTGAGGCAGTCTATTTAGTAAAATAAATTATTACAAGGCTGCTCAAAACACCGAAAATTTCGCGATTTCTCGGCCGAAAAAAATTAATCATAACTAAACAAAACAAAATTAAACTGCCAATTACATTCCTTGGCTTCCCACATGATAGACGAAGAGATTAAATAGATTGAGTTGAAAAATTGATATTTTCAAAAGTTATCATGCTTACCCCTCCATGCGGACTTGATAAATCTACACCATAAGCCACTAAAATCACTTGTTTATCTAAAAATAGCAATTAATCGATTTTTTTTAATAACTTCAACAATCATTAAACTTTTTGACAATGTGCTTTATATATCATTTATATGTAAAATATGATTGTTAGATACGATTTCATGCGACAAAAAGTTGGAATCTTGATTTTTAGGCCCTCGTAGAACATCCTACGCACTTCGCGCTTAAGGCATGCAAAATATTCGTAATTCATATTCTCACAGGACAGGACACATTTGCACTTTATTATAAATGTACTAAAATTTATGTTACGTACCTATGATTCTATCAAAAATGCGCCATATGTTACAGAACCTCAGTATAAAACACCAAAACACTTCTATTTTGTGCTCTGTGACTAATATTTAATCAACTTAAATTGCTGACCCTTATTAGACGTCAAAGTTACGTATAATTATTTGCAACTGCCGAAACTCTGTAAACAAATAAAACAGTTCTCCTTAAGCCAGGTCAACCGTATTTAAACCGAAAAAGGGGTTAAGCAAACCATTTCAATAATTTAATTAGACTCATATATTCGTTATGTATGACGCTTTTACTAACATTACAAAAATAGCGTCGATTATTATACATCCATGATCGCGTGGGTTAAATGTTTAACATAATGATTCAAGTATCTTATAGTTTTTAACCGACTTCAAAAGGAGGAGGAGGTACTCAATTCGACTGTATTTTTTATGTGTGTCACCTCACAAATTCTTTGAAGGTGAATCGATTTTGATGATTCTTTTTTTATTTGAAAGCTGGTGCTTCCCATATAAATTTGATCAAGATTTGACCAGTAGTTTTTGAGTTATCTTTAATAATGCGTATTTAATTGATTTCGACTACATTGATGATGTTCTCATTTTATTTATATTGAAGTCGGTTATACAAAATTTTTAATTTTACCACTTGTATATTTAGTGACCGAATTGGGGTAGCGACATTGCGTTCTGAACGTGATGTCAGTTACGGTGTACCACAAATCAATGTCCTTGGACCAACTTTGTTTCTCGTGTATGTTAACAGACTATGAAATATGAAAATTGACGGAGGTTTTTCGTACGCTGATGACACTTCCATAGCTTTTCAACTAAAAGCTGGTAACATTTAAAAGTGCCATGTCACTCTATGATACTATCTAGTGGGAGACCATTTTCATAGTTTGATGTTATGCTTCCTCATATGGAAAAGCAGGGAAAAACCAATTTTTATAGAATAAGGATGACAAACGAGCACACAGTCCACCTGAAGGTAAGTGGATACAATCTATATCTATACAAATAAATAAAATTGAAGTTTCTGTATGTAATGTCAAAATAACAGCTTTTTACTCAATGCATATGAAAGTATTTACGGTACTTATAACAAAAAAAATTTTTTTAAAATTTTTGTCTGTCTGTTTGTCTGTCTATCTGTTTGTTCCGGCTAATCTCCGAAACGGCTGGACCGATTTTGACGGGATTCTTACTGGCAGATAGCTGATGTAATAAGGAGTAACTTAGGCTACTTTTATTTTAGTAAAAGAATTAGGGTTCCGCGCAAAAAAAAATTAAAACCCATGAAATCCAATCTTAACAAATTGCACGAAGAATTGGCGAAGTTGCGGGGAAAAGCTAGTAGCTAATAAACTTCTACATTTATTCTCGGTTAAGAATCAAAATGCAGATGTTTTTCACCTCTGAGGACGAAAATGGTATGCCTCATATCCAGTAAAAGTGTTTTGGTTCTCTACATTTACACTCACCATACGAAACACAGCAGCATTAAGCTTCTATTTTACGCTGGTATTCTGTAAGTTCACTTCTCGGCTCAGTAGGTAATGGCCGGCAACGCGCACTGCTTGTTAGGAATCGACCGCGCCCAAAAAATCGTTTCCATTTCCTTTACACCTGTCGCAATGTAATTACATGTGAATTGTGATGCATCTTGGTGAGGTTCTTATTTTCAGTGCTTTATAATGGCAAATGAAGAAAGTACTAGTTCACTTAAATTAGAATCACTCATTTTTTTAAATGAAGAAGTAGTACTCGCACGTTGCTCTGTCGCACGCAACTGTCAGAATGTGAGCGCATCGATCGATTCGACCGCATCGCCCGTGCACAATCTGATGACGTCTTCCCAATTCATCTAGGGTTTCTTGGGTTCTCCCAGATTTGGACGATTCGACACGGGCAGGTGTGCGAGGTTTAATAAGATTTCCTATAAAGAATTTTAAAACTCGTTTCGTTCGACGTGTTCACCTTAATGGAATAAATATTCAATACCTAATTATTTTTTGAAAATTAAACAATGGCCCTTGAAACAATATTACAAACACAGCTGTGTCATTATACACAAATTAAATTTGATTAACTATAACGCCGCGATCCATGAGCACGTCGAAGTTAAGGGAAACTATTTATGTAGGAATACTTCCGTAATAAGTGTTTACAAGAGAAACGCGTTTCAATTGATAGTAAACAGTGTTCATTCAGTTTTTAGAAAACATTTACTCCAGTAAGTAACTTTTAATGAGTTTCCTGGCTCCTTCAATCAAGAAGTTCGTATGAGTAGCTAATAGCTATTACCTATATCTATTCTATTATGTAGTTACAGTGTAAGAATATCCACTACCTCATATCGTCCCGTGGGTGTCGTAACAGGCGACAAAGGGAAACTGAAACAGGATATTGGCATCAGCACCCTTATAAAAAAAACTTAAAATTATATGAAACTGTGGTCGCCAACCCAACGGCTAAGCGTGGCAACCTTGGCAAAGTCCTCCCAATGAGGCATCTATTAGGGCCTATGTTTAGCAGTGGACATTTAGCAGTGGATTTTGATGCATGTTGATGATGATAAAATAGATTTAATTAGTAAGACTTGTTATATTAGTCTAAATGAGCAAAATTAAAGCCTGCAATAACTGTAGGTAGGCCACAAAATATTGAATTACGCATCTTACATTTGCTTTTACTCTTAATACCTGTGATACAAAGCAATAAAACCAGGAGGTTAAAGTTCCCTTCACTCGTAAAGTGACGCTGTGTTTAAATACACCTCGTAAAGGTGAGCATTTATTAAATTTACTCTCGTGTGCTTTCATGGCTGAACTTTAGGATCATTAATTGAAGCGATGCATAAAACAAATACTTTTTAATTTTAATTATATTAACGACATGTTATGTTCAACCGAGCAAAATTATTAAGCATTAACTTGGTGTATGGTAAATGTAAAAATATCTTTAAAAAAAAAACAGATTATAATTCTATAGTTATTTTTATAGAAGTGCAGGCAAACGATCATGCGGCTCACCTGATAGAAAGTGTCGACCGCCGCCCACGAACAATTACAACACGAGGGGAATTGCAGGTGCGTTTGCTAGCCTTTTAAAAAGGAGTAAGTTCGTTTCTAGAAGGTCCCTAAGTTGTATCGGTCCGGAAAAAACGCTGGTAAACGATTCCACAAAGAAGAAGTCATGCGAGGAAGAAAACTTTTAGTAAATCGCACAGTGGTTGACTGCCAAGCATCCAGATGGTGTGGAGGTATCGGGATCAGAAAGAACTTAATCGTTGACGATTCAAGCCGCCTTGCGCTGAATGCGGTCAAGTTATATTCAGGTTTGCAAAGTTATAATCATTGTCGTTACAGCCACACATCATATAACCACTGCTGTTTACAAGCTATAGATTGCCACAAAGCACGGCACATCTGCATCCATATACGACTTGGGCACAAAGACTCTTTATCTATCAGGAAGTCACCCCACATTGCGTTTTCCAGTACGAGGCTGCCGTTTTAAAGCCTCTATTCCCCATTAATTTTCAGTTCTTCGTGGTATAAAACATTTTACTTGAAACGAGGCATTCTGTGTAATTCCTGAACGTGACAGCGCATCTGCATTTCGATTCTTAATCGAGAATAGATGTCTATGGGCCACAGAATCTACTTACCATCAGGTGAACTGTGTGCTCGTTTGTCATCCTTATTCTATAAAAAATATGTGGCTAGCTCATTGCCACTACAGCCTACGAATCCCTTGTGCTATACCAGTTACTCTTATTCTGCGGCGGATATTCTCGTCAAGACTTTCATTCACAGAAAACTCTGCGCATAGCCCTCTCCAATACCTCGCCGATTGACTTTGAGCTATCCCATATAGCCAACAAAAGAGGACCACATCTCGATTCCGTAAGTTTAGTCACTAGGAATACGCAGTGGTTGTCTAGTTTTATTTCCCGTGGTAAGCCGAACGAGAAGGCTTAATATCCTTATAACTTATAAACATATTTAATCAGATATATTTTCCTAGTTACATATACTCGTAAACAACTTTGAATCTACATTCGACATTTCCAACGATTCTACTTTTCCAACAATTATATGATGTAACATGATTTTTGTTTCTTTTTCGACTAGGTAATTTGTATTAATTCTTAGGGTTGGATGCGTTTAATATATTGTAAATAAATTTTGCATATTATTTTCAATTTCATATCATTTACTGCATAAAAGACATGAGAAATAACAAACTACTTGTACAATTTTATTTGACATTCTAACCATATCAGCGTTTTATATATCGACCAACTGAAATATTTTTATAATAAAAATACTAGAAATGCTATTAACATTACAAATATTTCCTTTAACCACTCTGGTAAGCTGAAAATAATTATGTTAGGAGTAGTTTACGACAGTAATCGAATGGCGGTTCGAACCCACGACCTTTTGAGGCTGCGAGCAGTCCGGACGGTGCCATTAGGCTACCGTAGCTATTTAATGTTTTTTATGTTATAAATGGATAGAAAACAGCAAATCATTTTTAACCAATTTAGAGCTGAGTCATATTTATATAGGTTTCGGCTACTGGTGACCACAACGCGCTAGACAGTGGCATAGTAATATAGGCGAGTAAATAATATAAGTAAGTTTTCATATTTAATAATCATCAAAGCAAAAGTAAATTATATCCTTAATCATTGTTTTAATATATGCTGAGCATACCATATGTCATATTATACTAACAGTAAATGATATTCTTCTATAAATATGTATTTCGTTCTTTCTAACGTTTATTATATTATTTAATTGTTATAAAACAATGAATGTATCAAACGTTGACTAAAAATAAATATTTTCCAATTATTAGATAAATTAATCACCCATTATTAATTGCTCACCTAATCATGGATGAGGCCTGATTTATGCATTATCATCAAGTGGAAGCAAAAATATGTACACTACATTGAATTTACATTACTCTTGTGACGATTTAATCTTCCATTTGTTGTTTGGAACCCAGGGAACTTACTCATCTAATCTACATGTATCTAATTTGTGTATCGTCTCAACCAGAAAACTATTTGTGTTTATGAAACAATCACACGGTCGCTCGCTCATTTTAACCTGTGTAATCTAGTAAACAGAGAAAATGGAGTCAATATTTCTGAAAACCACAAATTAATGTTTCCTTTTTGGGTCTGGATAAACACTGTATGTTGTTATTAAGTACTACGAAGACTTAAGGTACTATTTAGACCTGAATTCAAATTTCAAATACGCCCGACGGAACCGAAATAATTCCTGTCACGATAAAAAAGTTACAGCCTATATACGTCCCACTGCTGAGAGGGTTTTAGAGCAAGGAAGTGTCCGCCGCGCTGCCCTAATGCGTGATGGCGAATTTCAAATGTCTTCGAAATATTATTTTTTTCTTATTTCTCAGACATGCAGGTTTCCTCACGATATTTTCCTTCACCGCCGAGCACGTGGTAAATCAGCACTTACAATTGCAATTAACAATTTCATTGGTGCCGGCGGGGATTGAATCCGGTTAGCTCGCGTACTGTCATGATAAAGAGATGTTGAATTAATAGTTAAGTATTATTTTCCACTATAACCTATTGTTTTATGGCTTTTATCAAATTAAGTCTTGCAATAAAGATGATGTTCCTCGTCCATTATGTTATTTTTTATAGTATCAATTTTTATTTCCTTCCTATTTTAGCTTAGTCTCTTCTTACCTTTTAAAATAAATTTTACTGATAACCATTTTAATGACAGCTTGTCATAAAATACTTCCGCTTAATTCTTTTCTATCCATAAAATCACGATATGGGAATTTTGTCGGAAGGTTTCACCGCTTCAAATATTATGTCCAATGACGCGAGAAATTTTATGTATATTACTATCGATTATACTTTAAACTATTTTGTTTCTACATAAATATAATGTTTAAAAGAAATTATTTATCCAATATAATTATATACCCACATTTTTCACTTTAATACACTTAATACACTTGAGCAAAAAGGGCAAATATAATAAATAAATAAAATGCTTTTATAATGAACAGAGTTAAAAAAAATAGCAAAAAAAAAATAACAAAAGAAGGGAGACATAAAGACGCAGTTTAACATTAATATCTTGATTAATAAGTACATAATATTTATATATTCAATATTATTTTCTTTTATATTAATTAAAACGTTAAGAATAAGAGGCTGTGAGACCGTGAGATCGTGAGATTCTCTCATGCACGTCTTACCAAGTCTTCACTCAATTTTGTGGGGGCCACTACATGTGCTGTGGCACTGTAAGATTATCCACTATCCCATATTTTCCCGTGGATGTTGTAAGAGATGACAAAGGGAAACTAGGAGATGGGCAGTAAAGTCTTCCTAATAACAACTAGAAAATAAAAAGCCATGGTTACCAGCCTGTCTGAGAAGCGTGGCAACTATGGCAAATATCCCTCTTATAAGGTAATCTATGGGGAGGCCTATGTTCAGCGGTGAACCTTGATAGGTTGTCTTGAATTAATAAATTCGTACGTATATACAGTTCAAGCTTATAAAAGCATGTAAATAAGTCTCCGGTTCTCCTACCTCACCAAAAAAAAACCTAACAGCATAGCTGCTATATTATGTTTGCTGATATATATTTTTTATAATGTTTTTTTGTAAGATCATGGACCTACCCTAGCGAAGAAGTGTCAGTTACGTATAGTAATTACTTCAAATAGCTTATTCATGAGGTCACAATGATTGGTGTTTGCTATAATAGATTTTCTGCATTTCTTAACTCCTAAAAACAGATACACTAGACCATAAAACGAGAGGTTAAAGTTCGAAGCACACATAAAATGGCGCTGTTTAAACGCTACTCGTAAAGTCGAGCGTTTATTAAATTTACCCTAGCGTCATTTTATGGCCCGACACTCAGAGATATTAGAGGAGAAATGTTATCCAAGATATTATTATACATAGAACAGTACAACTTATTTACATATATAGTACAATGTCTTATTAAGGTGAATAGTATACAAATATGAAACATTCAGTTACTGACATGTCTAAATACTAATATACGAGTATTAATATGGAATATTTTAGTAATATTGATCTTAAAAATTACAAAAAATATGAACTGCGAAGTTTCTTTCGGTGTTTCTTCTCCGCTCAGAGTAATTCTCTGAGCTTCTCTAAAGAAGTGTAAAATATATACTATGCTGACCTCCAATAACTTAGAATAATGGCAAGAAGAAAAACAAGGAGGTTAAATATTAAATGATAAATATTATATACTTGTAAATTTAAAGAAAGAGAAATTACTCTTTCTTAAAATTTAGATGATTTTAAGTTAAGGCTTACTTAAACTAAGATACCGATTTCGTTTTACCTGTGCATAATAAAAATCAGACTAACCGTCTGGTGTCATTATTATTTTTAGTTTTTTTATTATTGATGATTGATGATGACTTTTTATAAAATGGATCATTCAATAAGTACTACCATAATATTCATTATTATCACGTTTTTATTTAGTCACTTTCTTGTTTGTCTGTCGTTCCAAGTGGGATTTAGTAATTGATTTTAAACTAACTTCCCGATGAGCTGGAAACTTTAAAGTTTGAATATAGCTCAAGATTCGATGACAATATAAGAATATGATTAAAAAGTGGTAATTATTTTTATAAAAAAATTAAAAAATTCACTTGTAATTTTTGCATGCAATGGATGCAAGTAACAGTTTATTTTAATTACAATGACGTTTTTCTATTGACCTTATGTTGTTAGGTATTACAATATTTATTTTTATACTGCTTTGAATTCAAAATCTTGATATAATAGGTACATTAATTTAGTTTCTGTTTGTTTTTCTCTGTACATTTTAATAAATAGGTCGTTTGAATAGAACATTAAATTTAAAATTAAATTTTAATACTTATGTACACTGACCCTATTGTAATATTAAAGTTGGAAAAATTTACTTTGCCAATATCCGCTCAATAAAATAAACTTACCTAGTTTGAACAGAACCAAATCAAAAATTAAAAGAAAAAAGAAACACATCTTCAGGTGTAGTAGACTCTACGGTGCCACCGTAGAGTCTACTACACCTGAAGATGCCTCGTGTAGAGGCAAAACACGTGTCGTATTGTCGTCGGTGGTGTGTCTTTCCTAGTGTAGTGGTGGTGGGAGTAGTGGTGACGGGGATAGTGCACGCAATTGAGGGAGGGCGGGAGGTGCTCTTCAAACTAGGTAAGACACATCATTTTATTTTATTGAGCTTATATTGACAAAGTAAATTTTTCCAACTTTAATATAATGGATTTCCGCAAATTAACGCCCGATTCTATTAATTATTCTATTGTAATATATGGATAACGGTGTTATTTATGATTATATATATATATATATATATATATATATATATATATATATATATAATACATACGTTTAGTGATAAGATTATATTGCACAATTGTTTTTCATCCCGAATATAGAGAGAAAAGCGACTTAGGTCATCCAGTTGTCAGTGACATAATCCATTATTTTATTTTTAATACTGAAATTCTTCTATCAATGCAGTAGTCGCTCAAGAATCTATTTGAACGATAGAGCAGCTGCAACGCGATACGTGATCACATAAAGTCCTGACCTGACAGCAGCTGTTGAATGTTTTATGTGTTCGTTCGGTCGGTGCTCTCATAACTGATTTTGTCAGTAAAATTTTGTTATCGTTCACTTTCGTTATTTATTTTTCATCGATTGTCCACAGATATTAATTTAAATATTAATACAATAATAACAGATATCAATGAGAATATCCGCAGTAGAACTAGAGGAACCAACCACCAACCCGAGTTTTACGTGGTAGAGCCAAGCTGTAGCTGTATTAGTCGTATAGTTGTAGCACGAATGTGTCGGTTCGACCGGGGAAGGACCACGCTCTCACAGAATACCAGAGTAAAATAGCAGCTTAACGCTGTTGTGTTTCGTATGGTGACTGTAAAGAACCGGGGATCTTTTACTGGAATCGAGGGATTCCATCTTCGTCCTCACGGGTGACAATGTATCTGCATTTTGATTCGTAATCGAGAATAGTTGTAGATGTATATGAGCCACAGCAACCACTTACCATCAGATGGACTGTGTGCTCGTTTGTCACCCTTGTTCTATAAAAAAAACCGACATAGCCCAACGGATTAGTAAGCTGAAGTAGCAATGGGCCAGCCATATAGCTGGAAGAACCGATGGGAAAAAGGTTCTCAAGTGGCAGCCTCGTACCGGTAGACGAAGTGTAGAGCGTCACCCCACTAGTTGAGTGATGACCTGGTCGTTCAGGACCGCGCTTTGGGGAATTCCTTGAGGGTGGCCTATGTTCATCAGTGGACTTGTGAAGGGCTGTAATGATGATGATGATGATTTTTTTTAAAAGATGTGCAGATTGATATTGTAGTTTTTACTATATATTATTATTTGGATATTTTGTAGTATTCTCATCTGGTTGGAATTTATACATATACATATATAAAAAGGATAAATAAGATAAAATATATGTTTTATAAAATACCAATACTTATACAATAAAATAAAATAAATAAATAAATAAAAGCCGATACCCATCAGGTACCTGCTAAGTAGTTGGTTTTATAAAAAAAAAATATTCAAAAAACGTTCCGAGCATTTTCTCCTGTATTGTGGAAGTAGTATACATCCATTTTTATTTATTTATTTATTTATCCTTTATTGCAACACACCAAGTAGGGGTTACAAAGGGCAGACTTAATGCCCTATGGCAATCTCTACCAGTCAACCCGATGAAAAATGGAATAAATAAAGATTTTGGCAAGTGCAAATTAAGGACAATAATAAAACATAACTTATAAATAGAAACAGTTCAACTATACTAAATACATTACACAATACAAAACTACCTATTTGCATTATATAACTACAGTACACATAAAATACACTCACATACAGTACACATAATATATAACTGCAAATAACTGTTTGTATGGCCTGCAAATAACAATTATTTGCAGGCCATACAAATACTTGTCCCGTGCGGGATTCTAACCCGCGGCCCTCAGAGCCGTAACTCGTTGCTAAGCCACTGCGCTCCGGAGCCGTTGGTGTAGTTGTTTAAGCGTCTAGAATTAGTTTGTTAAATGAGTGAAAATAAATTAGCTAAGACTTCCGTGATAAAATGGTAAGTCATATCAAGTTTGAATCATCTTACACCCTTCCACTATTACATGCAATGTCACTATACCCAACACCACTATACCCAACACAACTACCCTAGGAAACATACACCACCGTCGCTATTTAGACACGAAATAAGGCATCATTAGGATGAATATACTCTGCAATGCCCAACCGCCAAGTAAACGACGAGCAAACCCAACTGCCCATTCACCATTGTTGAATAACATATCTTTTGTATTATGATCAATTTTTGCTATGTAAGGTCTCATTCTCTTAATAATATTAGTTTAACCAGAATCAGAAACCCCTTTTTAAGGTTAAGAAACGAGGCATTTCATTCAAGTCCTCAAGGATGATAACGCATCTGTATTTTTAATCTCAATCGAGATCGCATCATACACTTCCTATCAGATGGATTTGTGCTACGTTGATATATTTTCTTCTTAAAAAACACTTGGTTGGAGGACTTTTTTCCGCCGGCCTCCTTCTGGGTAGTTTACCTATTTCAGCTGCCAAATATCAGTGTTGTGTTCCGGTCACACGCTGTGAGGCATTCCATCTTGACTGTCGCTGTCTTCAAAGTTGACATAGCATGTGTAGCTTTCTTTGTTTGCAGTTGGTTGCAGGTGTCCATTGACTGCAGTAGCCACTTACAATCAGGTGGATTGTAAGTTTGTTTTTCACTTCAGTTTTTTTTTAAATTAAGTCCTAAATGGAAAAATTGAAATTCTGTTAACCGTTGGATAACCGCATTTTAAAATCATGCCAAAATTTAATTACCGTGAAACACGCTCGAAAGCTTCTGTGACAGACAGATACCAGTTGATCTTAAAGTGCTTAATGGTATTTGGCATAATATAATAAAAATATTTCAACGTTTTATATGCATTATTTCTAAAACTATAGAGAGCTTATTAAGCTGTATGTAAATAAACATTTTCTTGAGTAGTTTCCCACTGGAGCAGTTCAAGAGGTTCTCACGTTGTGCAACAATCTTTTGCAATGCAAATAACCTGCTGCATAATAGTAACCCATTTTCACGCTGCCAGCGTTTCAGATTTTCAGCTACCCTCTTGTTGAACAAAACTTATTGTGGTCTGAATAAATACATGCACAATGGTTCACGATTAAGTCGACGAACTTGTTACAGTTGAGAATGTATTAATAATAAACACGTTAGCGGACCGGAGGTTTTAAAACTGGTGATTTTTGAGCTATTCCGTGGTGGACTTTCAACTATTTGACGTTCGCATGAAAGCTAGTTATTATAAAATTGAACCATCTATACAAATAAATAAAATTCAGTATCTGTTTGTAATGTCAAAATAACAGCTTTTCACTAAATGCATATGAAAGTATACACGGTGCTTATAACAAAAAAATGTTGTCTGTCTTTCTGTATGTTTGTTCCAGCTAATCTCCGAAACGGCTGGACCGATTTTGACGAGGTTTTCACTGTCATATAGGTAATGATATAAGAAATAACTTGGGCTTCTTTTATTTTAGGAAAAGAAATAGGGTTCTGCGCAAAAAAAATTAAGACCCACATAATCCAATCGTAATAAATTTCACGCTGGTGAAGTCGCTGGGGCTTTATTTTATTGAATATAGGATGTACAATAAAGACGCGGTGTAGTGGTGGCGAATGGGAGTCGACTAACCTTTTAATCACCTGCGAGTGTCATAAGAGGCGACAGAGGGAAACTAAAACTGTTGTTGGACAGCAACATGTTCCTGATAAAAAGTTAAAATAAAAAAAAACGAGTAGCAGTAATAGTAAATATATTTCCTATGAGGACCTACCAAGGGGAGGAATATGTAGAGGACTCAAAAGTTTGATAAGTTCCTAAAATATAAATAAACTTAACACATATATTTTTATGCACAGTCCACCTAATGGTAAATAATGTGCTGTGGATCTGATTGTTGAAATTGCAGACACGGTGGCACCCCTGAGAACTAAGGTGTAATGCCTCCTTTCTAGTAAAATGAGTCTCTAGTTCTCTTCACTCCTATGCAAAATACAGGATAATACTGAAACTTTAGCTTAATATTCTGTGCTAGCATGGTTCTTATCCGATCGAGCCGTCATAGTACAATGCTGAGTCGGTGGCCTTTTTATTACTGGAATCCAATCAACTGTTTATTTTCTGCTAATCACAACGAATATATTACCATGTCTATGTATTGAATAAAACTACTTTTACGGATTTTATCGCGTTTAATTATACTTATTTTTAATGCCCGACGTTTCAGTGCTTTGTGCCGGTATCCCGATGGGTTGTGACGTCCCGATGTCAGAGTTAACCCGGAGTACCTAAAGATTTTTAATTATTACTTTTGGTCCGATCTACACAGAATGAACTTACTGTGTCTTGAAGTCTTGCAGTAGTATGCTTGGGTTTAGTTTTAATTTTATTAATTACAGGATCACAAGCAGGTGGTAGTACTCAGCCTCCTTCTCTATTGAAATTAGGATGATTTTTAATTTCAATAGCTTCACGTATCATCCTTGGCAAGAATCTATGTTCTTTCGTTATATCGGGGCCGTCTAACCACGCGACCACGGCCTGTACAACTTTGCTAATCGTCCGCCGGTACAGCGGTAGCCGCAAACAACGAGAATTTTTTGAAGTCAATACGTCTTTAAGGATATCTCATTGTTTATCTGAGTAATAAGGAAATAAGGTTTTTCATATTCTTACATTGACATCCGATTTCGTGCTTTGTTAAAATTTCAAGTTCATCGGAAACTTAGTATAAAATCAATTACTGATATTGTCTTGAACAAAAAAGACACATGAAAGCGAGGCAATAAACACTTGGTAAAAACGTTAACGGCATTTTAAAGACGAGCAGATATTAACTTACAAATATTCGTCGATGTCACTTACTTATTCAGTGGCTAAATAAAACATAACGCTCAAATACTGCAACCTTTACTTTTTTAAAGCGAACTATTATACCTGCTCCCACATACAATGAAAAATTACAGCATGAGGCTGTCCTAACTTTATGAATACAATCACGTTTGGCTGGATGTTTCCAGTCCAAAGGTTATTGCTGAGTTGTGAGAGCAGTCGCGTTTAATTTCCGTTCAGGACGGAACGCTGAATAGCCAACTTTGAAGCTAGTATGGGAGACTCTATGGCTGATTCTGGATGATGCTGCATGAGTATACTATTATTTAATCTACTTATGTCAATATAAAATAAAAGAAGAATTATATGTCGTAAAGAAGTTTCACTTCGTTCGTGTGTGTACAATTACACGCACAATTTTTTCATGTATTATTTTCACCGATTTCTCCGTCAACTGTGGACCAATTTTGATGATTCTTTTTATTAAATAGGTAATCATTCAGGAGTGGTCCCATATAAATTTAGAGAAAAAAATATTTCCTTCCCTGGCAAAATAGGGGACGAACTTTTTAATGTAAATATTTAGACAATGTTGAGATTGCGATATTCCATACTCCAATCAAAAGGTTAAAATTATTTTAACTAATTTTGTTTTTAACTTTTTGACGAAGATATACGTAACACACATACAAAAGAAAAGAACATGTATTCGAATTGAGAACTTCCTTTTTCTTTTTGAATTTGTCGTAAAAGTAAAAAGTAACAGCATATCATACGAGACGTATGCTGCTAAGCATAGGCCTCCTCACAGCTCTGAGGGGAACTTCAAATGTTTTTTATGGAATAAAGGTAACAAAAAACAAAAGGTGAAAAAGAGGAAATTACCATTTTATAGAATTATATATAGAATAGAGTGACAAACGAGCACAGAGTCCACTTGATTTTAAGAGGATGCTGTGGTCCACAGACATCTAAATTTATCCTCGATTAAGTATTTGAATGCATTCATATTAATATAATATTCATTGTCACCCCTGAGGACAAAGATGGAATATCTCGTTTCAAGTAAAAAAGGTCTCCAAATCTCGACACTCACCATACGAAACACAGCAGCATAAAGTTTTTAAAAAAATTCTTCTAAATATTTATAATTTGTCAGAAATCCAGGTTTCCTCACGATTTTGTCCATCACCGCAAAGCAGGTAGAAAATCTGTACTTGAAATCGCAATTGACCATTTCAAATTCGAACTCAAATCGTTTACGTACCTACTGTAAAATTTCAAGGTGAGTGCTTATACGTTGAACTACGTCGGCTCTTTTATAAAGTAGCGTATTTCAATTTGGGATATTATTTAATCTTTTGCTTTTATAGTATAAAGTATAGGCCTCCTCACAGCTCTGAGGGGAGCTTCAAATTTCTTTTATGGAATAAAGGGGACATAAAGGTGACAAAGAAAAGATGAAAAAGAGGAAATCACCATTTTATAAAATAAGATATAAAATAGAGTGACAAACGAGCTCACAGTACACATGATGGTAAGTGGATGTTGTGGCCCATAGACATCTACATTTATCCTCGATTAAGAATTAAAACGCAAATGCGTCCACCTCTGAGGACCAAGGTTGTGGGACGCCTCGTTTCCAATAAAAAGGGTCACCGGTTTTCTACACTCACCATACGAAATACAGCAGCATTAAGCTGCTATTTTACGCTGTTATTCTGTGAAAACGTGGTCCTACCCCGGGCAACCTGACCCATTCATGCTTCAACCCTAATATAGATTCAGTCTCGCTCTACCACTTATAAAATATCTCTACATGTAACATGTTATGTGAGTACCTATATTAGCAAATTTAAATGTACAGGGTATGATTGAGGTTAACGACAAGTCATTAAAAGTTACGAGTCGCAAAATTTCCATCCTACACATACGAATAGCTTGAAAGCATTTAAGATATTTTACCTAAACAATAAATGAAATTAAAGTGCCTGTCTGTCAGCTAGGGGGGTTATTTGCATGATTAAAAAAAATTATAAACATTCTTTATATATTTGTCTGTCTGTCTATCTAACTGTCTCTCTGTCCGTAAAGACAGACACTTCAATTTTATTTAAATGTTAACTTCTGTTCTGTTTTATTTAAACAATAACAGTGGTAGAGCCACGCGGCAGCTTTTGCTGTCGCATGGATGGGCCGGCTCAAACCGGGGTGGTACCACGACCTCACAGAATACCAGCGTGAAGTAGAGGTTTACTTCTGCATTTCGCCTGGTGAGTGCAGGTGGCCGGAGGCCCAATCCCCCCCCCCCCCCAATCAACATGGTAGTGGAATTAAACAGAAGACTACCCCAGGAGGTACCAGCATCCTGGAGAATCCTCGCTGAGCATCCACGCCCATGCTACCCTCCTTTTTTTGAGTGTGGGTGCTCAGGCTGCCCCGCGTATTCTGGGGGGGGGCAAAATTCGCTCAAGACGAAACCTGCTCGGGGCAAGCGGAGCAATAAGACAAAGGCAACCCTGCTACGCTTTCCGTGGATTTCTGCAATATCAGGGGACTTCATTCAAACCTTAACGCCGTCCACTACCATCTGGAGACGGCAAAGCCGGCCTTGCTCTTTCTAACCGAGACACAGGTGTCCTCTCCGGCTGATACTTCGTATCTCTCCTGCCCGGGGTACAAATTGAACACTCTTTGTGCCCCGGGCTGGAGTTTGCGTGTACGTCAGAGGACATCTGTTATCGACGCCTGGGCAGTCTTGAAGGTACGGACCTGTCCATCCTACGGCTGCGCGTAGACAGCGACGATCATCCTCGCGTCTACGGGTGCCTCTATAGGTCCCATAGCGGTAATGCTGACACAGACCGACTCATCGACCACGTCCAAATGGCTGCAGACTCCGTGCTACAACAGGTCCCTTCCGCAGAGATCGTGATGCTCGGTGATTTTAACGCCCACCACGCTGAATGGCTTGGTTCCCGTTTAACCGATCATGCGGGTAGATCTGTTTATGACTTTGCCTTGGCATATGGTCTGACACAACTGGTTACTTCGCCTACGCGGATCCCAGATGTGGAAGACCATGTACCTTCCTGTTGGACCTTCTGCTGACCTCTCATCCGGACGGATATCAGGTCTCCGTCGATGCCCTCTTGGCTCTTCGGACCATTGTCTGATCCGGAGCACGGTGCCACTCACGCTTTCATCGCAGTTGCGATCTGCAGCTCGCCGCCGTGTTTGGCACTATAGGTCAGCCGATTGGGATGGGATGCGGTCTTTTTTTGCATCCTATCCTTGGGGGCGGGTTTGCTTCTCGCCGGATGATCCCAACGTTGTTGCTGATTCTGTCACTGATGTGGTACTTCAGGAATGGAATTATTTATTCCATCATCTGTGGTGCCTATCGGAGGCAGAACTCAGCCATGGTTTGGTCGCTCCTGTAAAGTTGCATTGCATCACGCTATAAGCAGGAGTGTTACCGGGCCTGGGCTGACACATCAACGTCGGGATGTAAACACTAGCGCTCTTAAAAGTATAATTCCGCCTCCAGGTCCTTCAAAGTGTCATTGCCAAGGCAAAGTCAGAGCACATCGGCAGAATTGGCGAGAAACTAGTTCGCCTCCTACGGGAACACGTGCATTCTGGTCTCTCGCCAAGGCTGTCCAAGGAACTTCTGTCAGCCATCTCTGCCATCTCTGCACAGGTGGACGACTCACTGGCCCATGACGCAAAGGAAAAGCCGATCTGCTAGGCTCTCTTTTGCTTCCAACTCGACTCTTGATGACGGGGAACATACCGCCTACCATCCCGCGGTGTGAGTGCTCCATGCGGGAAGTGCCGTTTACACAGCGCTCGGTGCGTAAAGCACTTCTCTTCCTGGACGTCAACAAGTCAAGTGGGCCTGATGGAGTCCCACCTATTGTGCTGAAGACGTGTGCTCCGGAGTTGGCACTGGTTTTAACGCGTCTTTTCCGGTACTCCTACTCCCTAGGCGTAGTCCCGAACTCATGGAAGACAGCTTTGGTGCACCCGATCCCTAAAAAAGGCGACCGCTCAGATCCGCCCAACTACAGGCCTATCGCTATCACCTCCTTGTTTTCCAAAGTAATGGAAACTGTTATCAACTGCCAGCTCATGCGGTACCTTGAGGATCACCAGCTGATTAGTGACCGCCAGTACGGTTTCCGTCGAGGTCGCTCAGCTGGTGATCTTCTAGGTTACCTAACTCATAGATGGGCGGAGGCAGTGGAGTCAAGGAGAGGCGTTGGCCGTTAGTTTGACGTAGCGAAGGCCTTCGATCGGGTTTGGCACAAAGCGCTTCTTTCAAGCTCCTTCCTATGGGCTTCCCGAGAAATTGTGCAATTGGATCACCAGTTTTCTTGTAGATCGGAGCATCAAGGTCGTAGTAGACGGTGCATGCTCCGATTACAAGCCCATTAACGCTGGTGTTCCACAAGGCTGCGTGCTATCACCAACGCTGTTTCTTCTGCATATCAATGATATGTTGCAAACCGGTAACATTCATTGCTATGCAGACGACAACACTGGTGATGCTTTATACACCAGCCGTGCCAATATTTCTCGGAAAACGTCACTGAGTACCGGAACAAACTTGTGTCTGAAGTCGAGACTTTGTTGAACAAAGTCTCAGACTGAGGCGACTAAATCTAGTCCAGTTCAATCCCCAGAAGACACAAGTTTGCGCGTTTACCGCTAAAAGAACCCTTTGTCGTATCTCCTCAGTTTCAGGCACTCCCTTGTTGCCTCAGCCAGTATCGGAATCCTCGGTGTCGACATATCGAGTGATGTGCAGTTTCGTGGTCACTTGGAAGAGAAGGCCAAATTGGCCTCTTAAAAGCTTGGCGTGCTCAGCAGAGCGGGACGGTATTTCATGCCGGCACACCGCTTGCAACTTTACAAGGCGCAAGTTCGGCCCCACATGGAATACTGTTCCCATCTCTGGGCAGGGCCCCAGTGCCAGCTCCTTCCACTTGACCGCATCCAGCGCAGAGCAGCTCGAATCGTCAACGACCGAGTTCTGTCCGATCGGCTTGACTCACTGGCGCTGCGAAGAGATGTTGCATCTCTTTGCGTATTTTATCGCGTCTACCACGGGGAGTGCTGAGAGCAATTGTTCCGACTAATGCCAGCTGCTCAATTCCACCATCGTACATCGCAACTAAACTCGAGATACCATCCATACCATCTGGATGATTGGCGGTCCACCATTGTGCGATTTAGAAGAAGTTTTCTTCCTCGCACAACTTCCTTGTGGAATCGATTACCACCAGCGATTTTTCCGGACCGATACGACTTAGGGACCTTCAAGAAAAGAGCCTACTCCTTCTTAAAAGGCCGGCAATGCATCTGCAATTCCCCTGGTGTTGCAGGTGTTCATGGGCGGTGGTAATCACTTACCATCAGGTGAGCCGCATGCTCGTTTGCCCCCTCTCCTATAAAAAAAAAAAAATTACTCTGAGTAATGGGTAAGGAATTGTGTGATAAGAGATAAGTGTGATCTGCAGTTTTTTTTATAGAATAAGGGTGACAAACGAGGGCACAGTCAACCTGATGGTAAGTGGATGCTGTGGCCCATAGGCTACGTCTATCCTCGATTAAGAATTAAAAAACAGATGCGTTGTCACCCCTGTGGACTAAGATATAATGCCTCATTTCCAGTAAAAAGAGTCTCCGATTTTCTACACTCATCATACTGTATTCTGTGAGAGCGTGGCCCTTTCCAGGTTAAACCAACCCATTAGTGCTACAACCATAATATAGCTGCAGCATGAGTCTACCACCTTGTTGTGACCAGGATTAAGAAAGGAATACTTCGCTGGTTTGGACACGTAGAAAGAATGAACGAGGAAAGAGTGACGAAGCAAATTAATGCTGCAGAAGTGGTGGACTCACCAAAATACAAATTGGCGATATATTGAAGATGTGACAAAGAGTCCAATAAGCATGTATGCGTAGACACCATATATCTAAACCGATATGAAAGAAGGGAAAGCGGAGTCAGAGTCATACCATATGAAAGTCCGTAGTCTCTACCTAACCCTTTGGGTGGCAGGTGTGAAATTTTGTGTGGTGTTTATTTAAGTCATATATAAAAACAAGCGACAGTAGACTAATGGCAAGATACGGACCGCGAACTCAAAAGGTTCGAGCCCACGATTCATTTATTATCGTGGAATACCTAACACAAACATTTTGAGCTCACCAGCAGTGATTTTAGGGAATATTAGGAACGTTAAAAGCATTGCTTGTATTTTTCCAAGTTTAAAAAAACTTCAATTTTCAGACAAATTTAGTGATTAAATTTTAAGTTAGAATTGCGGCATATATATAATATATATATAATCATAGCTGCAGCTCAATCACTTTACGTAGTGCCTGATAAGTTCCTCCCTTACAAAGCAAAAGTGAGCTAAGTAGCTAAACACGAAGTCAGCACCAAGATAGGATAAGTTAGAATATGTGAAAACCGACTTCTTGTTTATTTTTTTCACTATACTTGCTTAGTGCACTTTAAACGAAGGAAAGTTGTTAATTGGTTTTTTCTTTCCATTCCTTTATTGTCTGATTACAGGGTAAAGCGTTGAGAATGATTTTAAAACAACTTTTTTTTAAACTGAAATGACAAACAAATTTACAGTCCATATAATGCTTACCATTATATGGACTGTAAATTTGTTTGTAGCTACTGCAGTCCATGGACCATTAAGCCGCGTATCGATTATGCGCTCCAAGAGGTTGAACATTGGCGCGCGTTCCAGGCGCGCGAAATGGATACAGCCTTGGAACGCGCGCCAAATTGTTCGTTGGAACGCTCAAACGTGGAGCGGGCCGTTCCATCAGGTGTCGGTTTTTTACCGCGTATAAAAGTAGTTAAGTTTTGGCACGTGCTCCAGGTGGGACGGTTGTTTTCATCATTCGTGTGTTCGTTGCGTTCCGAGCTATGAATAACAAGAGTTGCCGTAAATTGATAAAATTATATGGGTCAAAATAATTGCTGTGAAATAGCAAAAGTCGTTTTTATCATAATAAAGCGCTTAGAGAAGATGCATGGAACTATGAAAGCGGCAGCTGTTGGTACACTTCCAACATCCATGTTGAACGGTCAAACACTGGAACGGCTACCGCGCGCGCCAGGCGCGCTTAATTGATACACTTCAAAAATTTGGAACGCGTTCTGCGGAATGCACTGGTCGGCGCGGTCATTCATGGCGCGCGCGCCAGGAGCGCGTAATCGATACGCGGCTTTACATTTACACACTATCAAATGTCCATTGCTGAACAGAGGACTCCCCCACAAATTACCTCATAGGAGGGATATTTGACATAGTTGCCACGCTTGACATCATTTTCTATATATAGGGTGGAGCATTGAGAATGATTTTAAAACAATTTGTTTTTCGTCCTTTTATAAAATTGAAGTGGCAAACGAACTTACACTCCATTTGATGGCATGTGGCCACTACAGTTCATGGACCATTACATTTTCATCCTATTAAAAGTCCTTTGCTGGACATAGGCCTCCTTCATGCATTACCTCGTATGAATATCCCTCATATTTGGCATAGTTGCCACGCTTGGCAAGCTGCCCATCTTCAGTTTCCCTCTGGCGCCTCTCAGAACACCTACGGGATTAAATGGGAACGGGAAAATCTTACACCACCATAGACACCTGTAGCCTACTTCAAACAAAAACGTTTACAGATGCAAACAACTTACTTTAATAATATCCATTTTAATACAAGTAAGGGTGGTAGAGCCGAGTGATGTCTTAATATAATCGATTACCTTATTTCCCCTCGTTGAGTCGTAAGAGGTGACCATGGGAAATGCCACTAAATTCATATAGCTTCCGGTAAAAGACGGTTTAACCATCCCGTTTCCGCCAGATGTGAAATATACAGTTCGGCAACAGATAGGATTGTCTGATGCATCTGGTGCGAGACGTCTGATGCATCTCGTGCGATCGTTGATCTGCTTCCAAAACGTGAAGATTAAGGGAAACTCCCTACAGTGGGCTATCTTTTAGGACTGATGAAAATGAAGATTCAAATAACCGATATTGAGATTAAATTATATGATTTAAGCCAAATTATAACGGTAAATGATACTAGCTGCTAGGAATCTTTCCCTGCCTAGGAGTCTGTCTAGGCAGGTATCACCACCTTACCTATTTCTACCACCAAATATTAATGCGTGCACTGCTGTGTTCCGGTCCAAACGGTATAGAGAGTCATTACAGTTATAGACATTACAAGTAAAAAATTACATGTATCGAGCCAGCCCACATACATTAAAACCGTGTAAAGGCGACGTAATAAAATTCACTTCTCATATTATCCCGTTGATGTCATAAAAGGCAAAAAAGGAAAATGAAAGAAATGGGCAGCAGCATCTTCCTAATAACAACTGAAAAAATTATAATTTGTAGTTGCCAACACGCCTGTCATCGTGGCAACTATGCCTATAAGGCAATCTGACGGCTCCGTAGCGCAGTGGCTTAGCAATGAGTTGCTGCGCTAAGGGCCGCGGGTTCGAATCCCGCACGGAACAAGTATTTGTATGGTCTACAAATAATTGTTCCGGGTCTGGATGTTTGTCCTTGTGAAATTTATGTGTGTAAACTGCCCCCACGATACAGTAGAAAATCCTAGTGTGGAGGTAATGTTTTTTTTTAAGAAAAAAAAATCATCAAAAAAAATCTATGAGGAAGATCTGTGTTCAGCCGTGGACTTTTGATAGGCTGTAATTAATGAATGAATGAATGTAATTCATATAAACAATACGTGAGTATACAAAATATTGATTTAAACATTTTCATTTTCTTTGCAACAAAGAAGGCCTCACATATAATGGAAGCCTACCAGAATTATTTTAATTTAAGCGAGCTCATATTGCGGGTATGCAGAAAAAAATTAATCAGTGCGCAGGTAATACCCCTCCCATACTCGCAGCCAGCAATTGTTTCTGCATTCCGTCTCGCCCGCAGCGGGTAATAATGCGCGCGGTTTATGAAAAATGCAATTTCATACGTACCTTTATACAAATACTGGGTTTAAGTGTAGCTTTACGTTAGCGAACGACTTTCCGTTGGTACATAACGCTGATAATTTTTTTAACTATAGCGTTTCGTTTGCTATCGTAGTGATGTAGGGATATCTATCACTCCACTACGTCCCGTTGGTGTCGTAAGAGGATTACAGGAAATTTAACCGACCGACTTCAAACTGCTAAAAAGAAGTTATTTATTTGCTACCCTTCCTTAGGGATGGAGATTTTTCTCCAAATTTATATGAGACTACCCTTGTAGTATAACATATTTAATAAAAAAAAGAATCATCAAAATTGGTTCACAATCTACGTAGATATCGCGTAACAAATGTACATACAAAACAAACACACTCAAATTAAGAACCTCCTCTTTTTTGATGTCGGTTGAAAAGATCATGGACAACGATAGATGCGGTGTAACAATCTCAATTACGTCAGACTTAAAATACCCAGATCGGCGTTGGAACGGAGAGCACCGCCAAAGGTGCGAGACGCCTGGCACTGCTGTGGATGTTTACGAGCTAATGAAGAATAATTCCGTTTAATATGCTAAATATACCGACGTGGCAGAGCATTACGTGCTATAGAGTTGAGACCACGCTTATGCAAATATAATATAGGACGCTTGACTAGATTTTTTATAGAATAAGGGAGACAAACGAACACACAGTCTACGTGATGGCAAGTGGATGCTGTGGCCTGTAAACATCTACAATTATCCTCGACTAAGAATCAAAATGTAGATGAGATGTCACCCCTGAGGACTAATAATGAATGCCTCATTTTCAGTAAAAAGTGTAAAATCCATGTAAAAGCGTGGTCGGGTTTCATATGGAGATCCCGTGATCCCGATCTTGTTGACTCTGAAGGCTAACAATGTAGGATTTTAGTTAATAAGAATCCGGTGTAACCAGCCTGCTTCCACAAGAGTAGCCAGATATCCAAGGAATTTCCTTACGTTAAATAAGGTGTCTACGGGCCGCAGGTTTTGCATGCATTAGGCTTAGTATCACCTGGACTGTGTGTTTCTTTTAATAGTAAATAAATTATTTTATTTTGTAAAATTGTAGTGACAAATAAACTTGCAGTCCACCTGATAGTAAATGGCTTCTGCGGCTCATGGATATCTGAAACTAAAGACAACTAACTTCAAACAAGGAAGGCTACAGACGCATTGTCACCTCTGTATACCCTATAACTATACTGGCTCTCTAAAACCACTTTCATTTACAAGAAATTTTTAATCTGTAAGTACATATTAGTACATATAAGGTCGTGGAGCAAGCCGTGTTCGATCCCCAGCGACACCAATGAAATTGTTAATTGAAATTTTAAGTGCTTATTTATCACGTGCTCGTCGGTGAACGAAAACATCGTAAGGAAACCTGGAGGAAAAAAAAATTCCAAGACATGTGAAATTCGCAAACACGCAATGGGGCAATGCGTGGAACATTACCTTGCCTAAAACCCTCTCAAAAATGAGAGGAGAGGAGGAGGAGCCTGTGCTCAGCAGTGGGACGTATATAGGCTGTAACTTAAGTAAATAAAAAAAAATAAATAATACAAAATAATAATATGAAATAATAAATTATAAATAAACTGAAGAACAAATTTATCTTTTAATTTCAGACAGAGCTTAAAGGTACAGAGTATAAGGGTATAAAGACCTTGTAATTCTTGTTGCTATGTTATTCTACTCGCATTTTGCCATTGTGTCGTATATCGGCCTATCTCCATGTCTATCTGTACACAATGTCAGGTATGCGGGCGGTTTGTTAGATACGCTCTCTCTAATGAAAATATGTATATTTTTGTGTAAATAATTCGAATTTAAAAAATTATTATACTAATTATATTTTTAGATTATATTATGTTCTATTCCAACAATAACAAGGGAGTCAGCTTGAGTGAGATTAGCATTACTATCTAGCAGCTTGAAAAGTGGGTAAAGAATTGATACTTAACGCCCTTCAGAAGATGTTATATATTTTAGTGTTACTTCAGGGCGTAAAGCAGAAGTGTGATGGTATTGTTCTTCAAGAAAGGCGACATTGCTCTATCGAAAATTTACGACTGATTTTATCGCTGATCCGCGTTAATTGAGATTGAGACCGAGAGTTATTGCAAATCGTCTGGCACGACTTGACGGCCTTCCAAGAACAAGCCGGTTTCTTAAAAAGCTTTAGGACCACGCACATACTCTTTGGCAAATTGTACATAAGATCGAGAGTAAAACCAGGAATAACCGAAGAATGCACTTTGATTCCGTCGAAATTTAGACGGTGCTGCAATCCCTTGGGAGTTTTCAGATTGACCGTCGGTATATTGAATGGTAAAGTGTTTGTATAGTAAGACTACGCTGGCTATATTGTAAGAAACCTATCCAACTGCAAAAAGTTGGACTTTATGATCCAAAAACTTTTCACTGTTGCATTAGAAGATGTTTTCAAGCTACTGGACTGGAAAGAATACAGTATAACATCAATGACGTAAAAATACATAATTCTATTTCTATTTATTCTTCTTTTTTCAAAAACGTTACCCCCACACTAGGATTTTCTCCTGTATCGTAGAGGCAGTTTACAAACATAAATTACACAAGGATGAACATCCAGACCCGGAACAATTACTTGCAGGTCATACAAGTATTTGTATTTGTACAAGTATTTGTTCCGTGCGGGATTCGAACCCGTGGCCCTCAGCGCAGTAACTCAAAGCTAAGCCACAGCGCCACGGAGCCGTCAAAATCATCTAGGATTGTCGATGCAATAGTCATTATGGCAGAGTCGTTGGAGTACCTTAGCACTTACCACAATAATTTCGATAGTGTCTCTTAACGGAGAGGTCTTTAGTGAATATGGCCCAGACAAAGGTCATGTGTCCAGAACACACCTATGTTATTTGTTGTTACAGTTACACTCTGCAGTAATTTTATGGCTGAGGCACGAATAGGTGCTCTCACAATATATTTGCAGTAGAATCAGAGTAGCCGACATAGCCCAACGGATGAGTATGTTGAAGTGGCAATGGGCCGGTGATATAGCTTCAAGAACCCACAAGAGTTAGAGAAAAAAATATTGTCATGTAGCAGCCTCGTGCAGTTAAGCGGAGTTTACGGGGACACCCTACCAGATGAAGTAATGACCTGGTGAGATATGCTGGAAGTTGATGGGTGCAAGTGACTAAGAACCATGTTTTATGTCGTCCCTGGGTAGAAGCCTAGGTTCAGCAGCTGACTTGTGATGTGTTGTTTGTGATAATGACAATAATGATGATGAATTAATTTTCTGTAATTCCATTAAAATTTACAGTAATATTATTGACTCTCATTATATCAGCAATATCTAGTTATTGAATAAATGTTTCTTCAGTAGAAGGAAAACGTAAAGGTTAAAAATATTTTTTCTAAATTTAGTAACTGGTATCTCTTTTGAAAAATGTAATAAAAATCTCAATAATAAATATTAACTTAAGTTATGTTTAAGTAATTAAATGAAACCTACTAGTGAACGAGTATAGTATAAATCTATGTAAATAGAAATCAATTACCGCACGTATGAAAGATAATCACTTGAGAACGGCTGGACCAATTTTGATGAATTTTTTGTGTGTACTTGACTGGGTCCTGGATGGTTTACGACAGATCAGGCGCAGGACAAACGACTTCACATGCTTTACGAGGCGCAGGTGTGAAACACCCCAAATACTTGACTCCGCACTGCCATTGAGAATATTTTGACAAGAAAAACCAATGAAGTGATTTTGGCCTGACCCGGGATTAAAACCTCATGATCAGCAGCAGCAAATCTTGCAAGGTTCGTGTGAATTTTATACGAAGTAGTAATTTTAAACGTGGTAGAACCATGCTGCACCTATATTAATTATGTGGCGGCGCTGTCGTCGCGCCACAAGCGAAATAAATCGAAGCCTAAATCGCGCTATCAAAGTTCCGAATTAAAAACAGTATATTTACAATAGCTTATCACCTTGCCCGGCGGAAGATCTCCCCTTCTCCTTTCACCGCCACAGTTGTATAATTGTAGCACAAATGGGTCGGCTCGACCGGGGAAGGGCCACGCTCTCACAAAATACCAGCGTCAAATAGCAGTTCAATGCTGCTGTGTTTTAATGGTGAGTGTAGAGAATTTTTACTGGAAAAGAGGCATTCCATCTTAGTCCTCACGGCTGACAACGCATCTGCATTTTGATTCGTAAACGAGGATAGATGTAGATGTCTATGGGCCAGAGCAACCACTAACCATCAGGTGGACTTTGTGCTCGCTTGTCATACTTATCCTATAAAAAATTGGGTTGATGACATATTGTTGTATTAGAATCAAAGCTGTTAAATATATCAGTTTTCCGAAGCATATATTGCATGGGGAAGAGGATCCCATAATTGATAATGTTCATGTATAACATTTACATACTAATATTGAGCGTTCGAGGTAATTATTTTGTTTTAACTCTTTAAAAAGAAACCTCGTGGCTCAGGGGGTTGGTGTTTGCCGTAAGCACACTTTGTGAGCAACCCGGGTTCGATGACCGCCGGCACTAATGAAATAGTTAATTCCAATTTTAAGTGCTTATTTACCGCGCTATGCATTTAGAAATTAAAAAAGGACCTAAGTAAAGTTATTGCCTTAATATTTCACAGCTGGGCACATGCCCCTTCTCATTCTAAGAACGAGATATCGCTCCTACCACTCCGCTCCAGTGCCTGACGGATTTAGAGACTAAATAATATGCAGGTTTTCTTATTATGTTTCTATTCACCGCGCAGCAAGTGCTAAATTGGCGTGGATCGAACCCGGTTTACTCGTGGACTGTGAAATTAACGGCCGTGATGGATAACAATCCTAACAACATTTTGATATTATTATAATTACAATCATACAGTATGTAACAAACAAACCGGTAATCCTTTTAGGGACGTATATAGTAATTTTTTGAACATATTTTATTTTAGTGTTCACAATAGGTGTAACTTACTAAATTCAATCATGTGGAAAAATGTTATTCACATCTGAACTAACTGACAAGCGCATCCGTAAAGCGGGGTCTTTGACCATACTCTTACTCCCCGGCCAATGCAGAGGTAATAATACAGATAATAAACACACATACAAAGACACATAAAGGATATTGTAAAAACTCGCCTAAGAATCAACATACATTTGACAATTACCATACTTCTTATCTTTAATTATGCATTAGATAACATTCATTAGATAGTAACGGACACTTCTGAATTGTGAAATCAAAATAGAAAGGATTTTTTAGATTTTAAACTTTGTACCTATTTTTGAATACTAATTTGCTGCGTTTATGGACTCCTGTGATTTGGCCAATCACACAATGCTTTCACTCACATATTTCAAAAGTTGTCATAAGCTCAAACATAATTATGAAAACGGTAATATTTTAAAATATACCTCAGATTAATATATGCCACAAGGAACTGGGATACAGTGAAATCATCTGTTTTCTTTTAAAATAACAATACTATTGTACTGTCATTAGCCAAAACAGCATTGTGCCACGCAAAAAACGTCAACAACGTTGACAGATGACAAGACGTTAAAATAGATAGACGTCAGACGTGCGATCGTTTTCATTTCGTTTGAAAAAATACATTTCTGCAAATGTTTTCAGAATCTAAGTGCACTGTGCAGTTGGTTTGTTATGCGATAAGTTTTTATAAATTACGACTCGGCTTGAACAACGGATATCGATATCCTTCTTTAGCGACCTACCTGGCTTGAATCACGGACTTTAACTTTTCATTATTCACGGACTAACGAAACTAAATGAGAGTGTATAAGTTGTATTTATTTGGTATGAATAAAATAAATACCTAATCACAACGTGAGTTTTATTTATCGTATAAGTGCTAGGCTAAGACTGCTTACATTAGCAATAACATAGTAATGTTTCATAAAAATAAAACATAACCTCAAAATCTCTATGATAACTGCTAATATCTATGCATTCAGAAGTGTCCGTCAGGAGTTATTGTTCTTACATACAATTATGTGTAATTTCGGACTTAAAAAGGTATTTTTTTCGAACATTGTATGGAAGCAGAACAATGTCATTTAAATATATTTGCAAATAAATCTACGAAAAATAAAATAAATCCACTGCTGAACGTGAATTAGGTTTCTCCCTTCTTTCTTGCCTCATAGGGCGACTTTGCTATACACACACTTGGTAGTATTAGTAGGCTATGGGGTAGAGGATATTCTTACACCGCCACTAACAAGACTAAATCAATAAAAAGTTTTGACTTTGATAAACACGTAACTTTTTGGGCCGGCAGTATATTTCCAACATGAATGTGACTTTGACTATACTACGAGTCAATCACATTGGTATATCTAAACCCAGTATCGAGCGTGAACCATTTTTATAATTATAATAGTTCAGTTTTTTTTAACAGACTTCAAAAAAGGTACTCAATCCGACAGTATTTTTTACGTGTGTTACCTCAGAACTTTTTTTTAGGTAAACCGATTTTAATGGTTCTTTTTTTATTTGAAAGCTGGTGCTTTTCATGTGGTCCTATATAAATTTGATCAAGATCTGACCAGGAGTTTTTGAGTTATCATCAATAATGCGTATTTAATTGACTATTTGACTTGATGATGTTCTCATTTTATTTATATTGAAGTCGGTTTTACAAAATTTTTAATTTTACCACTTGTTTTATAAACGTACGTTTAGAGAATACAAGAAATGGAATAAAATATATTCTCATATATTATATTCGCATTAATACGTGAAGAGATAACTTCGTGCGCCTTTAAAAGCGTAATCCGCGCCCGGAGGAGTTTGAGATTTGGCTTTGTTAAAGTTTATATGGAGGCGTGCAGAAAGCTAAAATTTGTATATAATATATAAAATTACAAATACATTAGATAAAATAAAATATTCATTATAATTAATAGAATCAGGCGTTACTTTGCGAAAATCCATTATATTAAAGTTGGAAAAATTTACTTTGCCAATATCCGCTCAATAAAAAAAATGATGTGTCTTACCTAGTTTGAAGAGCACCTCCCGCCCTCCCTCAATTGCGTGCACTATCCCCGTCACCACTAATCCCAGCACCACTACTCCCACCACCACTACACTAGGAAAGACACACCACCGACGACAATACGACACGTGTTTCGCCTCTACACGAGGCATCTTCAGGTGTAGTGGACTCTACGGTAGCTGACCGCTAAGTGAGCGGCGAGCCAAAACAGCTGCTATTTATAAGACTCGCTGACGCAACGGCTCCCCACTTAAGTAGTGAGCGACCGCGTCATGCGATAAAACATGCGACCAATCACCACCTGACGTACGCAGACGCCTGCTATTAAATTAATAACAAGCCGCTGCGAAACGCCCGCCTACCCTCCAACCACGCAACCAATCGCTAATCACCGTGAAGGTGACGAACGACCATATTGCGAGGCTGTCCGTTATTGGAGAGCAGGTTTACAGATTTTTAAGAGAGGTGAGTTAGAAATATTTGTTTGTTCATTCAGCAGTGCAACATTACTATTTTTATTTTTTAATATCTCCAACTGTTCCAGCACTTTACTGCAGTAGCTAAGTACCATCTGGTGGACTATATCGTTTGTCACTTCAGTTTCACAATAAAAAAACACACGTAAACCCGTTGCATTATCTTTAAATAATTTAATATTTTAAATTTACACAGCTGTAATACGTAACACAGTTTATTTAAATTTACTTCATTTGTTAATATAGGATCCTTTTATAGACATATTACACATACTAAGTAAGTACAAACTTTCTAAACTCAAATGATCCCAATAACACATTTTAGAAGCTCAAATACCCATTAAGCGAATATGGCTTTAGAAAATATATGCCTACACGTCCCACCTACCTAATGGCAAAGTTTGTTACATAACTCATTACTAAATATTTGATGACATTAAATAATACGTATTATGTGATCTAAAATGGAATTTTCTATTAAAAAAAGTTCTTATACTACGGAATTGAGTTTCAAGGTCGGCCAAGAATATTAAATATTATTATTATTAATTAGCACTACTGAGGGTAGTGTGTCTTTTTTTAATCGTGGGGAAATTCTCTGTAGCTATAGTATAACCTATCAAGTGTAGCCTATCAAAAGTCCACTGCTAAACATAGACCTCCCCATAGACTGCCTCATAGGGAAGATAATTTCAATAGTTGTCACGTTTAACTACCGCAGTTTTTTAATTTTAGTTGTTATTAGCAAGGCCTTGCTGCCCATCTTCTTGTTTGTTTCCCTGTGTCACCTCTCACGACTCTCCCGGGACGATATGTTTTAGTGGATATTCTTGCATCACCACTACACAGAGTTTATGTGTTTTCAACGTGGTAGAGCCATGCTGCATCTATATTACTGCTGTAGTTGTAACACGAATGGGTCGACTCAACCCGGTTGACCGGGAAGCACCACGCTCTCACAGAATACCAGCGTAAAATAGCAGCTTAACGCTTCTGTGTTTCATATGGGGAATGTAGAGAACCGGAAACTCTTTTTAATGGAAACGAGACATTTCATCTTAGTCCTCACGAGGGAAAACGCATCTGCATTTTGATTTGTAATCGAGGATCAATATAGATGTCTGTGGACTGTGTGCTCGTTTATCACCCTTATCCTATAAAAAAATGTATGTATAACATATTTATAAGGAAGTACAAAAATGTATTTAGTACAAAAGTAAATGGGCGACTGTTATTAACACCACTAAGGCACAAATATATCAATAAACTCGAATCATTCCATTTTCATCTTCTTTCAGCACGTCGAAAGACCAAACACAGCAGTACAAAAACTACTATTTGGAAGCAGAAGCAGTAGAAGTAAGTATAAGGGTGTTACTTAACGAGACAGACTCCTCAGCTAATAAAAGAGACCAATTACATTAAATTTGAAAATATTCCACAGCTATTTTCAAAATATTAGTGTAATACTTCGTACGTGTTACTATGTATTGGAAAATATTGTTGCATAATATTGGTATATATTCGTATTTTTTATAATTTTAAATCTCAATTATTTAATTATTTTTAAAGGTCAATTAATAAATAAAGCAGTGAATTAATTTAAAAAAATAATTCACCGTGTAGTGGTGGTGTAAGAATATCCACAATCCCATATCTTCCCGTGGCTGTCGTAAGTGGCTATGGAGAGGAAAAAAACCAGGAAATGGGCAACAACGTCTTCCTTAATAACAATTAAAAAATAAAACTGTGGTTGCCAACCCGCCTGCCAAGCGTATCAACTATGGCAAATATCCCTTGTGAGGTATGGGATGTACAACTGTGGAACTACCAGTAATAATGTAACAGTAATAAGCAAAGCAATTCCGTTGTTTACTCAATTAAATTATTTTCTATGATTAAAATATACAATGGTCAAACGATTAAATTCATTTCATGAAAATACTTTCAGAATTTGGTTAATTATCCGAAAGTTTCCCAAGGAAGGTATTCTCGGCCGAATAAATAAGAAGGATGAGAAACAAAGTAAACATCTGAAGGTTTTTAACAACAATTAAGATACAGAATTGCTCCGAGAAACCTGCATTGAATACCGTCCGCAAGCTGCCAACTTTTAATTAAGTTACCCAACTAGTATGAAACTAATGAATTAAGTTGAGATTTAAAGGGGTGCGAACTTATTACTCCCCCATAACTTTCATCGTTCGTAGTTACTTTAACATCTCGGTTCTTTTATAACTAATGGACAAGAACTTTATTGAAGAGGAATATTGTAGAAAACAATTTTAAAAATTTATATTCATTTTTGTTCTCTTTAAGCTTTTCATTAATACAATGGTAGATTAAAAAGACTTCTCAAGGATGTGCTAAGCCGCTCATATTATGCCTAGAATATCACCTAAAATTAAAAAAAAATACTTTTATTTCTTACATTTAACAAATGCCCTATTATTTTAATGAGGGCTAATCATTTGACACTCACCAGATGTCGCTAGTTGGAACTAAGGTGAACTTATTTGTTAATTCTCAGTATCAATGTCAGGAAATTGGCGATACTTTACCCCCTTGCCTTGGAAAGTACGTAAGGTTGGTCTTGCGCACGATCTCTCTCCAATCGTATAGGATTGCCGTCCCATCGGACTATGAGAGTGAGGGTATAGAGAGTGCACCTGTGCTTGCGCACACACTTGGGCACTATAATCTTGTCCTGCGCATATATCGTAATTCGGTCTGGAGGACAGTTTTAATCTATGGGGTAGGCAAATGTTCAGCACTGGACTTTCGATAGACTGCAACGGTAACGGTAAATATAACCAGTGTGTCAGCACACTATAATTTTTGTGCGTTTAATTTAATTTCATAGTTCCCACAACATTAGTCCACAGAAACTGAAATGACCACGTCTTTGTGAAATTATCGCTTCTGTACTTCTGTACACGTATTAGTAGTTGGAGCCTAGCGCCTTAACTATGGGAGCAG
Source organism: Parnassius orleans (assembly GCA_029286625.1). Classification (NCBI taxonomy): domain Eukaryota; kingdom Metazoa; phylum Arthropoda; class Insecta; order Lepidoptera; family Papilionidae; genus Parnassius; species Parnassius orleans. The sequence goes on along the minus strand of JAGSMP010000040.1, from coordinate 486,276 downwards.
GCGCGCTTAATTTCCGTTGGGGACGGAGCGTTGAATGGCCAATAGAATTAACTTTGTACTAAACTCTAGCGAACAGCAAATGTCAACATTTTGGCAAAGTTTCGGCAAATGTTCTTAAAACATTCACCCTCAGAGAATTTACAATATTTTCGTTTTTAAAAAAAATTACATAAATGTACTTGCTATAAGATTTCTTAATAATGTAAGCTGACAACCAATAAACTAGGCTATATTATGCTTAATAAGTTTTATTTTGTGTAAAATTCAAGAAGACTTCAACATAAATCATATTGGTGTTTATTGTATTCTGTCTGTTTGCCGTTCAGGAAATAGTTTATACATATGTGTTACAAATACATGAAATTAAAAATAATATTCATCATTTACGTTCACACTGCCAATGTCAAACACATAATAGTATGTGTTAAAACAGGTCGCGCAGAGTAGAGATTGTCACCCTTAAAGTAAAACATATATATTATGTTTGTTGTGTGCCCAAAAATTTTTTTATTTCAAAAGTTCTTTTTCAATAGTCTATAGAGTGTCAAGACAAAAAAACGTTTATTTTATATTTTGTATGCGTATGTTAAATACCTATATTTTTTATATTAATGTGCAATTGAAACTGAAATACAAATTAAATTTTAAATAAATACTCTTAAAATTTAATGCATTACGGTTGAATTTTGACCACTTGGCGAGAGTAGTTTTAATTTTTGTATAAAATTCCTAGATATTTTAGCTTTTTTTGAGTTCAAATTCTTAAGAAAAACGTTATTTGAATACCTCACATTGTTTTCTTTCCAAAGTACACTAGAGAGAGGATGGAATGTTCACGTGGACGTCAGAAGGCAGAAGTAATTTCACGTGTACTCATTGTTTTCTAACTCGCGACATACCTTGTTTAAAATATGTCGGCATTTTTAAAATGTTTTGTTATATGTTTAGTACTATCATCAACATGATCATCACAAGCTATGAAAGTCCACTGTCGAACATAGGCCTCCCCCATAGAATGCATCCTGGGGTTTATTTATATTAGTTGCACGATTGGCGGGCAGGTTGGTAGGAAGATACTGCTGCCTATTTTGATCCCGACTGGCCCAAGTATATAGCTGGTACCTCTCCACAAGTTTGTTGTCGTCTGCATACCCATGGGTACCGGGAACAAGCAGATTATTAATCAGCAGGAAGAGAGTTGCAGAGAGAACGGACTCCTGAGGTACTCCAGGGTTTGTCGCGATACTATGAGACGACCAGCCATTGACGACGACTCGGAGAGATCTTTCACTCAAAAAGCTCTTCACCCAGTCAATCAGGCCAGAAGATAAGCCGTATGCTGAAAGCTTGTTCAAAAGGCTAGCGTGCCAATCCCTGTCAAAGGCCTTCGAGACATCAAGGAAACAACAATTGCTTCCCCACTGTTCTTGAGGGCTTCGCCACATATGTGAGTGGTATATTCTTTTTCAGTTTCCCTCCGTCGCCTCTTCCGATACCCACAGGATGCTATAGTTTAGTGGGTTCTCTTACGTTGCCACTAAGCTGCACAAAACTAGGACATATTGCTTTGTATATTATGTCCTATGTTTTGTAATTCAGGCATTTTTCAATGTCATATGATTTATGGTAAATATTTGTAAGATATATTATTAAAGTTAAAAGTGAAAAAAGTTAAAGATAAGTTAAGTTTAGGTTAAGTTAATACAGTACACAGTGTACGAACCCCCGCTGTGCAAAGGCCTCCTCTCACTTCTCAGAGGGTTTTAGGGCAAGAGTGTCCGTCACATTGCCCCAATGCATGTTGGCGGACTTCACATGTCTTCGAAATATTTTTTTTATATTTCTCAGACATTCAGGTTTCCTCACGATTTTTCCTTCACCGCCGACCACGTAGTATATCAGCACTTAAAATTGCAATTAACAATTTTATTAGTACCGGCGGTGATCGAACCTGAGTTGCTCGCGTACTGTGAAATTTGATATAACAAAGTTACTTTAAATACATATTTCTGTGCAAATTAAAAAGCTTATAAAACTTGATTTTTTAAATGAACTTGGGTAGATTATTTGTATTTGCATAATGCGAATACGCACCCATACACATACGTAGGCACCCACGCACACAAGTTTTCAATAAAAACAAAGACTGTAAAGTCAATAACTTTCGTTAAAATCAACCTTGTAGTTACTTTGATTGAATTACAATAACAAGTAATTAAATGAGATGCTTATAATAAGACCAGATCGAATCACACAAACACCCACTTATTTAAGTATATTTTATATGTAGTTTTAGGTATATTGTGTAGTACCGTGTAGTGGCGTTATTAGAATATCCACTATCGTGTATCTTCCCGTGGGTCTCGTTAGAGGCGACAGAACGAAACAAGCCTAATGGGAAGCAGCGCCCCCAAATAACAACTAAAAACAAAAAAAACTGCGGTTGTCAAGTGTGGTAGCTACAGCACATTTCTCCCTATGAGGCAATTTGTGCGGAGAATTGTTTTCAGCATAGTAGAGACAGTGGAAGTTTTAAGACATGAAATCTTCAATGTTAATCGATAACCGAGGCATACAAAGTGCACTCAGCACTTAAGTGCAAAGTTAGTACCCAAGTTACTTATCACGAAATTAGAGTAAGCTGAAACATGATTTTAATTATTATTATTATTATAGTTTCTTGCCAACTTAAGCAAAACAGAACACTTGTTTATTACCTCGACTCTTCTTGTCTGTCACTAATATTCTTCACTGGGAGTGTATTTTTAAAGAATAAGGGTGACAAACGAGCACACAGTTCATCTGATGGTAAGTGGTTGCTGTTGCCATAGTCATTTAAACCTATCCTCGATTAAAATTAAAATGCAGATGCGTTTTCGACCCTGAGGAATAAGATGAAAAGCCACTTTTCCAGTAAAAAGGGTCTCCGTTTCTCTACACTCACGAACTCAGCATTGAACTGCTATTTTACATTGGTATATATGTGTTCGTTTGTCACCCTTACTTTTATAAAAAAGAATAAGCTAATAACATTAACAAATTTATATTCAATACTTCTCAAAAAAAAAATTAAAACGAAATAATATGTTCAACAGTTTAAGAAAATTACAAAGGCTTGAAATAATAGACTTCCTTCCCAGTGCCAACTTTTACAAATGATTTTACTTGAGTTAAGGACAAGTCTAAACTTAACCATAACTTTGATCGTTTATCGTTATTAGAATAATTTAACTTTTGCGTTAAAGTGAAGTTAATTAAATAGCCATATATCTATTGCAAGTATACGTATAGTTAGCTATTCTCTAGTGCAGTTGTCTTTGAACGTTTTGCCTTCAAAATCTAGTCTAATATTTTATTCACTATTATTTCAAGTTCGTATGAATGTTTTTTTATTCATAGAAAAAGGTCTTTGTCGCTGGTGCGATTATGACGTCCTGGTAGTTACAACAAAAATCTTAGATAAAATAATTACTTACTATTTACTGACTAATAATTAATCTAATATTTACTAACAAATAAAGTTATTTGGCATCATCTGATAATGGGTCTGATAAAATACTATTACTACTACCAATTAATAACAAACGTAAATCACAGTTTTTCTTTCTCTGGCGTTCTGGACACATTCTATCAAAATGTGATAATCGACATCGATAACATTACAATTTGAACAATGTGGTGAGGTAGTTTTTCGCATCAAGTATAAAAATTTATTGCATGGAATGTGTCCAGATTTGAGTCTTAACGCTGTTACAGTGTCGCGTCTACACAATAGCCGGTTATCTGTCCAGGTAGAGCGCATTGGGTGCGACTGGATCATACGGTACCATATAACCTTCTCTTTTGCTCTTTCTTCAACATATTCTATCCAGAGATCAAAACAATATTTTTTCAATAAAGGTATGTAATTTTGAAATGAAAGTGTAATATCATTTCAATGTCATCAGAAATAGCTTGCTTGGCTAAGATATCAGCTTTTTCATTACCTTCTAAGCCAATATGCGAAGGTATCCACTGTAAATATACTATTCTGGAATCAGCCTGTAACTTAACTAGAAGCTTTAAAATCGCATATGCTGCAAGGTGTTGAAGCGCACTCCACATTGTTATAATTATTTGATTGTATGTAGGATAAAGCTTCAGAGATTACCACAAGCTTAGCTTCCATAATTGAAATACTAATATTGATTTTTAACCTTATTGTCATACCGTTCAGTACACCGTGAAATGAAGCCCTGATTCCGAAATTATCTTTCGAACAATCTGTAAATGTCCTCAGGTAAGTCGGACACTATTCGTGTAGGTATTTAATACACATGTTTTTCAAGGTTCATGGTATTAATGTTAAGGGTTTAGGACTCCGTCTATATTCGATCTTAAAAGATCTGAAAGGTTTAAACTAGTGATCCACTGATCCAGAGAAAACATACCTAACAATGAATTTGTATATATAACAAGAGATTTGAAGTTATCATGGACTATTTTTAACAGTGTTTTTTTTCTTATTATTCCATACATGTTTTGAATGATATCGAATAGGTTAGAAATAAGATTAATGAAAGAGTTATTTAACACGGATTTATTTTTTAACCAGAATTTGCCTACACGGTAACGTCTTTTTGAATATAACGGGCATAAACTGAGATCGTTTTCCATGACGTGAGTAGGGTGCTTTTTGTGTAACCTCCTATAGTTCTCACTGACTGATTTTGAATTTTTTCTAACTTAAATAACTAATGTTATCATACTACTGTTATCATACAAAAAGCTCACATAATCTAACAGACTTCTTATAAAACTAATATAAAGATGCGGTCAAGTGGAAGGAGCTAGCACTGGGGTGCCCCGGCCCAGAGATAAGAACAGTATTCCATGTGAGGCCGAACTTGCGCTTTGTAAAGTTGCAAGCGATGTGCCGGCATGAAATACTGTCTCGCTCTGCTGAGCGCGTCAAGCTTTTTAGAGGCCAATGTGGCCTTCCCTTACAGGTGACCACGAAACTGCACAATATTCGATATGTCGACGCCGAGGATTCCGATACCAGCTGAGGCAGCAAGGGGAGTGCCTTGAAGCTGAGGAGATACGACAAAGGGAGTCTTTTTAGCAGTAATTGCGCAAACTTGTGTCTTCTGGGGATTGAACTGTACTAGATTTAGTCGCCCCAATGCGAGCCTTTGTTCAGCAAAGACTCGACTTCAGACACAAGTTTGTCCCGGCCGGTGTATAAGTCATCACCAGTGCTATCGTCTGCATAGCAATTAATTTTACCAGTTTGCAACATATCATTGATATGATGCAAACTGGTAACATTCATTCCGTTGTCCAGCTGTCTCGTTGAATGAAATTAAAAGGTTGATTTTTTTATTATTAAACTAGGCTCACTCTTGACCTCCATCTGGCCCGAGGGCAAAGATGAAGTCTACGATGGAGCAAATTTGCCCAGGAGAAGCTTGTTAACACGCACCTTGAAAAGGTTCAGCTTATATGCACTCGGAAAAATAGACGCCGGCAGGGCATTCCACTCCTTGGCTGTGCGCATTATGAAAGATGACTTATAGCGCTTAGTGCGAATATTTGGAATATTAACCAAGCGTGGATGGTAACCTGCAGTACGTCTGGTATTCCAATAGAAAAATGGAGGTGGCGGTATGAGCTTATGAAGCTCATGGGCACACCCTCCGAAGTATAATCTGTAGAAGATCGACAAACAAGCCATTTGCGGCGGTGAGCTAAGCTGTGGGGCTTAGTTTCCACCAGATTTTTGCCGTCAATAAGCCTCTTGGCTCTGCGTTGCACTGCGTCGAGTGCGGCAAGTTGCTGAGCCATCCCAAAGGTCACTACAATACTCCATGCATATTCGGACTTGAACTTTGTATAAAGTCAGAAGCTGTCCAGGCGTGAAGTATCGCTTCACATTGTTTAAAATACCCAGTTTTTTGGCCGCAGTTTGTGCTTTCGACTCAAAATGGCGCCAAAGTTGAGGTTAGCATTCAAATGTAGCTCGAGATGATCAGTAACCTCTACAGATGTACCTCTGAATGTAGGAGTCAGATTAAAAGGACTCCGCTTTGCGGAGAACAGACAGGCCTGCGTTTGTAGTATAAGTAAACAGTAAGTAAGTATAAGCGACCAGAATGTCAATTATACTTTCCGTCTAATTACAAAACATGGTTAATAGATAACCTCGGGCTTAAAGTATGGTTAAAAATACTCCTTACACAGTCTAAAATATATTCTTAGAATGTGGTCCTAACAACTAAAGAAGTTCCTTAGCGGCGGCGCCACAGCCTTCACAAAGTTTGACATTTGCTGTCAAATTTCATACATTAGATTTTAGTTCAATTAACCACTCAGGCCTTGACATTAACCACCGCCAACATTGTCAAACCTATGGTCAAGCCAAAGAGTATAGTAGGTCAGGCCAAAGAATTTTTTTTTAAATGAAGGTAAATATAACTTAGAGTCATTACTATGTTCTTTTCCAAAAATAAAAAAAATATCAACAATTAAAATATCGCATTATTTGTATGTAGGTCAAGTGAGCGCTAGAGAAACGACGATTGCAAGACGTTGTCCATAAATAAAATGTTTAGAGAAGTTATCAATTACCGTGCAGTGGCGGTGTATGAACATCCATATCATCCCGTGGGTCTCGTAAGAGGCGACTAGACTTAGAGAAAAGTATTAAAGTTGTAAATATTTACTTTGCAAATATCCGCTTAATAAAATAAAATGATGTGTCTTACCTAGTTTGAAGAGCACCTCCCGCCCTCAATTGCGTGCACTATCCCCGTCACCACTAATCCCAGCACCACTACACTAGGAAAGACACACCACCAATGACAATACGACACGTGTTTCGCCTCTACACGAGGCATCTTCAGATTCTATTAATTATCTTAGAGAAAAGTGTTATTTTTAAATTACCGTGACCGTCGTTCCGGTTACCAAAAAGCCACAATGAAAAATCATCGTGACTTTGTCTTGTTGATAAAGTTGGATAACTACTTGGAATATTAGAACGACTTATAACGTGACTTTATATGCATTTTAGATTTAATATTAGGTTTTATTTCAGTAGTTGATTTTTTATTACTTTCCTTACCTAAGCTACGTGGCTATGTTATAAGTACCTTTCTAATAATTATTTCTGAATTATAAGAATTTTACCTAACCTAGGCGATCAGTCAGTATACCTTAACAAGGTAAATATTAGTTAGATAAATAACTAATTTTATTTTTAAAGAATTGTATTGATGTCTAAAACACCGACAGTACGAAAGGGACATGTTATGCAAAAATGCCGATATGAGTACAAAAATAAACATAAATCAAAATATTTATCCTTGTACTGACTAATTTAGGTACCATTAAATAAATACAACAATTGTTAATAGAATATTTTCCTACAAATATTTATATTTTATTTAATCCTGACTTAGATATTTAGACTGAATTGATGGTTCCCATAACTAGCCTACATGTTTAGAAACTAATGTTATTAGTTCTCCCAGCTATTGACGAGCAAGAGAAAAAAAAATTTATAGATATATCGTATCGATATTTTTAACCAGCATCGATATATCCATCCATCCAGCCATCTATTACAGCCTATAAAAGTCTACTGCTGAACATAGGCCTCCCCCATAGATTGCCTCAAAGGAGGGTTTTGGTATCGTTGCCACGCTTGGCAATACTGCTGCGCATCACCTGTTTCGAGTAGTGTAGTGGCGGTGTAAGACTATCCACTACCCCATATCATCCCGTGGGTGTCGTAAGAAGCGACAGAAGGAAGTCGAAACAGGTCTGCCAGTATCCACTTGATTTCTGTGAATAGTGCCGCTTTCACTTAATCGTCGATAGGTAGCTCCGAAGACAGAAACGTGGGGAAGCCGGCAATCAGGAAAGCAACGTTGATATTCTCTTCGAGCCCCAGCAACGTTGCTGTCAGCAAAACCATAACAGTACATGATGTCGGCATATTCTTTATTAGAATATGATGCCATTTTAACTTCCACGCACAAAAACAGTAACAATGAACAATCAGTAACAGATAACGGTAACAGCAATAATAACAATAACGATAACGACTGAAAAAAAAAACAAATGAATTAACACGATGCGAGTTTATTAGTAGGAAGTTTAAACACGTGCTTGCGCAGCGATAGTAGAAACTAACTAACGAGCGTCGCTACGACTCAATTTAAAATGGCCGTTGACTTTCTGAATAGTTGTCAACAACCAATCAGACGCAAAGTGACTAAAAGTGTGCAAGTTCGTTCCTAAGAGCAATCATTCTTTGCCGTTCTCTACCTGCCTTAAGTAAAAGACCCTTTTTATTCATTGATTTCACCGGGATATTATTACCTTTTTGGATAGCTGATTAAATGGCCATATTTCTTAAAATATTTTTATGTCTCATGTCATAGTAATTTTTTGAAGTACGTCACATTTTAGGATACATAAAGTGTAAACATATTTTTTTTTATTAAAACCCATATTTTTTACTGTGAATACATTTTGTACTTTTTATGATTGTATTCGCTTGGTTGAAGCTTCAAGAAAATAAATAATATTACAAGAAAGCATACGAGAAAAGGGTTTTATTTTTATTTAGAATTTAATACGAAATTCTGGATGATTATTGAAAAACATTTAAAATCCGGATATCTCAAGACCTGTTCATTTTCGGACATAAATATGGGGGATCAAATTTGTAGCATTTTGACTCCCCTATCATACCCTGCCAGGAAGTTGTCGAGTTCCTATTAACCCTGTATAATATGATTTTTAAGGGGGAGTAAACTAATTAGATTTTTGTGTTAGATTAATAAACATCCTTTCATAAATTCGTACCTATGTCTTATGGAGCTAAAACATACTTTATAATTATCGCTTACCTAATATTTACAAGTTCTTACATAATCAAATTAATAACTTAAGTACAATAACGCATAGGCGTTAATCTTGGCGCATCACTATTCAACCACTCTCAACTATGTATCAGTATCTATAGAATATCTGGTTACGCTTGGCATAATGGGCATTGAGCGATACGCGCGCTATATTCCTTGCTTATTTGTACTCTAAGTTCTGAACACTCTTATCTATTGTTCTAAGGGGTCCCTTCTAAATATTACTCATTCCTATACTCTTTGGCGGGGTCTATAACTTTCGCAAGTAGATCGCCATACGGATATGTTGGAACTTAGAGGTTAATTCCGCGGGAATTTTTAAGTGAAACTAATTTTATTTTAAACCTGCTACTTATGTAGTAACAATTATTTTATCTATGGTGCTATTACGTAAATATAAACTTCTTTTTAGGGTTCGGTATCTGAAGGGTAACCAACGTCCGTCCGTCCGTCCGTCTGTCAGTATTTCATGATCAGTAATAGGTAGACAGTTGAAATTTTCACAGAATGTGTATTTCTGTTGCCGCTATAACATCAAATAATAAAAATAAAATAAAAGGGGCTGCCATACTAGAAACGTGTTTTTAATATGGCAGCCCCGTTACGGACCCCGTCATGCGGCAATCCGACTCGCACTTGGCTGGTTTTATTTTACGAAGGTTTGTGTTTAAGAACAATTAAATATCGGAAATTGTTATTCGATAACTTATTACATTATATTAACATTTCTATAACTTAGTCAAACTTAGAAGAACTATAGATCCTATATCTATATCGTGGTGCCTTTAAGTGCCTTTGCAGACGTTCGCAGCTTCTTTGAGTGACGTAGAAGTAGAGTACGTATGAAATTGTATTTTTCATAAAACGGGCACATTATTGCATGCCTCTGGCAAAATGCGAAACAATTGCAGACTACAGGATGTTTAAATTAACAACGCATTTTTATATTTACAAAGAATTTTAATAGATCACCGAAGCAGTGAATTAAAAAAGAGTAAATAAAGTAAAGTTACGGCATTTATACGTCGATAGAAGATATTTTCAGGAAATCATTCCTTTCTTTTATAGAATAAGGATGAAAAACGAGCACACAGTCCTCAGGTACTAAGTAGATGATGTGGTTTATTGACTCTTCATCGATCTTTAATCTATTATTTAATATAATAAAACCGAAGAGGTTTTTTTGTTTGTTTAAACACGCTAACCTCACTATCAGTCCGATTTGAAAAATTCTTGTTGTATATATAGCCAAATTCATGAAAAATTGTAAAGACTATCTAGCATTAGCCTGTACCAGCTAGCCTTAAATATTGATTTTAGTCAAGCAAGTTGGAAGAAAAGCGTTCTCTAACTGCTTTATCGTTTAACGTCGTAACGTTTAGTAATACATAAATACAATGTTCTACAAAAATATTGGTCTTTACTCCATCTCAAAAAAATTCCTTGATACCATATGCCTATTTCTTATACATAAACCACAATAAGGTATTTTGTGACAAAAAAAATATTGAAAATTAAAAAGTGATTTATGAGCGTTATTATTAGGCATGGCGTATTAATCCTTACGAACGAAAGTTACTTCATCATCAAGACAATTATATGAAGATAAACTTTGCTCTTTATAACATGTTATTTGGACGCATAGTTTAAGAGATAATGAAAAATTTAAATAATGAACACTGCTCGCAGCGGGAACGACCGCTTAGGTCACAGGGAAAAATTGCTATTGCTGTTGCGTCGTCAGGTATTGCTGCTACACTGTTGAAAGGCGGGAGAACGGCTATAACGGAATATCCATTGACAAAGACCTTGGTGAAATCGTAACCATCACTGAAGACCTAATATCTAGAGTACAACGTCGCTAATATAAATCAAAAAAAATTATCAATGGATGTGTGAAAGGGCAATTTTAGCTGCCAAAAACACAAGCGTTGACGCCATCAACGATAAAATAATGGCTAAACTACCAGGCGACAACATAAACTACCTTACTATTGATACTGTCATGGATCAAGAAGACGCGGTACATTACCCTCAAGAATTTTTAAATTCTTTGAATCCTTGTGGGGTACCGATATGGTAAAAACCGACAACCTATGAGGAAGAAAGGTTCTCGAGTGGCAGCCTCCTGCCGGTAGGTGAAGTGTAGGGCGGCACCACACTAGATGGAGTGATGACCTGGTAAGGCATGCAGGAGGTCGATGGGTGCAGATGGCTCAAGACCGTGCTTTGTGGCATTCCTTGGGGGAGGCCTATATTCAGCAGGCGACTTGTGAAGGATTGTAATGAATGAATGAATGAATGAAAAAACATTTTAAAAATGCACGCAGTTGGCTCCGTTTTTAATGTCGCTTGTGGGAACCAAACTTGGATTTTCAATGCAATAATGAGCTCCTATGTATTGTTTTATTAAATAAAATGCGTTCAGTTGCGTGGTGATATGTAAGCTATATTTTTGTGTCATTGCCTGCAAAGTGACATCAGAAACATACTTGCGGTGTTTCTTTCGCCATTATTTTGTTAATTTTTAACATGTTAGCCACGCTGCAGCTATATTGTGGTTACAGCACGTATGTGTCGGCTTAATCGCGGAAGAAACAGGCTACCAAAGTAAAATAGCAGCTTAGTGCTGCTGTGTTTCCTATGGTGATTGTAGAGAACCGGAGATCCTTTTTACTAGTACCGAGACATTCTATCTTAGTCCTTAGAGGTGACAACGCATCTGTATTTTGGTTGTTAATCGAGGATAGATGTAGATGTGTCCATGGGTCAAAGCATCCACTGACCATCACGTGGATTGTGTTTTTTTCGTTTGTCACCCTTATTCTATAAAGAAAAGCACTGGCTTTATGATAATTTTATAGACTTGTACTAAAACTCCATCTCACAGTTTAGTTCAAGTTGATCCAATTTGACATAAATTTCACAATCAGATATTTGTAAGTATATTTTTATACAAGTTTATAAAGTAAGCAAAGTTCATTTAATTTCAATTCTTCTAAAGCGTAGGTAGAAATAATGTCATTGTATGTGACATGCAACCCATTAAAGCGTAGGTATGTGGTGTTTTTTTTTTTTTCTTCGTTCAGCGTATAATGGCATTATTGAGCTTACTGACGCCGCGCCGCGGGTGATTTCAAAGTTTAATTAACACACAAACTTTTAATGAAACTAATTGTCTGAGGAGCATTCTCAGTACATCACTATTGGGCTACGACAAAGTTATGCAATATAGGTATTTAATTAAGTTTTGTTTGGAATAAAACTATTTTTACGGTTTATATCGCTATATATTCCAGACGTTTCGAGTGTGTAGGCACAGGTGTTAAAAACAGCCAACTTCCTGACTCCGGGTTGCTACTGAAAATTTCTTGACAGAAAAACTCAATTTTTTTTTTAGTCCGATGACGAATTTGAACCTGGGACCACATGATATGCAGTCGTATTTATTACCACCAGACTAACGAGGTAGTCACGTACTATATACTGCCCGATCGAGTAGTGGTTGAAAGTTTTACCATCACTTCCTTATGTCGCTTTATTGTCTGACCTTGTTTATTATCATTCTTATTTTTCTACCCTTATACATAATTAAAAATTATTCAAAAAAAAAAACAAATGAAAACGGACTGCTAATAAAACAAAATCGTGTATCTGAGCACAAAAGCACACACACTGGTTTTAATTAAGAAACAATGAAATCATATTGCGTTCATGCGTTTAGTTTAAAACATAATAAAAAACGAAATATAACCGTAAATTTGAACGAACTGAATAGTTTCAAGAGCACTCATTTCAATAACTTGACTCGTGAGCGCCATACAGTATCGCTTTAATTGCAAATTAGCGGAAACAGCGCGGTGGGCATTGTTCGGGGGCGACGTTTTTCTGTAGAGCGCGAAAGAGCACTCCGCAAGTACGGTGAACGCACGCGTGCTTGGAAGCTCGCTGCTAGTGATGTGAAAAAATATTAATAACGATATATTTCTTTTTTTTTTACTAGTATGCCAATGCTTGACCACAATCCCACCTGTTAGTAAGTTCGCAAAAAAGTTGGTTTGATGAAGAAGCTGCTGGCCATCTCATGTTTCAGTTTCCCTCTGTTGTCTTCCGTTTGCCTCTTACGACACCGACGTTATGACAATATGGGGTAGTGGATACACTTACGCCGCCACTACACAGCGATTTTATTATTAATTCAGTGAATATATAATTAGTACTCTTATGCAGTATGTAATTTTATTTATTGTAAAAGTATATATAAAAACATATTTTAATAATATTGTAACGAAGTTTCTTGTCGCACGGTACGAATTTGGCGAGAAAAAGTGTAAGATGTTTCCTTCATGACCCCTTTTCTATAGTGCGAGCGAGATGGAATAATATACATCTCCCTGGCACTTTTTCTTATCTTGCCATGAGAGAAATATTATTTTATATGACGCTTCATTTTAATAGGCGCTGTTAATTAATTTATTTGTATTTGTTAATCAATAATATAACACGTTTATCAATAATAATATACTACGAAAGGAACTTCGTTCCAACCGAGTGTTCCACGACACTCACGCATGTTTTTTTTTCCAAAAGAATGGATTACATCTCTCAGTATCTTGAAGATATCGATATCGATTACTCTGTTCATCTCTACGACATAAAACCTCGAGAGCGTTGCACACGTATTGTAGCCTTTAATCCTTCACTACCATAATTTAGGACTTTTTTGCTTACAATTCTCAAAAAATAATCACGATTTGAGAAAAAATTAAAGAAAATATCTAACATTTAAGTATAAGTATTAAACACAACTTTACGTACTCTTCATCGTCACTTAACAGATATATTTTGTTAATTTTTTTATAAAAAAGAAAGTGACAAAGACTGTCTACATTTTGGTAAGTGAATGCCATGGCATAGACACCTAATAGGTTCACTGGCAGAGAATGACTTAAGGCGTTAAGTCCGCCTTTGTACATGTTTGTGCAACAAAGTTTAAATAAATAGAAAAAACAAATCTTTACATCGTTTGAAAATTAAAATGCAGATGCAATATCACCCTTGTGGATTAAAGTGAAATACCTCGATACCAGTAAAAAGTGTCTTCGATTTGGTCACTCACAGCTGCTATTTTACATTTGTATTCTATTCAAGCATGTTACTTCTCTGTTCGTGCTAAAACTTTCGTGCTGCAGACAATATATCCTGCAGTATGTCTACCACGTATAGAAATACATGATGGTCGAATATAATTTCCTGGAGACAGGTGTGCGCAACTTAAGAAATTTCATCATTTTGTCTCGTGGGTTTCATAGGAGGTGAGTATGGGAAAGGCCAGAAATATCTATATAGACATTACCTTTGCGTCGGACATAAAATACGTGACGAGAAGGAGTCAATTCGAACGCCTGGCGCGACGAAGTGTCTGCAACAGGAGAGACCTATGTTCAACAGTAGACTATTTTTTATAGAATAATCGGGTGGACTGTGTGCTCGTTTATGGGTTATAAACGAGCACACAGTCCACCCGATTGTATGTGGATGCTGCGGCCCATAAACGTTCACATTCATCCTCAATCAAGAATCAAAATACAGATGGATTGTTATCCCTGAGGACTAAGATGCAATGCCTCGTTTCCAATAAAAAGGATCTCCGGTTCTCACTCATCATACGGAACACAGCTGAATTAAGTTGCTATTTTACGCTGGTACTCTGCGAGAGCGTGGTCCTACCCTGCTCTAACCGACCCATTCGTGCTACAACCATAATATAGCTGCAGCGTGGCTCTACCACGTATAAATCTTAGAGGCCGGTAAAGAAGAAGAACATTTGAGCGGTTAGTTAGAATGCTTCGTTATCAGTTACTATCATTTTGTGCTTGCCAAATAATAATCTTTTTTATATAATATCACTTTTATATATAAATTTAAACCTTATTAGCTCAGCTTAACAAGGTAGTAAAATCGCTCAGATTAAAATTTAATTTAACAAGAAAATGTGTCGATCTTCGGCGCCGCCGGCTCAATAACATTGTTAATTGAAATTTTGAAGCGCTGTTTAACCAAAAAAAAAAAATTGTTTTTCGAAGTCGAGTGAAGACGGCCAACACGCATTGGCCATCACGCTTGACTCTTCTTTAATAAAAAATTGCTCAGTAATGAGGCCGTGCCCGAGAGTGGGACATAAAGAAGACTTAGTTTTACTTTTTAGACGACAAAATGGAGGAGTATCTCAACTCGACTGTTTTTTTATGTCTGTTAAGCGATGACTTCGTTGTGAACAAATTTCAATGATTATTTTTTTTATTAAATAGCGTATTGTACCTCAAGAGTGTGCCCAACATTTGAATAAAAATTCCATACTTAAATATGGAAAAATAGACGATGAAAATTTTAATATGGCTATTTAGACAACATTCTAGTTTCAACCTCAACGTTATGATACCGCTTATAATAATAAAATAATGAAACTTAAAAATAAAATTAAAACCAGCTTCAAAAATCTAAATAGAATGAAAAAAAAAATTAAACATAATTTAATAGTTCCTAAAATCGGTTATATTCTTCAAAATGACGAATAATAAGGTTTCTTTTTTTAAATACGTTACCCTCACACTAGGATATTCTTTTGTATCGTGGAGGCAGTTTACAAGCATAAATTATACAAGGACAACCATCCAGACCCGGAACAATTATTTGTAGGCCATACAAATACTTGTTCCGTGCTGGAATCGAACCCGCGGCCCTCAGCACCGCAACTCAATGCTAAGCCACTACGCCACGGAGCCGTCAATTAAAGCCCCGACTACAGAAGCTAAGAATCATTCTTATTAGTTTGGATTATTTTGTATATCAAAAAGGTAATATATTATATTCTTTATTAATTTATTTATTCTTTATTGAATTTGTTATTACAAAAGAATACATAGGGCGGACTTAATGCCATCTATGTTCATATTCTCTCAACGTACACATTTTCTACTAAATCTATAAATGGAGTACTAATTAAAATGTCGCGGTAGGATGTACGCAAACATTATTTCACGTTAGCTAACCTACACGTCACACAATATAATTATACGAAATAACGAGCCTCGGGCACACTCCGCTCTTTCATGGTTCGGGACTTCATTAGGGAGCTCTGTGCATACACTTTTAGAAGGATGTGCACGTATGCATATAACTAACGGATTAAAGATCATCAGACGCGATTTAAAAATGAGGATTTCGTAAGTAATAATTTAAAAAAAACTGGTAAAAGGCATTATCTGTTTATAATTGCTTATTAATCTGAATAAGCAGTATTTTATTATATTGTATTATGCAGGTCTAGCAAATCTCTTGGGACAACAGTATCTGTTCATAAACGACCGAATATTTCCAAAAAAAAAAATCATCTGTAACGGCGATAATAGAGGCTTTAGTCATGCCCATTTTTGGAACTTAACCTACAGCTTTCAATTTTTAAATATTGAGCCAATCTATACTTATACGAATAGTCTCATGATTTCATAATTTTTAAATTGTAAAGATAAGAAAGATAACGTTACGGTAAGCAAAGTGTAAGGCAGCCGCCCACTAGATGGAGTAACGATCTGGTAAGAGACGCAGAAAGTCTATAGATGCAGATGACCCACGATCGTGATTTGTGGCAATCCTTGTGGAAGGCCTATGTTTTATACTTGGTAGGGCCTAGCTGCAGCAACTCTCTCACAGAATACCAGCTTAATGCTGCTGTGTTTCGTATGTTGAGTGTAGAGAACCGGATACCCTTTTTACTGCAAACGAGGCTGTCCATCTTAGTTCTCAGGGGTGAGAACGCTTCTGCACTTTGACTCTTAATCGAGGATAAATGTAGATGTCTATGGGCCACAGCATCGCCTTACCATCAGGTGGACTGTGTGCTCGTTAGTCATCCATATTCTATAAAGAAAAGTAAAAAAAAAACAGTTAAGTCAAGAAAAAGTAAGTTAAGGATTATTCTCTAAAATATGTACTTTTATACATATTTTAGAGAATACTCCTCAGATTACGAAATATAATAGATTTTTTTTTAAATATGCAATTAGCGAATAACAACAACTACCGACTGCGAAATGCAAAGAGCGTCTGGTCTTGAAGTTGCAAGATTAGCAATTCTGATTTTCTGCATTATCTGTGTCGGCTGCTTACAAAATGGATGCCGTTTCGAAGCAAAGCGGCTTAAATAGACTGTGCGTTGATAAAATGCATTAAACAAAACTAGTATTTACAGATTTTATAGCGTATATATTAATTTATTTTATACACCGACGTTTCGAGTATTAAAGCACCCATGGTACTGAGATGTTCAGTCACAATGTCAAAGTTAACCACGGCTACCTCTAGATGAAAATGATTAATATTTGTTCCGATATAAGTACGCTATATGAATTTATAGTATCTTGAAGTGTTGCAGTTTTATGCTTGGGTTGGGATTTAATTTAATTAATTATAGGATCCCAAGCAGTTGGTAGGAGCCAGCCATCTAATCTATTGAAATTAGGATGTGTTTTGATTTCAATAGCCTAGCGAATCATCCTTGGAAGGAATCGGTGTTCTTTAGAAAACATTTGTGGTTCAAGATCTTGGACGGATTCACAGACTGCAGACGTATTCACCGGAGCGTGATGTGAAGAATCGACGTAACGTCGGTAATATAAAATAAGTTATTATACGCGATAAAATCCGTAAAAACTAGTTTTTATTTTTAATATGTAATTTTCGCGTAAAATATAATTATTAATCGAAATGCATTAAATGTAATTCTTTATAGAGGAATCCTATGTTCACCAGTGGACTTTTCATATGCTTTAATGAATGACTTAATATACTTACTCTACTAAAGTACTCTAGTAAAGTTTTAGAAAATAGTATATAATAACGTGTATCCACTATTGATACCTTCCATTCCACCTGAACAACACGGCTTCGTTAAGGTCGCTCGACAACTACCAATCTATGTCTATTTATAGAATGACGTCCTACGTGGATGGATGGAGGTTTGCAGGTTGATGTGATCTACGGACTTCGAAAAAGCATTCGACCGTGGATCATGTCATCCTGCTCAAAAACTACAAGCGCTTGGGATTTGTGGTGATTTACTAAGATGGTTCCAAGCTTATATTTTTAACCGCAGCCAAGCTGTAATTATTGGTGGTTTCAGATCTGATTACATAAACGTCCCTTCAGGTGTTCCACAGGATCTCTGCTAGGTCCTCTCCTGTATATAGCCTACCTGTGATATAGGAACATGTTTACAACACGGTAATTTTCTCCTATATGCAGACGACAAGAAAATATATATGAATATAAACTCAGAAAGGACTGTCAGCTCCTCCAAGACGACTTAAATAGACTTGCTCTATACTATAAAAATAACCGCATAACAGCTAATATTGAAAATGTATATCAATCACGTTTACCGTAAAATAAAACCTATACAGTATTCTTACCACATTGACAGTCATCCCATAACAAAGCAAACAGCGTTAAAGACTTGGGAGTAACTTTAGATAGCAAACTAACCTTTCAGAACACATTACATTAATAACCGAAAGCCTACAAAATCTTGGATTTATCATGCGTGTCACAAACCTTTCAATGATTTAAGTTGCATTAAAGCACTTTATTTTTCATATGTCCGCAGCGTGTTGGAATATTGCTCTATTAGTTGGAATCCTCAATACAAAAATATGTAGCTGCCATAGAGGGTATACAGAGTAGATTTCTGCGGTATCTCAATTACCGGGGCAGATACAGGAGCGAAGAATACCATAGCTCTTGTCTGCATCACAACTTATTAACATTACAAGATCGTAGATGTGTAACTGATATGATGCTGCTATACGAGGTTTGTACTGGCGCTCTAGACTGTCCAAAATTGACTCAACAGATTATGAGTTTTCGTACCCCCAAGAAACGCACTAGAGTTACGGAATTATTTTATGTACCACTAACTTACACAAACTATGCAAAAAACTCTGTTACAAATAGAATATTAAGAACATATAATAAATACTTTTCTAGCATTGACCCTTTTTGTTTGTCCAAGACAAAATTCAAAAAGCTGTCTCAAAGGTTTTGGCAGATGGCATTGTTTATTAACTTAAGATAGGTTGAAGTTGCGACACATACATTTTATTATTATATCATAAACTAACACACGTTTTTAGCCTCTCAATCATACACATGCACACGCACGCGCACACACACACACACACACACACACACACAAACACTTCTCTCATTCTCATCACTCTGATACTCAACATACGGTATACAAATATACAGTACTTACAATATGACGCAGATAAAGATATCTTACGACAAACACTGTAAATTAAGTGTTAACATTGCTGAAGACGACAAAAATATATTTAAATGTTTCGCAAAAAAATGTAAATCTATAAAGGTTTTATATTGCATAATATGTTCAAAACTTGTTTATATATATATTGGTAAATGTACAAGCTGTAGATTTTGTTTGAATAAATAAAAAAAATAAAAATAAAAAATACTTCATTTCAAACAATCCAAAACGTATTTTTAGAAACACTAGAATTTCTGTTCGCCTTGAGTAAGGTATTTTTTTAAATTGTATCCCAGAAAAATATAGATTCAGGTATTAAACACGTGGTGTTCCTTGTCCTTGTCTACTCAATTTCAATATAACAGATTAGAGAACGGGACGAATAAACGAGAACCACTGAGAATTGAACGTTCTTGATTGCGCATTTGACGCAAATTGAGAACCCTGGAATATTCTGAAATTACTTAATTGTAAATTTTGAAGTGAGTATAACAAACGAGTACACAGGATAGTGAGTGATTGCTATCTCAAACACCTACAACTACATTTGTCCTCGAATCAAAATGCAGATACGTTGTTATTCTTGAGGATTAAGAACGCTGTGTTACCAGTAAAAATTACCTTTAATGAAAAAGCCGACTTCAAACATCTAGAAAAAATAAAATAATTTTACATTCAGAATTCAATGCTAAGACATGTACAAATATGGGTATAAAAGAATTGAATCACATTTTCATAGCCTTCAGAATGTGAATTTTGTTTTGTACCAACCTGTGGGTGGACTAAGACCGCGTTTTTACCTACAAGAACACTCGCGGAAGTCTTGCAGAAGTTTCTTGCAATATTGTTTACATATTTTATGAATTCTTGCAATTTTTTTCTGTAATAAATTACTCGTTAGAAGCTCGCGAATCAAACTATCGCAATTTATCGCAGAAGGTACCTAACACAATAGTTTTACACAAGAGCTATAGATGTCGCGAAGACTACGGCAATTTAGTTAAAAGTGATGTTGCAGGTGGAAAAGCAGCCTTAGAATTTATTTGCCATGTCCCATGTTAGGTATATATGTATATAATCCCTTAATTAAAGGATTGTAGAGATTTAATAATTTAAAATAATAAACAAAACCCTTAATTTTTATCAATTTAAAACATAGTAATAATAATACCAACACCTACTTTCCTTTTATTGCGAACATGATCATCGATATGGGACGTGAAATAATCGGCTCGTAATATAGAATGTAGCTAATAGGTTCCATAAAGACAGAGATGCTCATCAATAATAAATAACTCTGAATTCTGATTTTTAATCGCGTGTACCTTTTGTGAGATATACAAAAACTAGATCGAGAAGCAATAGATCGATATCATGCAGTTGGATAATTTTGTCTGTTTTCTCTTATTTATTAATATCTATGATGTATTTATATATTATTTTATTTTCTGTATCAAAATAATAAATGTATGTCATGTCAATGTCTATGTCTAAGCAGCGGGATCTGTCGCGAGTTAATGTGAACATGTTTAGACTTGCAATCTATTGCACTCGCAACTACTCGCAGGAAACG
Source organism: Parnassius orleans (assembly GCA_029286625.1). Lineage (NCBI taxonomy): Eukaryota > Metazoa > Arthropoda > Insecta > Lepidoptera > Papilionidae > Parnassius > Parnassius orleans. Next base: position 465,461 of record JAGSMP010000040.1, on the reverse strand, counting down.
CTTGACAAACTGTCGCGAGTGCACTTGCTACGTAGTAAACATCTGCAAGTTAGTGTCTGACAGATTGTCGGATACTTCTTGCAGAAGTTTTCTTGCAGGTGGAAACGCGGCCTTAGGAATATTACAATCCCAATATTGTCTAAATAGTGACATTAAAAATTTCATCACTTATTTTGCCACTACTACTACTACTACTTTGAAAAAAAAAGAATCATCAAAATTGGCTTACAATTGTCGAAGATATCGCGGAATATACATACATAAAATAACGTACAGTCGGCTAAATAAGGGTCTCTGCTCTGTCTCTATTATGCTGTTTGTCTCGATCGAGCTGACTTACTACCACCACAGCAAATAAGCAGATTCAGCCTAAACTATTATACAAAATTCGACCTGCTCAAAATTCAAAAACTTTATTAAACATAGTTTGTATAAAAAGGGTTATTATAATATTAAGGAATTTATGGATGATAATAACCCCTGGGAATGAGGTGTTCGCTACCAAGCTATTTCTAATTTGTTTTGTGTGGTTAATTGTGTAACATACATGATTGTAAGCTGTTATTTTAAAAAAAAGTCCCGCTGGGTTTCTTGCTGGTTCTTCCCAGGACAGAGGTTTTTTTTCGAACCAGTGGTAATTAAACAAAAGAGTGACTTTCAATAAGTATTATTTATAATCTATATTGAATAAAAAAGTTTCTGTTTCTGTTACTATATTATTCTATCAAAAATTTACTTTAAACAAAAAGTAAAAGCTGACTTCATAGAACTAAAAAAAAATTTCACATCCTGAATTCGGGGTTTGAATTCAGACTACACTATAATATCTTAACTGTGACTAAAGAATTAGAGTAGAAGACTAAAAATATCAAAGTATCAATATTGTCCAAATAGTTACATTAAAAACTTCATATTGCCCCTATTTTGGCAGCCTTAGGGATGGACTTCTTTAAAAAAAAAGAATAATCAAAATCACTTCACAATTGGAGAAGATATCGCGTAACATATATATACAAAAAAAAACTTACAGTCGAATAGGGTATTACACCCATTTTCCAAAAGTGTTTTAAATGAATCCTAGAGTGATAATGAACCACTATAATTTTAATATAAATTATTTAAAACCGAATAGTGCCATAAAAATTACTTTTAATCTGTCGTTTTAAATTTTCGCGTGAAAACGATAGCCGCCATGCTGTTCAAGTCGTGTCACTTTTAGAATTTTGCCTATTTTGCAAAGGAATAAGATACTTTTGGATGTTTAATAATGAGTTATCATCTATATGATTTATTGTGCCTGAATGCAAAAATACGAGCATATGAACGCCGGGGAAGTTATGGATTCAAGTGCCAATTTAAATATGAGAAATACTTGGTTAAAACTGGCAAGAAGAGACCCGAAGGCATTGTCTACAAAATGTAAACTATACTCCTATGAAGATGACTTTGATGTAAGTATGACTTATATTTAACTATCGTTTATACAAAACAAAACATCATGACATAATAGGTGCATGACCTATTGCAAGTCAAATTTTGTAATAAATTAGGTTAATCGCTCGTCTGTCCCGCTCTTTCTGGGCCATTTTGACAGTTCTTGCAAGTGCAGTGCAGTGTTTTACTTAATTCGTGTTTTCTTCTATTAAATGGGAATAATGACATGGTTTGTACAAAAAAATATAACAAAAAGTTTTTCTCACCTAAGCTTATATTATAATATCTATAACATTAGTGCTAAAAGCGAAGTAATAAACTCGCTTTGATTTCAAAAATGTCATAAAGATTATTGCATGTTTTAGCTAGAAAATTACACACAATATAAGATTATGGGTTCTGTTAAACGAATTCGAATTAATAGAATAAAGATTAGTACTTTTTGCTTTTACGAATCCGTCTTCCATGATGCCTTTTCAATAAAATTCGAAATAAAACTCAACAATCGTAATGATATCTTGAAAAATTTCGAAATAACACAGCACATTAGCTAGTTCTCTTCACCAGTGACGTCACGACGGTAACTAATATGGCGAACAGCGTTTTGCAGATTTGAGGAACATTTTAAAAAATACACAACTTTAATACTGCTCGTATTGAAGAAGCGATCGAGCGGAACCAGGGCTCCAAAGTCTTTGCTAGAGATCTGTCTGCCAAAAAGAGCCAACTGTCGAAGCTGAAGACCGAGTGTGGCAGCGTCGTTTCCGGGACTCTTGAGATTTTGAGTGAGATTGAGAGGTTCTATGGGCAGCTGTAAACGTCATCGTTGGAGCCACATGCAAGTGTGAGTAACGATCCAAGAGCAAGTCTTACCCACACTATTCCGATGATATCCCGGACGTCAGTCTGAGCGAAATTAGAATGGCTCTCCAGCACTTTAAAAACGGCAAGGCCCCAGGCGAGGATGGAATTACAGCGGAGCTTCTGAAAGCGGGTGGAAAACCGGTACTTGTAGTCCTTCAGAAGCTCTTTAATTCCGTCCTCCATGGTGGCACTACGCCGGAGGCGTGGAGCAGAAGTGAGGTGGTCTTGTTCTTTAAGAAAGGCGACAACGCACTCTTGAAGAACTACAGACCGATTTCCCTTCTGAGCCGCGTCTACGTGCTGTTTTCGAGGGTCATTATGAATCGTCTCGCACGCAGACTCGACGACTTCCAGCCTCCCGAATAAGCCGGTTTCCGAAAAGGCTTTAGCACCATAGACCACATACATACCCTTCGGCAAATTGAACAGAAGTCCGAAGAGTACAATTTGCCACTATGTCTGGCGTATGTGGACTATGAGAAAGCCTTTGATTCCGTCGAAATTTGGGCGGTGCTGCAGTCTCTTCAGCGGTGCCAAGTGGACTGTCGGTATATCGAGGTGCTGAAGTGTTTGTGCAGTAGGGCTACGATGGCTATCCGAGTACAGAATCAGAGTACGAAACCTATCCAACTGCAGAGAAGTGTAAGACAGGGTGACGTAATATCTCCGAAACTCTTCACCGCTGCATTGGAAGACGTTTTCAAGCTACTGGACTGGAAAGGATACGGTATTAACGTCAATGGCGAGTACATCACTCATCTTCGATTTGCCGACGATATAGTGCTTATGGCAGAATCGCTGGAGGACCTAAGCACTATGCTCAATGACCTAAATAGTGTCTCCCAACGGATAGGTCTCAAGATAAACATGGACAAAACAAAAATCATGTTTAATGTCCATGTCACACCTATGCCGGTAGTTGTTGCGAGCACTAAGCTCGAAGTTGTTGACGAATATGTTTACCTGGGACAAATAGTCCGACTAGGTAAATCCAACTTCGACCGAGAGGTCAATCGACGGATTCAACTCGGCTGGGCAGCGTTCGGGAGATTACGACCCATCTTCTCGTCAGGCATACCTCAAAACCTCAAAACTAAATTGTACAACCAGTGCGTGTTGCCAGTGATGACATATGGAATTAAGACGTGGTCCTTCACTACTGGCCATATGAGGAAGCTCAAGGTCGCTCAGCGAGCTGTGGAGAGGGCTATGCTCGGGATTTCTCTGCGTGATAAACTTAGAAATGAGGATATCCGCATTAGAACCAGAGTAACCGACATAGCCCAAAGGATTAGTAAGCTGAAGTGGCAATGGGCCGGCCATATAGCTCGAAAAACCGACAACCGTTGGGGAAGAAAGGTTCTCGAGTGGCAGCCTCGTACCGGCAGGCGAAGTGTAGGGCGTCCCCCCACTAGATGGAGTGACGACCTGGTAAGACATGCAGGAAGTTGATGGATGCAGGTGGCTCGGGACCGTGCTTTGTGGCATTCCGTGGGGGAGGCCTATGTTCAGCAGTGGACTTGTGAAGGGCTGTAATGATGATGATGATAAAAAAATATTCTTAAAATTGAAATATAAAATTTATAATGCATTTTTATAAATAGAAATCAATATTTCTCGTTTACTTTTTACAAAATCTATCATAAATATATATTTTTTTTTACATGGTGTAAAATACCCTATTGTAAGCCTCCTCCCTTTTTGAAGTCAGCTAAAAACAGTATGCTTTAATAGATATGTACATACATAAACACTCACGCCTATTATCCAAAGGGGTAGGCAAAGACTACAGACTTCCATTTGGTATGATCCTGACACGCCTCTCTCGCCTCCTCCACATCCATATACCTACGCATACACGCTCGTCAGTTAAGGGTACTCTTAATGCGGCCCATCTTCAATATATCGCGAATTTGGTTAATAAATTTTTCTTTTTGATATAAAGCATAGATTATTAAATATTTTCTACCGAACTAGAACCATATCACAGTCAAGACTCGAGGCTGTACTAACGAACTGTCGAATACAGGAAGCTTGTATGTCGCAGTGTGCCCGCGGCTCTCGCCTTTAATTATGTTACGTGTTAGATCATTACGTGGCGGTTATGTAAAAATATATTTCCAGCGGTAAGGTTGTTCATTAACAACAAATATTGGATATTTTTTCTCTACATAATATATTTCTATAATAAGTTTAGTACAAAAACTAATTTCATTCACATCATTAATACCGTGTGGTGAATGGCGGTGGGAGAGAATCTATTACCCCATTTCGTGAGATAGGAATATGGAAAACCAAAAAAAGATCTCATGACCTTTAATAGATTCAACGTGGTAGAGCCACGCTGCAGCTATATTATGGTTGTACCACGAATGGTTCGACTCGACCGGGGTAGGACCACGCTCTCACAGAATACCAGCGTAAAATAGCAGCTTAATGCTGCTGTGTTTCGTATGGTAAGTGTAGAGAACCACTTTTACTGGAATCGAGGCATTCCATCTTAGTTCTCAGGGTTAACAATACATCTGCATTTTGATTCTTAGTTGGGGATAAAAGTAGATGTCTATCGGCCACATCATTCACTTGGCAGTAGGTGGACAGTGTGCTAGTTTGTCACTTTTATTCTATAAAAAATAGATGTCGATATAATCATCTCGTTTGCAACAGGTGAAAAACACCCTGACCGATCACAGGCAGCAGCGTCAAAGGTACGAGACGTCTGGTACTGCAATCTTCAATCCACCTGCCTAGCGTGACATTAAGGTAAATCCTCTCTACAATGGGAAGGGTATATGTCCAGCAGTGGACTTCTACTCGCTCAAGAAGAAGAAGTTATGCACTTATAAAAAATTGAGTTGTATTATGTCTAAATGCTAACATTATAAAGAAGTTTTTTTCAAACAATAAGGGTGGCAAACGAGCACAAAGTCCACTTGATAGTAAGTGACTGATGATGATGTGGCTAATAGACATCTACGTCTATTGTCGATTAAGAATCAAAATGCAGATGCGTTATCACCCCTGAGGACTAAGATGGAATGCCTCGTTTCAAGTAAAAATGGTCTTCTAGATTCATTTTTATTAAAAGAATATATGTATGAACTGAATGATTGACTACGAAAAGTTCTTGAGTTGCAGCCTGGGACCGGCAAGCGCAGTGTTGTGCGACTCCCCACTAGATGGAGTGACAACTTCAGTCGATGAATGCTGGTGGCTCAGGACTATACTTTGTGACAATTTATGGGATAGGCCTATGTTTAGCAGTGGAATTGTGATGGGCTGTAGTGGTATGGCGTAATCGCGGAGCAGGAAGAATTTCAAGTTATTGCAATTAATACAAATGTGAACTTTAGTTACTTGAGAATAAACTCGGTTTTCGAATCACAAATACTGTTCAAAAGGTCCTAGAACTATCTTAGTTGCAATAGAAATAAAAGTTTTTATGGTGGGAATTAAGTTCAAAACTGCAAATCAATTAAAAAATCCTGCTCCGCGACCGTGCCTTAGTAGTGGAATGATTGACCGTGTGGGCTAAACTGAGCATATAATGGCGGTATAAGAGTATCCACTACTCCTTATCTTCCCGTGGGTGTCGTAATAGGTGACAAGGGAAACAAACCAGTACATGTGCAGCAGCATCTTCTTGATAAATAGTAGAAAATAAAAGAAAACTGCGGTTGCCAACCCGCTTGCCAAGCGTGGAAACTTTGGCAAATGAAACAATCTATGGTCGGAGGTTCCTGTTCATCAATGGACTTTAATAGGCTGTGATGTACTGTAAATAACGGAATTTATATTTTTTTATCTCAAAATCATATTTTACCAAATATTTGACTGTAAAGCTGCTCTGCTTCTCTTCCTGCTGCATATAAATGATCTGCTCATTCCTGGTATCTATGAGTATGCAGACGGCAGCACAGTTGTGGAGAGATACCAACCAAGTGCTCGGGCCAGTGGGGATCAAATCCAGTCCGAACGAGAGACTATGGTTGAGCATGTGTATCTTACACAGCCACACTACGGGCAGTCTCCGAATGGGGCGATGCCAATCTCGTGAGATTCAACGCCTCCAAAACACAAGCGTGTCTTTTCACCGCTAAAAGGAGCCCGCTCACCTTGGCTCCTACTTTCCGGAATGTATCCTTGGAGTACACTGACCGCCTTCAGTTGTTAGGGGTTGAATTTCGAACGTCAATTATGGGTGGTTCATTGAGTCCAGAACCAAAGCAACCGCAAAACTTGGTGTCCTTGCAAGGGTGCGGCGTTACTTCACGCCGGGGCAGCTTATTACCTTATATAAAGCGCAAGTCCGGTCGTGCATGGAGTACTGCTGTCACACATGGGCTGGTGCTGCAAAATGCCACCTGGCAGCGTTGAACTCAGTGGAGAGACATGCTAAGAGGCTCATTGGTGACCTTGATTTGGTTAAAACTAATCTTGTCAGTCTCGAGCAAAGGCGCAGAGTAGGCAGTCTCTCGGTATTCTATAGGATGCATTTCGGTGAGTGTGTGTGTTCTTTTGTAATGCGTACAGTAAAGGAGTGGAATAATTTGCCGGCGTCTATCTTTCCAACCGAATACAATCTGGGCTTTTGGCTTCAAGGCTTTTGTTATGCTAAGACAGTGCGATTTAACATCTAAGGCTGCATCACCACTTATCACCAGGTAGGATTGTGGTCAAGCAGTGGCTTATAATAAGTTAACAAAAAAGCATTGAGAATATATTTTTTCTTCAATCTAATTTGTAGCATTAACAAGTACTTCCTCTTAGCAAATTATAATGTCCAGTTACTCAGAAATATTCTTAATATAACATGCTTTAGTATGAAGCGTATACATCTGCTAACGAACTCTGCATTACAGAAAATCCGCATGTCGTCGAGCTAGCCTGTGGCTCCGTCGCAATTTTACAACAGAGCCGCATTTGATGTGTAGTAATCATTCTTATCACTTTCCTCCATAGAAGTAATCTCTACACACGTACGTATAAATAAAATTGAATATTCTGCCTAAAATATCGAAATAACTGCCTTTAATCTAGCTGAGCTGGTTATTTTCATGCAATTAAAAGATGAATAACCCTTTTGAATGTTTGTCTGTCTGTCTGTCCGGGCTAATTTCCAGAATGGCTGAACCGATTGTAATAAAACTTTACGAACAGATAGAGAGCAATGCCTGGAGTAACTTGGACTATATTTGAAAAAAAAAAAACATTCGTTTCACCTGATGACAGTGAGTAGTGACTTGGTGTGTAGTGGCGGTGCAAGAATATTCTATTCTAGTAAGAATATTTCTTATAACAACCAAAAATAATAAAAAACTGCGGTTGTCAACCCTTCTGCCAAGTATGGCAACTATAGCAAAATCCACTCTGTGATCTATGGAGGAGGCCTATGTTCATCAGTGGACTTTTGATGGGCTGTAATGATGATGATGATGGTGATTCAAACCTGTATAAATTGGCGTTACTATTTTTCAAACCGAAATATAACAATGTGTAAGGAGTAGTCCATGACAGTAGAAACAGGTAAGAAGGTGGTACCAACCCAAACATACTCCTAAACAGATAACGAGCCCTACCAGCTGGTGTATTTATGATCATTGAAAATTTCATTTCCTTTCACTATCCCATATTCCTATATTCAAGAAACGTTTCGTTCCTCTTAAAGATCCGTTTTTATTACACACGAACAAATAAAAACATTTCAATTATACGATCGAACTGAACATTTATGAAAAACAAATCAAAAAACGAAATACAAAACAAAATTATAAATACGATTTATAAGTTGTTGAATTAGTCAACAGCTTACAAATCGTATATTAATTCATCTTCAGTTAATAAATGAAATCATTTATTTTATTTACTTAATCGGAATATTTAAAAAGAGAAATTTTAGTTTATAATTTTGATTTCGAAGCAGAACATGCTGTTTTTTTATATAGCGAATGACTTCTATTTCCTACGATTCTTGAGCAACTTGACCGCGTTTAAACTTAGTTAGTTCTAATTTTAGATTTGTTACTGCAAGCGGAAAAAATATTAAAAAATATGTTACGTGTACAATAACAATTTTTCCTCATTCCAAATGTCTATTTTTAGAATAATTAAAATAAAATATTAAGAAAATACCTGCAGAAAATTTTACAGTAATGCCTAATTTCAAATTATAAAAATACTTTGTTTTAATTAATCGTATTTTTTCCATTGAGTGCGTAGAAAATCCTAACGATATATTGGCACTTGGCACTATACCGCGAGGAGTAGGTCTGTATGATAATTTAAGTTTTTGGCTTTAGTTTTTTTTTATTATAGTAATAAATATTGTGTATTTAAATTTGATATCAATTAAGGAGACTTTAATTAGACTACTCACTTATTCTTCACTTAAAACTAATATGTATTGTCGTGTTGCTACTACTTAATCTGTCAATACATTTTTTATTCTTCTTTTAACCAGAAAATATCTTTATATATATAGACACGAGTTTTCCCACAGAATAATTATGTACAGAGAAATCGTATTTGATGCTGAATTGAATATTTTATTACAGAACACATAATTCAAACTAATTACTATATTTAACACCTTGATTGTTTTTCTTATTTTTATTTAAATGTTAGAATTAGCCCTACACTAGAGATTCTCTTGAATCGTGGAGGCAGTTTATATATTATATAAAATGCACAAAGGTAAACATCCACACCCGTATCAATTATTTGTAGGCCATACCAATACTTGTTCCGTGCGGGATTCGAACCCGCGGCCCTCAGCGCCGCAAATCAAAGCTGTGTCGTCAACGCCGCTGTTTTCTATTATATTTTTATAATATTTCCAGAGCCTGAAAAACATACTTAACAAAATCACATTCTTGTAATGGAAGTCATGGGAATTTTTATGATTATTATTAAAGTTATAACAATAAAAGAAGATTTATTTAAACTTTTAGTGTTATTTTAATACTACTTGAACAATGTAAATATTCCTATAATGAGCATGTCACTCTGAGCGCACTAACGAACTCTCGATCTCTGAAAGGCTCTATCTCGAGGGTGCCTGCGGCTTCTCATATGTCTATTACATATGTACATATGTGTATTTACTTTGTATGACGTGTCAAGTAATTAGCTTGCTGGCATTACGTAGAAAACTCTACTGACATAAGTTCATTGAAATTTTGTTGTGATGATTTTATAATTTATATTCATTTATATTTTTAAACAACATTGGCATTTTTTGTTTACATTTTATTAAATATTTTTTTCTTTTCTATTATAGAAAACGTTACATCCACACTAGGATTTTCTCCTGTATCGTGGGGGGCAGTTTACATATGTAAATTTTACAAGAACAAACATCCAGACAAAGAAAAATTATTTGTAGACCATACAAATACTTGTTCCGTGCGGGATTCGAACCTGCGGCCCTTAGAGCTGCAACAAGTTGCCTAAGCCACTGCGCCACGGAGCCTTCATATGAATTTGACTTGGTCGTTATAATGATTGTCATATATTCTCTTACGCTGCCACTTCTCGAACAGGCAGGCGGGTAGGCAACTGTATTTTTTAAATTATTTTGTGTAGTTATTAGAAAGACGCTGCTGCCCATCTCCTGGTTTGTTTCCCTCTGTCGCCTCTAACGACACCCACGGGCCGATGTTAGTTGGTGGATATTCTTACACTGCTATAGTCATAGTAATTGTCAGCAGCAATTTTAATAACATCTCCTAAAATATTTATAAAAACTACATTTATTCTAGTTGTTAGGACCCCTTTTTGTCTAGGATTTATCTTTCTTTTTTGCCCTCAAGCAGCAGTGCCTGCAGTACTCAGTTCTGATCTGAAGGATATAGAATCAGTTTATTTACAGGCTGCGAATCATTCGATCTTTCCATCTTAGTCCTTAGAAGTGAAAACATATTTGTAGTCTTCTTTACTTGAAGTTTACTTACCATGAGGTGAAGTTCTTTTGTCACTTAATTTAATTTAAAAAATAACATTAGCCACAATATCATACTTGATACCACAGTACCTTTGCCACAGTTGTTCTAGTGGGCCAAAAATTAATTTTTACCATCCATATATTGATACAGTCAGCAACAATGATTCTTATGTAACCCCTAAACAATTTGTGACAATTGACTTAAAATTTCTGATAATTAACAAGCTTACTGTGCTGTATGATGCGAATGTCATACAAATTACGTGCCGGAGGTTGATTAACAATTCATTTAATTTTTATCATTCTAGTCACAGCCAAATATTGTATAATCACTATGAGCTAATTCTACTAATTTTAATGGTAAGTGAAATATGAAGCGGATAAGAAACTTCCCCTAACAAAAAGCCGCTATTATCATACTTAAATATTTTTGTATCCGAAGATAAAAATGAAGATGTTGCCGAAACTGTCATTAAGTGACTACAGCAAACCAAAGTGTTCATATCTCAGGAAAATTTAAGCCGGTGCTTCAGATTGGGTAAAATTAAGGATAAACCCAGACCTCTTTTAGTGGAATTTAAGGATCTTGGTCTTCGTCACAAGGTCTGGGCTTCTAAAACAAATCTTAAAAGTACTGGAGTGACCTTGTCCGCATTCCTTACAGAAGTTAGGCATGAAGCTTTTCTAGCAGCTCGCAACCACTTCGGAGTATCGAAATGCTGGACAAGGGAATGCTGTATTTATGTTTTAACAGAAGACGGTGTACGGCATTCCGTGTTCACTGTTGCCGATTTACAGTCCATCCCATTATCTTCGTCATCAAACAGAATCAAGATGGTGCTAAATCCGCCGAAAAAACCAAGCCAACCAAAACTCGGAGTCGCGTTGCGGCCCATAAGTAATTACTGCTTTCGCCACCTTATTATTTATTTTCGTTAAATATCGCTCCGTCATTAATTTGTGTAGTAATTTTGTTACATTTCAATGTTTTACTATCCTTTTATTTGTTTATTTTTGATGCGTATGTATCATGACAGACTGTGTCGTTCATATATTTGTTATTGTTTACAAGCTTTTATTTAACTTGCAATATATCTATCTATCTATCTATCTATTATGGCATTTGTTTTATAGACGTAAGGGTGGTTTACGAGCACACCGTCCACCTAATAAATAATAGAGTAAAACAGGATTTTTTTATTAAATGTAAATTAAAAATAATATTTATCAAAAATCTTTTTTTTTACATTTCCCGGATCATAAAATACCTATATCTTGGGTAGAACCAGCAAGAAGCCCTAGCGGAAATTTTCATCCAAATAAACATTATAAATAAATTAATAGTAAAACAATAAAATGAACTTTAAATTAAATCAAACTTATCAATTTATTACATTACACTATTTATATGATATAAAAGCTTGTCGCGAGATTTATCTGTTTTATAAAAGCATTATTTTTTCTTAGAATTACCTATTTATGTCAATATCAAATTACATATTGTATTCTTGTTTATGTAAACAGTTAAATCTCGCAACAAGCTTTTATATTATACTAGGTGATTTCTGGATCTCGAAAACAGCGCCACCTAACGGGTTCAATTGTGAATCTTAACTATTCAGGGACGAACGCAAACACACACAAAAAATTTCATCAAAATTGGTCTAACCATTTTTGAGTTTTTGCAAGACTAGAGAACAACAATTGATTTTTACATATATAGAATAGAGATAAATTGTGTAATGTAATAAATTTATGGGTTTGATATATTTTATGTACGCCGTCACTTAGCTAACCATCTATTGTCATCCAAACTAAACGTACATACATATACATAAACACTCACGCCTGTCACCCAGAGGGGTAGGCAGAGACTACGGACTTCCACTTGGCACGATCCTGGCACACCTCTCCCGCCTCCTTTACATCCATATATCTACGCATATACACGCTCGTCGGTTAAGGGTACTCCTAATCTGGCCCATTTCCCAATATATCGCCAATTTGGTCGATAAACCTTCGTCTAGGGCGTCCCTTTCCGACTCTGCCGTTCACTTCTGCAGCATAAATTTGCTTTGTCACTCTTTCTTCATTCATTCTTTCTACATGACCAAACCACCGAAGCATTCCTTTCTTAATCCTGGTCACAACGTCATCTTGCAAACCACACTTTTCTCTTATCACACTAATCAGCTTAATCGGTTGAGAATAACTACTTTAAAATTCAGTTACAAGATTTGACCCTAACGAACAAACATTACAAGTTAAATAAAAGCTTTTAAAAGTAAGTTGTATAATTAATTACAAAACTCGTTTAATAAACAGCTTGGAAGCGATCATCTTATGCCAATGGGTTATTACTAACCACTTATTTACTTATGTTATAATAACCATTTCAATAAAGTCTGTTATAACTTCGTCTTGATGCTTTATAAATTTTGTAGTCCATACACACCTACATTGATCCTCGGTTAAGAATCAAAAGGCATATGCGATGTCGCCACTGAAGACTAAGTTGGATTGTCTCGTTCCCATTAACAAGGGTACATTTTATGTCAGGTATTGCAAGGGGTATGCCAATGGAATTTAGATTTGCAGTTTTTGTAGAATTAGGGTAACACGCGAGGTCACAATCCACCTAATGATAAGTGAGTACTGTGGCCTGTAGACATATACATGTATCCTCGATTAATAATAAAAATGCAAATGCGTTGTCACCCCTGAGTACTAAGATGGAATGCCTTGTTACCAGTTATTAGGGTATTATTTTTATATATTTATTTACACCTTAATAAAAAGGCTTACAAGGGTGGACTTGGAGACCTGGATAAAATTAAAAATAAATTAATATAATATTTATTAACAGAAATACAATTCAGTTATACACTATAAAATTTACCACACGCATGCATGCACGATCTCACGCATGCACGCACTCACGCACGCACGCACACACATACATACACAATTTCAATACAAATAGATACAACTAACGTAACCAAATTATAACCTTGACCATACTGATACCATCTGATGTCTTTAAAAAGTGTTCACGTACCGTCTTTTAAATACAATTTCTATGAGTCGCTCAGACAAAAATTTAAGGAAATTAATATATTAACTTAAAGTTGGAAACATTTACTTTGCCAATATCCGCTCAATAAAATAAAATGATGTGTCTTATCTAGTTTGAAGAGCATCTCCCGCCCTCCCTCAATTGCGTGCACTATGTAGAGAGAGTGGTGGCGGGGATAGTGCACGCAATTGAGGGAGGGCGGAAGGTGCTCTTCAAACTAGGTAAGACATATCATTTTATTTTATTGTGCGGATATTGGCAAAGTAAATTTTTCCAACTTTGATATAATGGATTTCCGCAAAGTAACGCCTGATTCTATTAATAATATATTAACTTTGGCCTCTCAATACATTTATGAAAATGTAATGTACATATATAAAAATAAATGTAGTTTTACAAAACTAAGTGATATTCATTCTGTAAATACTAGGAAAAGACATAAGCTAGTAGTACCAGTTACTCGCTTTTATAACAATATCCCAGAAAATATACAAAATTTGACCTTTTCAAAGTTCAAAACTTTATTAAACTAAGTTTGTATAAAAATGGTTATTATAATATTAAGGAATTGATGGATGATAATAACCCCTAGGAATGAGGTGATCGCTACCAAGCTATTTCTGATTTGTTTTGTGTTGCTAATTATGTAGGTAACATACATGTGTGGCGGCGCTGTCGTCGCGCCACAAGCGAAATACATCGAAGCCTAAATCGCGCTATCAAAGTTCCGAATTAAAAACAGTATATATATACAATAGCTCCGAACTACCACTTGGAGCGTTGGCCGCTCCCCGGGCAGAACACCTTGCCCGGCGGGAGATCTCCCCTTTTCCTTCCACCCGCCACAGTGGTGATCAACCGACGTGATATGAACACGCAACCAACATCCTTCGGAAACCTACAACTTCAAACCCTCGTCATCGTTCTCATGTACCCCTACCATTCACTCCCAAGAATCGACTTCTGCAGTCTTCAGCTCCTGCAAGCCAGTCCAACTTGTCTTCATCTCGACTCACCGCAGATTTATAAGGCAGACTTCTGGCACTTGCTCCGGTACATAGTTCTCACCGGCATCACTTGCCAGTGCGTAGTATGGCATGCATTATACACCGGCATATCGTTCGCACCGGCGTCACTTGCCCTTACGCACACAGCATGCATTCCCCACCGGCATTAAGGACACACCGGCAATCGGACTGCACTATCGACCTCCGGTCTGAGCAGGGGGGTGATGTGGCGGCGCTGTCGTCGCGCCACAAGCGAAATACATCGAAGCCTAAATCGCGCTATCAAAGTTCCGAATTAAAAACAGTATATATACAATAGCTCCGAACTACCACTTGGAGCGTTGGCCGCTCCCCGGGCAGAACACCTTGCCCGGCGGGAGATCTCCCCTTTTCCTTCCACCCGCCACACATGATTGTATGCTGTATTTTTTTAAGTTCCGCTGGGTTTCTTACTGGTTCTTCCCAGGACAGAGATTTTTTACGGAACCAGTGGTAAATTATACAAAAGAGTGACTTTCAATAAGTATTATTTATAATCTATATTGAATAAAAAAGTTTCTGTTTCTGGTTCTGTTTCTATTATGAGAACGTGATTGTTTTCCGTTCGAGCAGGTGCAGTATGGTTATCTCACTTGAAAAGTAGTGTTATAATGAGTAAACTGGTTGTTTAAAAAACAACGTCATTTAGAAAGTAATAAGTATTTTTATTTGCGGTGTCTATTTGAAAAGAATTTCTACGTCAACGTCTATTTTCTGCTTTTCGTATTCTTTAACCACTTGACCGCATATCGCTTAGCTGTTCTACTTTAGAATAACAATACGAGCTGAGAAAGTGGGTTACAAATATTAACCGATATTAACAAATATATACCAGCCATATATAATATACCAGCAATATACATTAAAAAAGCAACATTGAATATATGTTTCCATCTGAAACAATACTATTTATAGGTGAAAAACTGGTGTCTATAATGGTGTAGGTAAAAAATGTATCTTATGTCACCAGGTGGAGACATGAAGATCTCTGTGGAGAAAGTAGATAGATGTAGCTACGACAATTGATTGCCTTCGTAACTGAACAATAAACAATACACCTATATTCTAGTTAAATAAACAAAAAAATAATGCGAAAGAAGACAATGATTTATTAACTAGCAGAAAGAGACAAAAGGTAAATATTAGTTACAACGGTAAATACCATTTTTTACTATTTAATATTAGCGTTACATTCAAAATAAATGTATGTGAACAAAATCTAATAGCAGTGAGCTTAATTAAAACAAAAATACCCAAAAGCGTTTTAATTTTTTTTATATTCTTGTTTTCGTTCCAAAATGTAAAATTGTGCAGCTTATTAAAAACAATGCTCGTGGCAACTTTATGCTCAGCGCGAAACCAGAGCATTATTGCAGTTCTTGTAACAAAGCATTGTGAAATTCTTCAGTCACTTGACCGATTCTGAATTAAAGCTCTTTTAAAATGAAGCTTGTCGCTCCCGTCTACGTTGTAAGTTAACATTTGTTTTGATACTTGGCAGGTGATATTATAGACGGTATATTTCTCATATTATTATTTACATAAACATTAACAACAATTTAAATTTAATTTTAATTAAAAAATAATGATCATAATCTCAAAGAAGTCGTACCGCGCAAACTGCCTATGACATGTCGGCAGTTTGTGCGTTACGACATATCTGAGACAGTTATTTTTTATCTATGTTATCCAATATGCGTTCATTTTATTAGATGAGAGTTGTGGTGACATAGTCTTTCACTGCTGTAACTGTGAGCACTCGAAGTAGCTCAGCGAACTATTAAGAGAGCTATGTTCGAAGGTTTTTTGCGTGATAGACTTCAAAAGATGGCAATGAGCCAGCGAAATGGCTCGAAGAACCGACAATCGTTGGAGAAGAAATTGGTTTATGAGTGGTAGCCTCGTAACGGTAAGTGACTTGCAGAGCGGCTTCCCGCTGGATGGAATGATGACCTGGTAACAGATGCAAGAAGTCGGGTGGCTCAGGATGCTTTGTGGTATTCCTAGGGGAGGGCTATGTTCAGTAATTGTACTTATGGTGGATGTAATGATGATAATAATAATGACGCATTATAATACAAAAGGTTAATTTAAATAAATATTTCACGAGTTTCTACAACGGAAGGAACATTTATAGAGACAAAAGCTCTTTACGTAACATCGTTCAGAAAACCGTGACGGGACAACCTATAGTCGTTGCGATGTGGTGTGACCGTGTAGTGGCGGTATCCACTGTCCCGTTTTCCCGTTTCGTCCCGTGGGTGTCGTAAGAGGCGACAGCGGGAATCAAACCAGGAGATGTGTAGCAGCGACTCTCTAATAACAACTAAAAAATAAAAATCTCTAGCTGCCAACCCGCATGCCAAGCGTGGCAACTATGGCAAATACCCTCCCTATGAAGTTATCTATGGGGAAGGTCAATGTTCCGCAGTGGAATTTTGGTAGGCTGTATTTTTTTGTAGAATAAGGGTGACAAACGAGCACGCAGTTCAATTGATGTTAAGCATCAAGCTGCTATTTCATGCTGGTATTCTTTGAGAGCGTGGTCCTACCCCGGTCTATCCGACCCAATATTATAACGGAGATTTGATGTTAATACAATATAATTGCTCTTTATTTCGATAGTAGCTTGAAAGTTAATTTACGCTTAGTAAAGTGTAGGAAATTAACTAGAACAGGGATTTTATTAAAACTTAATATGTTGAGAAAATAACTAAAATTCATTATAACATAGCTCTATAATCGGTGAAATAATGAACCCCCGCAGTTTATTGACAAACATTAAGAAGAACGGTTTTAATAAAGCCCGCTTCGTATAATTTACACAGCGGGCTTCAACAAAGATACGCGCATAATACTAACGAACGCATATAAAATTAAATATTTTGCTATTTTTATTTCTTAAACATGTTAAAAATTGATTGGCTAAGGTCCGCGTAATAAAATAAAAAGTGTCTTACCTAATTTAAAAAAGCTTAAAACTAGGCAAGAAACATCATTTTATTTTATTAATATTAAGTTTTTAACATCTTTAATATAATCAATTTCCGCAAAGTAACACCTGGTTCAATTTTTTTCTGACTCATCGTAGCCATAAGCTGTGCGGTGGTGGAAAATAATCTATCTTTCCATTTCATCCCGTAGGTGTTATAATATGTTTAAAGGGAATATGCTATGGGAAACACCAGATAAATGTTATGGTAATCTATTCCGATAAATGGGAATAATACCCTTAGACTCTTTTTACTGGAAACGTTGCAAACCTTAGTCCTGAGGGGTGACAACGCATCTGAATTTTGATTCTTAACCGAGGATAGATGTGGACGTCTATGGACTATAGCATCCAGTTTCCATCAGGTTGACTATCAATACACTTTAAAATGAAAATAAATTGGAATAAATAATATAGAAGGTACAATTCAATAGCCGGTCTTATCACTCTGGAAGCAATTTATTCCAGATCTTTTTGCGCAAAGAACTGCAAATAGGGAAGGTGTAAATAAATTAGACAATGATGTAAAAGGAAAAAAATATATAAAAGCACAAGATGATGACAGTTGAGGATAGGTACGATAGATATAATTACGGTGGAATGTACGCTCGTTTGTCACCCTTATTCTATAAAAAAAATATAAGCACGTAAACATTGTGCCCTCTAGGACTGCTACTGACAAACTATGTTCACAGTTTGGAGATTGTGATTGTATATAAATATGTAATCAGAAAAATAGTCCTACCACGTAGTTATTAATAAATTTCACTCAGTCATAAAATATTTCTTGTAATTATTAACAACTAAATTCTTTCCACAAGGAAAACGATTCCCTGGAATTTAATAATACGGGTGCAGATTAGCACTGTTAATAATGCTATGGCGTTAATATACAGCGTGTTTCCTTTACATAATTACAACTATAAATTAGCGCAACGTAACGCAGGCTCCGATATTAGACCGGTGTTGTATAATAAAGTGCCCAGTCGCAATGTACAATAACGGAACATTAAATCTAGAAGCCAGTTAACTGAAAAAAGTGTTATTATGTTAGTTACTGGCGATCCGCAGTGAGTACGTCTGGGTAGGAACTATTAATGTTGCGTTATTTAGATTTATGATAATCAAACGCCATTCATTTCATAATTATTTTCATTTTTATCAAAAAAAAAATATAGCCTTAATCACTCCTGACATTGATCTCTATCATTTGGTGAAGTTTCATTACATTACGTGGTAGAGCCATGCTGCAGCTATATTAGTAGTATAGTTGTAGCACGAGTGGGTCGGCTCGACCGGGGAAGGACCACGCTCTCACAGAATACCAGCGTGAAATAGCAGCTTAATACTGCTGTGTTTCGTATGGTGAGTGTAGAGAACCGGAGACCCTTTTTACTGGAAAAGAGGCATTCCATCTTAGTCCTCACGGGTGACAACGCATCTGCACTTTGATTATTTTTTGAGGATAGATGTAGATGTCTATGGGTCACAGCAACCACTTACCATCAAGTGGACTGTGTGCTCGTTTGTCACCCTATCCTATAAAAAAAAATTACTTCAGCTATTTAGAAAATTCATTTTGACACACAGACAAAAATTTTACACATTTTTATTTTATTTTACAGTTTTCAGAGAGACGGAGGTGAAATACCGCCATCTTCTTCACTCCAGGCTACTAAGGAGAATTTCGTGACAGAAAAACTCGATTTTGGCCCGACCGGGATTCGAACCCGGGATTGCATGATCAGCAACCGCGTTTACGACCACGAGACCAACGAGGCGGTCAACAACTTAACTTATTTTTTACTTGAAGGAAAAAATAAGCTTAGTACGTAGAAAACTAAAACAAAGTAAATCAAAACCACATTTCTATAGTGTTAGCGCTAACGCTAAGTTTAATCATGTCTCTGTGAGATAGTTATTGAAACAGAATAATGTAACTCTCAGCCTTATCGGTAGACATGTCAGTTATCCAAGACTGGCTTTATCTTACCAACTTAGTGAATCTATTCGATTAAATATATTGTAGATATAAACAACTGTAAGTTATTCCATATTACGATACGAATTGAAACATTTATACATGAACATGGGTGGTATGGGTACGATTCGATCGTTTAGTCGGCTAATGCCCAATTCGCGAAGGGAGTAGATACTTTAAGAAAGACAAATTCGCATAAAACGTTATTCGAAAAAGAACTAATTCTTACAAAGACTCTCACTATAATTTCTCATTTGTACGTTTTTTTCTGTTCAACAAAAACTACGCACACAAGTACGCACGCGCATACAGACACATACGCACACACGTGCGGACACAGGGAGGTCATTATGAAATATATAAAGTGCCGCAAGTATATAACACAACACTTACCTTTTTAGAGTCGTTGTTGATATAGCGCCGATTAAAAAAGACGGAGTTAAAATCCTTATGTTCCGGTCTAAAGGGTATATAAGGCCATTATAATTAATGGGTGTTGGGTATTCAATCTTAGTCTTCAGGGGACAACACATCTGCAGCCTTCTTTGTATGAAGTTAGATGCAGTATCCATGGACTGCTGTAGTCACTCACCATCAGGTGGGCTGTGATTTCGTTTGTCACATCAGTTGTCTAAAAAGCGGATTTAACCATTTAATGTCAGTGAAGCTATACCGTTTTATTTCCTTTATTAGGTATTTATTACAAATTTCAGCTGGCACTGGTACTATAAATTTAATGCATTCGACACTATTTGGTTGCGCGCCAACATTCAGCGCATTCTACTTCCAACACAGATCGATCCGTATTTGATTATTTCTGTATCCTTTATACGACTATGCAATCATGTCCATAAAATGCATAGTTTTAATTTTAAGAATTTTTCGTCGAATCGTATTTATAATCTATACCATATAAATAAAAATGTCTGTCTGTGATATCGAAATAACTAAATTATATTGAGCTGAGGGGCTATTTACATGCCATTACATTGATAATAATTTTTAAAATCTTTGTCTGTCTGTCTGTCCGAGCTAATCTTCGGAATTGCTACATCGATTCTAATGAAACTTCACGAACACGTTTAGGGCAATGCCAGGAAAGATATAGATTATGTTGTCCAAAAAACTAACGATATTTTTTAAAACCATAAATTTATAGAATAAATAGTCTTTGATTGTTATAAATCTAAATAACGCCAAATTAATAGATCCAACCCACGCGAAACCGGGGCGGGTCGCTAATATAGTATTTTATATAAAAATATATATATTATATTTTTTGTCTTCTGTAACATATTTAATTCTTATGTACGTTTGTTTGTCACTGAACTCCTCCTAAACGACTGGAATGAACCGATTTCTAAGAAATATTTTATGTGTGTTTGAGTGGTTTTCTGGATGTTTCAGATACAACTTTGGACTCTGTAGGTGGCACTTGTAGAAATCTAGAAACAACCCGTGAGAAGCTGGGACGGATCGCTAGTAATAAATACTTTTTGACTGCCTCGTTTGTCTTGCCTAAGCGTGACTGGTGATCATGTCACCCGGGTTTGAATTTCGGGTTGGGTCTAAATTAGTAATAGTTTTTTTCTGTAAAGAAATTCTTAGTGAGAGACAGGAAGTGCGCGGTGTTGTTTACGTATATTAAATAAAACGGTTGATCCTGCACCTGATCTCTCTCCAGTCGTGTCGGATTGTAGTCCGTGGCATATAAAGGGATGTTTGGGGCATTCTATGGGAGAGGCCTATGTTACATAATGAACTTTTCTTTGGCAGTAATAGTAATGGAATAAAAACCAATTTTATGGATTACAGCGCGGTTAATTTTTATTTATTTATACCCAACGTTTTGGCAGCTTTACAGCACTCTAAAGCTCGTGGTCTTTCAACAGCTCGCGGCCTTTCAACAGCTCGCGGTCTTTCTACAGCTCGCGGCCTGAAAAGCCGCAAGCTTTTCCGATGAAGCTGTAAGAGCCAAAAGGCTAACATAACTAACATCACAGAAACCAGACATTACAGCACTCATAGTCACGGGGGACTGAGGTGTTTAACAGGTGCTATGATCAGGATGTCAAGCGCTATGTTTATTTAATGAGTTTTTATAATCATCTGAATAATTACTACACATTTAAATAAAACTAGTTTTATTTAAATGTGTAGTGTTCGCGTAAATATAAGAAATCATTAATTACTACACATTAAATTAAACTAATTTGCGGATTTTTATTTAGTTTATTTTTATTTGCCGACGTTTAAGTTTGTTTAGCTAAACATCCGTATAATTTGTTTTATTCCTCGACGGCTCCGTGGTGCAGTGGCCTAGCAATAAGTTGCAGCGCTTTGAACCGGAGGTTTGAAACCCGCACGGAACAAGTATTTGTATGGCCTACAAATAACTGTTCCGGGTCTGGATGTTCGTCCTTGTGCAATTTATGTTTGTAAACTGCCTCCGTTCTTTAAAAACCTAGCCTTAGGCTTAGGTTCTTTAAATAAATAGATAATAAAATATTCAACAGTCCAACTCGAATAGTATGCCTCATTTCTAAGGCGTAACTCCAAAGGAAATAAATTACATAATAATTACATGAGTTTAAGTTTATTATTAAAGTATCCTTATTTCAATTACGAACAAAGAAAAATAAATTAAAAACAAAATTAGCTACCTAATAAATTATTCTACAATACTGTATTAAAGTCGGTCGTTGGGAAAATTGTATTTCCCTAAATATTAATTGTGTACTGCCTGAGGCCTGGCAACATAAATTTAATGTATTCAATATCATTTGGTAACCGGCCAACGTCATTACACCGCGGGGGTATCTGATACAGATAGATCCACTAAATGCACAATCCGATATCATGTTTATTTTGGATGTACATCATCAAAAGTTGGAGTAATCACCCTCGTAGTATGGAAAAATGACCTAATAGCGTTTAGTTATTTAATTTAGAGGCTCAATTACATACGTGATTATGTGTTAGATTACGTCTGACGAGATTATAATACTTTATGTGCAATACACGTTAAAAAAAATATTGAAAGTAATTTATGTTTTACCTCTTAATTCGAAATAGAGGGACTGTTCAAAAAAACCAGCAAGAAACTCAAGGACCTTTTTTTAATAACGTAATATATTCCACTATTATGCTAGGTTAAAATAATATGTTACAAATATGAAAAATGATAATGTAATAGTGTTTTTGCAAAACAAACTTATAGTCCCCTAATTGAGAAATGAAATGGAGGATTATGTAGGGCACTCTCCATCAGTACATGGTGATGAAATGAAAATAGTGCCCTGTACAATTGGGTTCTTTTTATTTCCTCTTATTCGTTT
The DNA here is from genome assembly GCA_029286625.1 of Parnassius orleans. Classification (NCBI taxonomy): domain Eukaryota; kingdom Metazoa; phylum Arthropoda; class Insecta; order Lepidoptera; family Papilionidae; genus Parnassius; species Parnassius orleans. Next base: position 442,788 of record JAGSMP010000040.1, on the reverse strand, counting down.
CTGTCACTGTCACACGCTATCATATTTAAAAGAGGCTAAATCAATCTCTTATTTTGCCTATTATTGACACTGTGCTACAAATCGCGATATTAATTACGCCTAGAAAACTGTGAAATAAAATCTTAAATAACATTTTTATTTGGGGTATTTCCCATACAAGTAAATAGAGGTGATTTTTTTACCCGTATATTCCATCGTGTGGGGTATCATTGGTTCGGTCGGGTAAATATTTAGCTTTAAAGTGGTATTTTTCATTAGCGCCATGTGTCCCCCCCCCTCTAATGACTAAATCGCTATATTTGGAAATGTAAAAAGTATACACAATAGTATTATATACGTGGTAGAGCCATGCTGCAGCTATATTAGTAGTATAGTTGTAGCACGAATGGGTCGGATCTACCGGGGAAGGACCACGCTCTCACAGAATACCAGCGTAAAATAGCAGCTTAACGCTGCTGTGTTTCGTATGATGAGTGTAGAGAACCGGAGGCCGTTTTTACTGGAAAAGAGGCATTCCATCTTAGTCCTCACTGGTGACAACGCATCTGCATTTTGATTCGCAAACGAGGATAGATGTAAATGTCTATGGGCCACAGCAACCACTTACCATCAGGTGGACTGTGTGCTCGTTTATCACCCTATCCTATAAAAAAAATAATGAAATTAAAAGAGAAACTATCACAGCTAAGTAGAATCAACAAGTTAACGATTAATAGTTGACCAACTTATAAAATGCACTTGGATTAGTAAAAAATTCGTTACAACGCCATAGAAAATGACCTAAAATTTTTGATTTGAAAAATTTTTGACCTAAAATCACTCCATAAATTAATAAATTTATTTATTTATTAATTTATGGAGTGATTTTTACACCTGCCACAGCTTCTCAAATCATCCAGGGTTGACTGGTAGAGAATGCCACAAGGCATTAAGTCCGCCCTTTATATCCCTTAGTATAAGGTAGATGTAAAAAAAAAAGATTAAATAAATAAAACTAGCTGCATTATAATTTTGTAATATTATTGTAAGCTGTTAAAAATAAACATTTTATGAAGAAAACTACTTATATATGCATTAATACTATAGGTTTACTTCTTCATTTGCGGGATAGGAAGGGAGGATATTTCTTACTTACTTACTACTTTCACTTATTTTTTAGTTGGTTGTTATTGTAGGCCTCATTCAAAGTATTCATACAAACATATAGCCTCATACAGTTTCATTCATCACTCTCTTGGTTTAGGCGGGCGACCTCAGGATAATGTAGAGCAGAGGTGGTTTACGTGAAGGTTCGTTACAGTCATATATGTATATCTTAGGGTTGCACTGCCGGGAATATATAGATAGTCAACTATGATCATCTTTGTATCTTGACATGTGAATGATTTGATGTAAATTGTATTATTTTCAAAATCGAATTTTTTTTTTAATTTTTTTGGATATAAGTCTGATTTGAGAATAAGTCCTTCAGTTATCATCTTCCTATTTGGGCCCATTATTAGTCGTTATAGCGGTCAAACCGCGAACTCACTTATTATGCTCATTATCAAGAAAGCCCACGTATTGTTACGGGCAATTACGGAATCCTACCTCTACATTGTGCGTGGCTCCACACGCACTTAGTCAGTTTTTTTTTCTATTTTATTCGATAACCACTATCCAAATTATCTATAACATAAGTTTCAGTTTCTGCGCGACAATCATGACAGACAGCTTCGTTCATTTGAGACCCTTGCTCTCTTTATCCCTTCACCTTTCGAGTTTCATATCTTCATCGTTTGCTGTCCAAGCCTATGGAATGACTGCCTGAAAAATTAAGACAACCTGCCTGCAAACAAAAATATAAGAAGAATGTTCGAGATCATTTTCTAAAATTGCTTTACAACTGCTAAGCTCCGTCATCATTATAGTTGTAATCTCTGTATATTAGTTTCATCACTATATTACGTACCTTTATGTCTTTTTGTAACTTATATTAAATTATATTTTCTTATAATATAAAAATTTATATATTTGTGTATATCTTTATATGTATATGTATATTGATGTATATATGTATGTATGTGTGTGTATATGTATATATATTTGTATATATATGTATATGTGTGTATGTGTGTATGTACATTTCTTTGTAACCGCCTTCGTAGTTCTATCACTGCCCTAAGGTTGACGGTCAGGAATTCTTTTAGCATTAAGTCCTCCTTTTGATCCTGTACTTAATAATATGTAAGGTTCAATAAAGTATAAATAAATAAATAAATAAATAGTCCATTGATATCTTTTTTATTTTTATTATTTACACGCTCGGAGAGAACGAGCATCTTCGTGTTTGACCAAATTGAAAACTTCACAGTTAACTTGGATGCAAATAAAGGATTTACTTCTGGCAAAATTAGGGAAACCGATGCCACCGCTAGACTACTTTGACGAGATACTAAGATTCCAACTCGGTACAAAACAAACTGCAAGTGAAGCTGCGACACGTGTCTGGGGCATAATAGAGAATATCCCTCGCACCGACATGTCAGAAGATGTCATTACGGAGTTTGTAGCTTCTTTACTATGCCAAAAATATGGTAGTATACGACGAGAGCTGCAATCTTGTAATTTATCTACCAGAGCACAATTGTTACGAACTCAACGGTATTTCATCGAAATTAAAATACGAAGGACAAGAGATTAACGAGACGTAAGTGAAAAAAAGCCGCTACAATGAACCACGCTTCTAGAACGCCGCAACTAGAACGTGTCATCGATGTGGTATGTCAGGTCATCGAGCAGTGGACTGTCGCAAACGCTGCGAAAAGTCTGTGACTAGAGCAACTACGAAAATAGCTGAGCAGTATATGAAGACGCCACTGTGTCTATCTGTGTCCAGTTACCTGTTACGTTTGTGGTCAACAAGGACACGTTACATCAGTCTGTCCAGACCATAAAAGAAGCAACGAGAAAGCGGTTGTTAGTGATGTCTAACGGTGCGAGCGAAAGCCGGCAATCGGCACCTTTACTACGTCCGCGGGTGAGCTCGTTTTTTTTCTTTTTGATAGTGGTTCCGCCTGTTCATTGGTGACTTCAGACTTAACTAGTAGGCTACAGCGTATAATGTGCAATACTAATTCAGTGACATAATAATCTGCCACATGTGATATCCTACTTTAGCCGTTGGGCAACCGAAACCGAATCGCGTTGCCATTCTTTTGAAACCTTGGCGGTGATCCGAGCGGTCGAGCATTTCAGACATTGTCTGTATGGACAGCACTTCATTGTTTTCACGGACTGTAATTCTCTTAAGGTGTTAAAAGGCTAAAACCGATCTTACACCCCGAGTACACCGATGGTGGGCCTTCCTCCAGGCTTATGATTTTGACATTGTCTACAAGCAAGAAGTAGCATGGAACGCGTTGATTTTCTCTCCAGAAATCTACTCGAGGAACCTACCGCAAACTATCCCGATACCAATCCGTCCAAGAGAATCAACGCGGTCCAATTTGTTGAACTTCACCAGGGTTGGCTGACGGTTGAAAAAAGAGATAGCGAAATACAGGACCTAACTAACAAGCACAACAACAAGCAACTTCCTGAAGCCGTTGCACATACCTACGATATTTGAAAAGGGATACTTTATAGGAAAATAGAGCGTAACAAAAGTAGTCATAGGCTCCCCGTTGTACCGCGCTTCCTCACTTAAACTTTAATCAACCCGGTCCATACAGAAATAAAGCACCTCGACACTGAAAATACGCTAAACAAACTATACGAGCAGTATTGGTTCCCACAAATGTCAAAGCTAATGCGCAAATTTGTAGATTCTTGTACGAGTATAGTGTGAAAAGCTTCAAAGGGCCCGTCAAGTGCTACCCAGATAAGACTTCATCCGATTCCTAAAGTTTTCACTCCTTGGCATACCATACACATTGATATCACGGGCAAACTCAGTGGAAAAAGCGATCGCAAAGAATATTCATCGGTAATTATCGATTCCTTTACCAAATCATTCTATGTATAGCAGATTAACTATAATCAAACGTTGTATGCAGTATTATTTTTAAATTGAAACATGAGGAGATGTACATAAATACTGTGCAGACAGGAACCAAGAACACTCTCTCCCAATGTTTATGTAGGCGCTCGAATATCTCTGAATATACATTACTAACTTAACTCAGACCCAAACCACCCAAACGAAATGTTTATCTACCTCTCACGTAATCTTAAATTGAAATTCGTGTCTGTCAATCTCATGTTAGCGAACGCGGTGCTATTTATATTATTTTATTTTCTTTACTCCTACATGCATATGTTACGCCTAATGTTAGTGTAAATAATAATATTCACGATTAGCCGGCTAAACTTTTGACTTTTATTTTGATCGTCACCTATGCTATCTTTTTTCATGCTTAACCTAGTAAAACATATACAACAGCTAAATTATTTACATGGAAATGTTTGGTCACACCCATGGATGTCGTAAGAGGCGACAGAGGGAAACTGAAACAGATGATGCGCTGCATCGTCTTCCTGATAATAACTAAAAATTATGAAATATCTGTATATAATTTGGCCACAGTTATATTTGTGAATATAACTGTGTCAGAATTCCCCTCTATTGGACAATCTATAGGAAATGCCTATGTTCGACAGCAGCTCAATTTATCTATTTGAGAACTATCTTTTATTCGAAAAAGATTTCTTATATTTAAGCAAATTTAACACATTTTATAAAACTAATTATACGGATTTTTATTGCGTTTTATAGTTGCTTTTAATTTGAAAATAAAACGCAATAAAAAATCCGTAAAATTAGTTTCATTAAATTTACTCAATTCATTATTGAGTAAATTTAATTTATACATATTCGACTTTTAGGATAAAATGGACTATTATGATTTAGATGTTTTTTTTATTTCCCAGACCAACAAAGAAAAATGGACAGAACACTAAGTACATTTCAATTGACGCCAAAAACATGCTAAGCTTTTTTTAAGAATACACAGTACGTATTCACCCATATTTTTTTTTTATTATTCTAAGCCAGCGCTTGACTACCTACTATCCCACCTGATGCTTAGTGATGCAGCCGAAGATGGTGAAGCGCGCTTATTTAACAAAAAAGTATTCACACTGTCTTGGAAGACATCCACATCGTAATCGGATCGAAAGATAGATGCTGGCCACTTATTCCACGCCTTTGCTGTACGCATGACGAACAATGAAGCGAACCGTTATATGCACCTAAAACCATGTCGTTGGTTGCAAACTGTTTCTGTCAAATCTTTCTATGTTGACCTGAGTTATATATATGTACTTATATTGTATTACACAGAAGTCACTCGATGACTCATTCGATGATGTTTAAATTATGGTCAATGTTTTTTTTTATATTACCAATATATTTCAGTCTCTATTTTCGTTATAGATGTTATTACTGTTACTACATAATATATTTTTTATTTTTTTATTCCCGACGTTTTAGGCATTTTACAGCGCCCATAGTCACGAGGGGGGACTGAGGAATTAATTTTTGCCATGTGTATTATTCACGCACATATAAGAAAACATGACGTATTAGAATAATTAGAACATACTCCAGCACATTCGGTATATCTTCCTCGAAGATATTTTCTTTTAGCCAAAGTTATTGCACACAAGCACGACCTCTCGTGGCTTCATATCACACTAGACTAAGCAACTTGTTACCTATAGGTAATAATAAATTAATTACGAATTACGATTTCTACCGCTTTGTCCCATGTACTATTGCTCGTTAATATTAAACTGTCTTTGGTTTTACGTAAGAGAACCTGTCATATTATCACGTAGGTGCCGTAAAAGATAAATAATTAATTCCAGATTTTTTTTTAATAATAAACTAAGCCAGCGCTTAACTACAATCCCACCTGATGGTAAGTGGTGATGTAGCCTAAGATGGTGAAGCGCACTGACTTAAAAAAAGCCTATTCACTCTTGCCTTGAAGACACCCACATAGTAATCGGATGGTAACACAGATGCTGGCAACTTATTCCACTCCTTTGCTTTACGCATCATGAACAATGTAGCAAACCGTTTGGTTCGAATGCGTGGTAAGTCAACAACGAAAGGGTGGAGACTGGTTGAACGTCTGGTTGTCCGATGGTGGAAGAGAGAGGGAGAAATTAAATTATGCTATTCCTGCGCACACTCTCCGAAATGCATCCTGTAGAAAACCGAAAGGCTGGCTACTTTGCACCTGTGTTCGAGGCTAGTAAGATTGGTTTTAACCAAATTTGGGTCACCAATAAGCCTCATAGTACGCCTTTCCATTGAGTCCAAAGCTGCTAGGTGGCATTTTGCAGCTCCAGCCCATATATAACAGCAATAATCCATGAACTACCGGACTTGCGCTTTATATAAAGTAAGCAGCTGTCCAGGCGTGATCGCCCGGAGAGCTGCTTACTCGCGTTTCGCCACACCTTTGCAAGGACTCCTAGCTTCCTTGCAGCTGCTTTGGCCTTGGACTCAATGGACTGCCCGAAGTTCAGATTTGAGGATATCTCAATCCCCAACCACTGAAGGCGGTCGGTGTATTCCAGTGATACATTTCGGAAAGAAGGAGTTAAGATGGCTGGCTCCTTTTTGCAGTGAAGAGATACGCTTGTGTTTTGGAGGCGTTGAATGTCACAAGATTGGCATCGCCCCATTCGGAGACTGCCTGTTGTGTGAGAATCACACGCTCTATCATTGCTCCTCTTTCGGACTGGATTTGATCCCGACTGGCCCGAGGACTTGTTTAGTATCTCTCCACAACTGTGCTATCGTCTGTATACCCATAGATACCGGGCATAAGCAGATCATTAATATACAGCAGGAAGACAGTTGCGGAGAGAACGGACTCAGTCTCCAATAAATTGCGCTACACCATCTACTATAATAGCGCATGTAAAATACCCGAGACCGGCGACGGGAAGTAGTATCAAAGGTGCTCACGTCTAGTACTGCGATCGTACATCCGCCTGCTAAGCGTGACGCTTATGACAAATCCTTCTTACAATAGTAAAGGCCAACTGTAGACTGGTGTGGAATAATAAATTACGGAAAGATGCTTCAATAGTTGATCGATAACAATTTCAATTCTTATTAGTCTTTGTCATTAACCTAATTTTGTATATTGTTGTGCCTATTGCTGTGTAGTGATGGCGTGAAAATATCTACTACCTTATATCTAGAAGAGGAAACTGAAACAAGAGATGGGCGGCAGCTTTGTCCTGATAACCAGTCAAAATATTAAAAAAATTGCGGTGGCAAACCCACGTGCCAAGCGTGGCAACTATGCCGAAATTCCCCTATGTGACAATCTTTAGGGGATGCCTGTATTCAGCAGTGGACTTTTAATAGGCTATAATGAATGAATGAATGAATACATCATTTCAAACAATCCAAAGACGTATTTCTTAGAAACACTAGAATCCCTGTTCGCCTTAAGTAAGTTTTTTTTATATGGAATAATAGTGAGAAGTTTGCATACTGTCCACCTGATGTTAAATGGATACTGTAGCCCATAGACATCTACATCTATCCTCGTTTAATAATCAAAATTCAGCTGCGTTCTCACCCCTAAGGATTAGGATGGAATGCTCCGTTAACAATGAAAAAAGTCTCAGTTCTCTACACCCACCATATGAAACAGCATTATTCTGCTGTTAGCTCAAGAAATACTTATTACCTTAACTTGTTCCAAGCTAAATGAAACTAATTTTTACGGATTATATCGCGTTTAATTTTACTTTTTAATTCCCGACGTTTCGGGTGCTTTACAGCACTCATGGTCACGGGGGGGGGACTGAGGTGTTTGACGTCCCAATGTCATAGTTAGCCCGGCTACCTTCAGTTTTTTAATATTAATTTTTGGTTCGATCTAAAACGAAACTTCGTTCGAAAGGTCGAGAATTAAAAAGTAAAATTAAACGCGATATAATCCGTAAAAGTTAGTTTTATTTAATGTGTAGTCTTCGCGTAAATAGAAGAAAACATTTGTTCCAAGCTAATAAAAGATAATTATTAATGTTGTATAAATAACTATAACTTTTACCAAAAAATACATAGAAAACATAAAATAAAAAATAAAATATTTTCATGTTTCTGAAATGATAAAAAAATCTATGCATTTTAAACAGTCCGTTAAAAGATCACTACTAACTTGTCGCGAAGCTTCGGCCTTTATCAACCGTATGATAAACGATCTTAGTACAGTTGTCAGGAGCAGGCACTGCAGATAGTGCAGCAAATCGGAATTGCTAATTGTGCTCCATCAGGCCCAGACGCACTTGACGTACGGACGCCGAGCGGTTGCAATTTGCATACGTTGTTTTCAATATTTTAGATCATTTTCAGCATGTCATGTTATGATTATGTTACAATTATTAAGGATATAATAATGAACAAAAAGGAAAGTTAGATTAAGAAGTATATTAGGTCTGATTCTGAATCACCGTGTAGTGGTGGTGTAAGAATATTATCCACTACCCCATATATCCCGTGGGTGTCGTAAGAGGTAACAGAGGGAAACAAGTCAGGAGATGGCCAGTAGCGTCTTTCTAATAACGACAAAAAAAATTATACAATATGTAATGTTAGAAAATATCTAAGTCATAATTGTGTCTACCACGACTTTCGCATCATAACTCCTATCTACAGGATAAAGATGATGATAATGTTATTGGTTTTCTTATTTTACATATTAGATATGATGTGATAAGGAATAAATTGGAGGCTCACTAAACATAATATAACAAGTTCTTGATCTCCGTAATTACCTGAAACAAAAATAAACATCATTTTATTATTAAATTTAAAGGCAAAAAAGTTTTTTAAATTAAATAATTATAATTCAAAATGGCGGCCATATTTTACATTCTAAACTATGTAAAATGTTTTAGTCTCTAGGGCCTTCGGGAAGTTAAAATCAATTGCAAAGTTTGTACCGAACAAACCAATAGAGAATATAAATATATTAAATTATTCGGTCAATAAAAGTAAATATAACCTTTTTTTTTAATGAAATAAGCGTGGCAAATGAGCGCACCGTCCATCTGATGGTAATTGAATGCTGTGGCTCATAGACATCTAAGTCTACCCTCGATTTAAATTCAAAATCCAGATACGTTGCCACCCCCGAGGACAAAGACCCCGTATCCCGCCTCGACCTCGTATCCCGTATAAAGGGTCTGCGGTTCTCTACACTCACCATACGAAACACAGCAACATTAAACTGCTTTTTCACGCTGGAATTCTGTGAGAGCGTGGTCGTTCCCGGTCGAGCCGATCCATTCGTGCTACAACCATAATATAGCTACAGCATGGCTTTACCAGGTTTAACTATTATGTAATTGTTATCTCATATACCTGAATTGAACATTTGATTTGGAAACAGCACATACAAAAAGTTGTAAAAAAATATCCTCTTTTATTTACACTCCAACACCTTAAACGTTTGACTGATTTTAAGACTACCCTTGCAGCTTACTATGTATATGCTTATTTGGTACTCTCCTATTGCATCATCTTGTGGGGATACTCTTATGATGTAAACAAATTAAAAGGTCGGGGAAAAAGTTTCTTCGTATTTCTTTGTATAAAATTGAAGAAAAATCTCTTTGGTTGTATTGTTCGTATCTGACTGGTTTTAATATCAATACATATAAGACATTAAGAAAACGAAAAATAAAAAGTAAAAAAACACTTTCCCGCCATTTTTCAATAGTTTTTCTGTCTGCCAAAATAAGTGAATCTAACGAAGAAATTAGATGCATTCTAAAGTTTTATAACAAAAAAGGGAAAAATGCGACTAAAATCGCGAAAAAAAATTGTTACGTTTATGGCCCTAATGCAGTGTCAGTAAGAGAAACACAAAGTTGTTTCAAGCGTTTTCTGTCCGGGAATTTTGATGTCAAAAATGCAGCTCGCTCTAGTCGTCCTCATACGGATAAAGTCGATGCCATTTTTGAAAAAGTGGAGCAAGATCGGAATATTAGTAGCTTATATTAGTAGTTACGACATAGCGGAGGAATTGAGGATTGACCAAAAACAGTTTTGACCCATTTTAAAAAGTCTGGCTATACATCAAAGCTCGATATTTGGATACCACACGAGCTTACTGAACGAAACCTAATGAATCGTTTACTCTCTCGATTTTCTATTGAAACGCAATGAAACCGCACCATTTTTGAAAAGATTGACCACTGGTGATGAAAAGTGAATCACCTACGACAAGAACGTGCAAAAAATATCATGGTCAAAGGATACTCAAGCTCCAAAGACTGTAGCGAATCCCGGATATACGCAATAAGGTGATGTGTGTATTGATGGGCGATTTTGTGGTGGGATTGGAAGGGCATCGTTTATTATGAGCTTTTACCGCCGGTCAAAACCATCGATTCGGATCTCTAACGTGATCTAATGAAACTCAAGCAAGAAATTAAGAAAAAAAGCTAGCCAAGTACGAGTCGGAATCGCGCATGTACCGTACCATCGTAAAACACGTTTCTAGTAGGGGAGCCCCCTTTAATTTTTTATTTATTTTGATATTATAGCGGGGCAACAGAAATACACATTCTGTTAAATTTTCAACTGTCTACCTATTACGGATCATGAGATACAGCCCGCTCACAGACAGACGGACGGACGGACGGACGGACGGACGGACGGACAGCGGAGGCTTAGTAATAGGGTCCCGTTAGTTACCCTTTTGGTACGGAACCCTAAAAACGGCCGGAATTGATCAACAGAAAAGGAGTGGCATTTCAACATGATAACGCCAGACCACACACATCTTAGGCCACTCAGCAAAAATTGAGAGAGCTTGGTTGGGAAGTGTTAATGCATTCACCATAATATAGTCCTGACTTTCCACCCTCAGATTTTCACCTGTTTTAGTCTCTTCAGAATCCTTTGGGTAGTATGAGGTTAACATCATGTCAATGTCAAATTTTTAACATCAAGTGAGGACTGTCAAAACTACTTGTCGCATTTTTTTGATCAAAAATTCCAAGATTTCTACAGCAACGATATTATGTCACTACCTACAAGATGGCAACAAGTTATCGAACAAAATGGCACATATATATGTCGGAGCGCCTATAAAATACCCGGTTGGATTGAGGTGGATTTGAGGGCATATGGAGAAACCCCCACTTGTTTGTGCAGTATAAAGTTCACTGTAGGCGCCGTGCGAGAGAGATTCCGCTTAAGTCATTCTACGAGTGAAGTAATTCTACGAGTGCTAAGATAGTGTCGTGGTTCTGTCCATTGTAGTAATTCTTCTAGTGGAGGCAAGGAGGATGGTATTGCTGAGAGGCTACCCCGTGTAACACTGAGATAAGTAGTGTTGCTGTTGCCTTGCATACTTTGGTGTTATCATGTAATTAAGTACCTAACATTACACTGGTGTGTGAGGGTGGCGGGGACGTGTTACGGTGTGGTTGAACTGTAATTTAAAACTGAGTGTATAGTGCGTTACGTTGTCTTATTACTGAAACAGAAACAGAAACAGAAACAAACTTTTTTATTCAATATAGATTATAAATAATACTTATTGAAAGTCACTCTTTTGTTTAATTACCACTGGTTCGAAAAAAAACCTCTGTCCTAGGAAGAACCAGCAAGAAACCCAGCGGGACTTCTTTTTTTAAAAAACTGATAATGATTAATTGCGTAAGCAACAGAGCAAGTTGAACATCCGCTCTCACACTTATATTATTTTAATAATTAACGCTATCCTGATGTATTTCCGAGATCAAAATTGGGATCTTCTGCTGAATCTCCGACATATATAATTAAAAGTAATTAAGCTTTGAAAAAAATGCCTTGAATTTTTATATAAAACACGAAGAAACTTTTTCCCGACCTTTTTATATATTTTTATTTATATACTTTTATATATATATATATTTATATATATATGTATGTATATATGATATAGATGTAATAAACACTCATTAAATACATACTTTATGTACTTTATGTATGTATTTAATGAGTGTTTATACACTCATGCCCATCACCCAGAGGTGTAGGCAGAGACTACAGACTTCCATTTGTGCATCCCTCTTGTGCATCCGTGTACCTTTCCTTTACATCCGTGTTTACGCATACATGTTCGGCGATTAACGGTACTCTTGACTTGGCCCATCTTCAATACATCGACAATTTGGTCGATAAACTTCCGTCTTGGGCATCCCTTTCTTCTGCCCCTATTTATTCATTTATTACGGTCTATCGGAAGGAAAAGAAGTACAACCAGTGTAACCGACATTGCCAACGGGTTAGTAAGCTAAAGTGGCAATGGGCTGGCCATATAGCTCGAAGAACCGACAACCGATGGGGAAGAAAGGTTCTCGAGTGGCAGCCTCGTACCAGCAGGCGAAGTGTTGAGCGTCCCCCAAACTAGTAGTGACGACCTGGTAAAACATGCAGGAAGTCAATGGATGCAGGACCGTGCTTTGTGGCATTCCTTAGGGGAACCTATGTCCAGCAGTGGACTTGTGAAGGGCTGTGATGCTGATGATGATGATCAAATGTCCGCAGCTGAATAAAGGCCTTTCCGATTGATTATTTGGTAGGGAGATTTTGCCATAGTTGCCACACTTGGCTAGCGAGTTGGCCACCGCAGTCTTTACTATTTCGAGTAGTCATCAGAAAGATGCTGTTGCCCACAGCCGATACGGGGTAGTGGATTCTCTTACGCCGCCACTATACAGCCGCTATTATTTATAGAAACAACCTGTATATAAATAGTAGTTTGCGCTGTCTATAGAACAGGTTCCTCAACAAAAGCAATGAGCGCTCATGTCGGTGGCGCTCAATTCCGGAACGTCCTATGTGAGAATTGCAAATGGGTGCTTACCGCTTACACAATAAAGGAGGTATATTTAAATGTATATTTTTGATTACTTTTAACAAACTAACTAATAATTTAATGTTAAGCAGTGCGTTAGTTGCGAATGTGAGTACCAATACAAACCATTTTTGGTTTAATGGTACAAATCAAAAGAAAAATATGTATTACATTTTGATCAATAAATTGAAAAAAAAAAATATTATCAGAGAATTTTAAAAGCATTTTAACTAACTAAAATAGGATATAAAAATGTAAGTATGCTTATTTTTTTGTTATTTAAGTTATTTTGTAGGTGTTAGCATACCATACGAAACACAGCAGCGTTAAGCTGCTATTTCACGCTGATATTCTGTGAGTTAGTTCAATGCCCGACATTTTAGAATGTTTGGTGTTATTATATCGATATTAACTTACTGTTGGTAATTTCCTGCTTATGCCAGTTTAATCTAAAATATTAATATATCTTAGTTTATTTATTTATATTTATTTAATCATTATAATACACAAATTGCATTAATGCGTGCTACGCGGTGAAGGAAAACTTCGTGAGATATCATGCATGTCTTAGAAATTAAAAAAATATTGCGAATACCTCTTTCATATCGTATAATAATATGTATGTTTATGCATATTTAACTACTTTTCTGGTCCGTTTGATTGTTAAGCTGCTTACAATAAATATTTAATAAATACATAAATCGGGTGAGATTGTAGTCAAGCAATATACATACTAATTTGTATTAAAAGGTGCTGAAAATAACTGAGACTGCCTCTATTTATTTCAATTATCCTTCAATAGGCCTGCTAGATGAAGTGCAGTTACTTTGTACATTCGTATTGTTTGTTAAATAACTTTACCCTACACTTGATTTTTCTCCTGTATCGTAGGGGAGTTTACATACATAAATTGCACAAGAACAAACATCCAGACCCGGAACAATTATTTGTAGGCCATACAAATACTTGTTCCGTGCGGGATTTGATCCTGCGGCTCTCAGCACTGCAACTCAATGGTAATCCCCTGCGCCAAGGATATTCTTCGATCTTTTTTTCTATTTTCTTACCAGTGTATGTTTGTAAATAAACTATTAAATAAATAAACATTTATGGAAATAAATTCACATTGGTGTCATTGATTGAGTCTCTGATTTCAATAAGAAGAGGTCAGAACATTAGCTGAATCGTAGCTCCTGAACTCGAACCATGCCGAAGCCTATTGTGTTGTAAACGTTTCCGAGATTAAACCCGATCCTTTCATCGCTTTTATTACCCAGACCTTAAATCGGAGTGATTGAGTAGATACTCGTCCGTTCACGTTTGCCGTATAAACTACTAAAATATATTTTGTGCTGTTTATAGCGTGCATAATTAGCTAAATTAGCTATCAGGTTACTCTTTTTATTACGCGAATACCACCCATGGAATAAAATAAATCTTACGGATTTTATCGCGTTTAGTTTTAACTTTTTTAATTCCATACGCTTCGGTCACTTTGCACTTTGCGGCACCCATGGTCACGGAAAAACTGAAGTGTTTGACGTCCTGATGTCATAGTTAACGATGGCTACCTTCAACTTTTAATTATTTTTGGTCTGATCTATGCAGAATAAGCTTACAGTAAATATTTTAAAGTCTTGCAGTAGTTTGCTTGGGTTTGGATTTAATTTTAATAATTATGGAATCTCAAGCAGATGGTAGCACTCAGTCATCTTCTCTATTAAAATTAGGATGTTTTTAATAGCTAATGAGCCTCGCGAATGATCCTTGGTAGTAATCGGTGTTTTTTGGCGAGGATTTGCGGTTTCACAAATCTGATATATTGGTTTGGCATCTGTAATTTTTTTTACAACTAAAAATAATCGCTAGAAACTTCGGTGACTGAATACTTGCGATAGCTTTTTGTTTAAGTTACTAACTTCTAAAGGGCAAAGTAAACCAACGACAGCATTATGCAGATCCGAACTCAACTTCTACCGTAAATCAATGCAGGTGTCACCACTTCAATTACGGCTGCCGTTAGCGATTTTCAAACACATTGACAAAAAGTTTTCATTTAATTGAAATTAAAATTGTTTATTGCATGTCACATTACAAATTTAAGATGGTACTTTATTAGGGCTAACTGTTTTTGTGTTGTGTAACTTTTAAACATAAATTATAAAATATCATAACTTAAACATTCAGTATTATTTTATATAAATTAGTTAAACGCCTCCTCATACCATGTGGACTTTAAGCTCATTTGTCACTGTTAGTGGTTTAAAACAATGTTTAAATAATTCTTACGTAGTGAATACTGCAATCGCTTCCGGTTATGACTATACACTAAATGCTGAAGGATAGCATACAGTTATAGGTATTGGGTAAAGGGATATAATTACCACGCACATAGACCGTCTGACCATTGAATAGTGTAATTACAACCGGTGCCAATATGGCGTGTGCTATGCGGGTATGACATATTTCAGGCTGGAAATGGACGTTGGAAACAGACTAAATTTTTAACCAATTAACTTGTAATGTTTATTAGATTTTTTTGTACAGTAAGGGTGACAAACGAGCATACAGTTCACCTGATCGTAAGTGGATACTGTGGGCCATAGACATCTACATATTTTATTCTCGATTAACAATCAAAATGCCGATGTGTTGTGAATTCCTCGGAATGCCTCGTTTCCAGAAACACAGCAGCATTAACCTGCTATTTAACGCTTGTATTTGGTGAGAGCGTAGTCCTACCCTGGTTGGGCCGACACTTTCGTGCTACAAACATAATATAGCTGCATATAACCTACGTTATACTACATTAGCCGCACTAAAAAATAGAAAATAAATAATATTTAAAAAAAAAACTAA
This sequence comes from Parnassius orleans, assembly GCA_029286625.1. Classification (NCBI taxonomy): domain Eukaryota; kingdom Metazoa; phylum Arthropoda; class Insecta; order Lepidoptera; family Papilionidae; genus Parnassius; species Parnassius orleans. The sequence goes on along the minus strand of JAGSMP010000040.1, from coordinate 427,060 downwards.
AAAACACGCTTTTGTAGATAACCGAACTAAAAAGTAGAAAATAATTTTCAATAAGTTTAAAATAAGAAAATAGTGATGATTAACATAAAAAAATCATTTTATTGTAAAAAGCGTGGGATGCTTGATGAGGATAACTACAAAAGCGTGTTTTTTTTTGGAACGAAGTTCTTTTACGCTACTTACAGTAGATTGAACTGGCAGAAATACTAGTTGTTTTATGAATTATTCGCAAATCCTGAGGATCCTGGCAAGGTTAATGGGACAAACTATTTAAGTTATTGCATTTTCATCGGTCCTTGATAAGTGTGTGAAGTTTCGAATCAATCCGAGGTTTTGAAGAGTATGAAAATCACATTTAAAAATTCCGTGACATAGATACATACCAAGCTAATATAAGCGTGTTAAAAATAATGCCAACATCCTATTACGTAAAGTTTGTAAAAAGGTTTGATATGTAATATAGAGCTTGCTACAATGCCTTATATATACAAAGGATATTCCGTTAGTGCGTAATATATTTTAGTGCCAATATTCAAAGTGATGTCGCCACACTTGCCGTGGTAAAAATGAACCCATCACCCCATTTGAACCAATGGTAGTTGTTAGATATGACTGTGAAAAATGCCAGAAAGAATAAATTTTAAAGAAAAAGTTAATGTCGATTTCAAGCATTTTAAATAATTTTCTTTGTAGAATTAGGGTGACAAAAAGTATACAGTTTACCTGATGGTGAGTAGATGCTGTAACCCATAGACATCTATATTATATATCCTCGATTAAGTTTACTTTAAAACGTTAACGTATATAAATTGCACAGAAATCCACATCCAGATCCGGAACAATTGTTTGTAGGCTTTACCAAGCATTTGCTTCGAATGGGATTCGATTCCGCGGCCCTGCAGCGTCACGATCAAAGGCTTAGCCACTGCGCCATAGAGCTGTCTCAGTCAATATATGTTATAATTTCTATAGACTAATATACAATGACTAGTTACCAGTAAAAGTTTATCTAGTTCTCTGCACCCACCAGACAAACCCAGCAACATTAAAATTTTAATTTACGCTGGTGTTCTGTGCGAACGTCGTTTCCTGGTCAAGTCCACCCATTCTTGCTGCAATATATTATATTTCATTGAAAAAGCTCAGCATTAGGACCGAATTGCTTAACGATTTCTTATATTTCCCCGAATACTACACATTAAATGAAACTAATTTTACGGATTTTACTTGATCTTGGAATTAGAAAGTTAAAATTAAACGCGATAAAATCCGTAAAATTATTTACATTTAATAATAATTTCTTTTTAAAAAAATCCGCAAAATGTCATCCCAAATTTTATAATTATTGTAAAATATCACCTAACCTTAAAGCACTCGAAATATGTGGAGGCAGGAGACAAAGCGGCCACCGGTCTCACAGTGGATTCCAAATGAATAATGTAGGTATCAGCGTTAAGGTCGCGACCCGGAAAGGTATTACCCAGCTTCCAGATAATTGTCTCCTAGAGATTTCTACATTAAATTATCACATTATGTGAGACTCACAATATGCGAAGTACCTGTTTTATATTTAACAATATTTTAATTATGTTCTATGAAGCGCCTTAATATCCCATGGGATAAGCCTCGGTTTTAAAAGTTCATAGTACGCTTTTGTACATGGTAGAGCCATGCTGCAGCTATATTATGGTTGTAATATGAATGCATTGACTCGACTGGGGAAGCGCCACCCTCTTACAGAATACCAGCATAAAATAGCAACTCAATTTTGCTGTATTTCGAATGGTGAGAGTAGAGAACCGGAAACCCTTTATACTGAAAACGAAGCATTTCATCTTAGTCCTCAGGGGTGACAACGCATCTGCATTTTGATTCTTAATCGTGGATAGATGTAGACGTCCATGGGCTACAGAATCCACTTACCATCAGGTGGACTGTGTGCTTATTTGACACACTTATCCAATAAAAAAGCGACATTCGACTACTGTGCGTGAACCTTTCCTAACACAAGGATGTTTAGCTTCCTACTAGTGATTAGCGCAAGTATTAGTAATGCTGATAAGTAGATTGTTCCCCTAATAAGTGGATATTTTAAACATAGGTAAAAGAACATTACTTGTGTGTGTGTGTGTGTGTGTGTGTGTGTGTGTGTGTGTGTGTGTGTGTGTGTGTGTGTGTGTGTGTGTTTTTAATTTTATTATAATGGGGGGAGCTACAATTTAAAAAGTGCACTTCCTTCCCACAATCGCGTGCCCTCTCATTGCTACAACTGAAGCATCACATTATTCTAACACAATTCTTATCTACTCTTGGATCTTAGTTAATTATATTTTTCATCCTTAGTATAGTGAATTGCATAACGTAATGCTTAAACCAGATTTTGCAGCTCTGCCTGCTTAGAAGTTTAAAATAAGTGAAATATAACTTAAGATAAGTTAATTATTAAAAGCAATTAAATTCGTCAAATTATTTTTATTCCAAAATCTGAGTATTTTTACCATAAAATTTTCAATAAAAAGAAGCAAAGTTATTTTATATTACTCTGCCATAAAAATGTGATTAAGGGTATTTAAAAAATAATAATATTTTCCAACTTCCATGACTTGAACGACCTTTTACTCGTTTTTAAAGGAATGTGGGTACGCCTATGTTGAGTAGGCACACTCTGGCAGGCACGCACTTCTTGAGTGAACTTTACATAATGAAGTAATAGAAATTCATGTGCGGTAATAAATCAAAAGCATGTTAGCAGCGATCACAATAGATCTTACAGGTCGCAGTGTAGCTGGTCTTTTTAGAGCTGCATAGCTGCTTGCACAAATTAAAAATTCTATAAAAAAACGAAACAGAAAATATGGCGAAAATCCTCCTTATGAGACAATCTATGGTAGAGACCTACGTTTAGTTTTGGACTTTTGATAAACTGTAAAGATGGAATGAATGAAAAGCTTAATGGTTAAGGGTAAGGACCACTGCCGCCATCCCTACCTACCGCTATTGACCGTAAGGAATAAGATATTTTAAAAATTTCCTAAGTTGCCTCTTAGGATACTAATGGGACGCAAATAATTGAAATGCGTTTTATTTGTTTGCTTTTAATTAATTCAATTTACCACCCTAGACCGGTTGGAATTAAAGTATTTTGTTTCCAACATCGTAAGCGTTCTACTCCCGTTGACTTCAAATTTATGGAAATCTAAAACGAGTTGAATTATTACTATGAAATCAAGGCTTTTACCTATATTAAACGTTATTGAAACATTTAACTTTATTATTTAACCTTTATTGAACCTTACAAAACAGTAGATATAGTATCTAAAAGGGGACTTAATGCTAAAAACATGCTCTTCAACCAAAACAAATACTAGCATGAATACCAGCGTAAAATAGCAGCTAATACTACTGTGTTTCGTATGGTGAGTGTAGAGAACCGGAGACCGTTCCCTCTTAGTCCTCAGGGGTGAAACGCATCTGTATTTTGATACTTAATCGAGGATAAATGTAGATGTATATGGACCACAGCATTCACTTACCATCAGGTGCTGTGTGCTCGTTTGTCACCTTTATTCTATAAAAAAAATTACTTCAGTCAAACTTAGGGCAGTGATAACACTATGGAGGCGGTTACAGAGAATATAGAAAAATATTATAAAATTTAAACATGTACATATACACAAATATATAAATATGTATAATTGATGACAATTATATGCCTTAACAAACAGAATATAGTGATTAAACAAAGATAGGTATAACTATATTGATGATGAATGATGAAGCTTAGCAGTTTTGAACCATTTTTAGAAAAGTCAGGCAACAGTGAAGGGGCGGAGTAAGAATATCCACTTCTAAAAAAAAAAATTGGTTGCCTGTAAAGTCGGTATACGGGCGAAAGTTTTACGTGACAACGACTTTGAGTGGTAAAATAATTTTATTATGTCTGTCTCTCTCGCTCTTAGGCGGGCTAACCATGCCCGAGTGGAAGGGACGCGTGCCTCTCACTCGCTCTCATTGTGAGCGCATAACGTGAGCGGAGCGTAACGCAGTTTCTTGAAGTGTCACCCGGCAAACCAATTTATAAGACGTTGTCACGTCAAAATATAATCCAGTGGGTTTGCACTGATGGGCAGCAGCATCGTCCTGTAAACAACTCAAAATAATAAAAAAACTACGGCTACCAACCCGCATGCCAAGCGAGGCAACTACGGCAAAATCGCCCCTATTAGGCAATCTGCGGAGGAGGTCTATGTTCAGCAGTGGACTTTTAATAGGCTGTAAGAGATGAATGGGTAATGGTTGAGATACTGTTTGATATGATTGAGATGTTTACATACTGTATATTGCTATAGGTCTGCTCGATATTCATACTCACATTGACTAGGTACATATATCTGTGTGATAGATGCGAGATGAAATACTATAATTACTGCATGCAGCCCTCATTTGACCGCCAACAGATGTAATTACACCCAATCAGCACACTTTATTAATTGGATTAGAAATGGATAAACGAAAATACGGATATTCCTAAAGTAGAAGAATTAAAAAATAGTGAAGAAATGTGTAAAAATTAACGATCAAACCACTAAGGCATTAGTTTCTTTTCTGCGGAGGTTAGGCCTCTTTTGAAGCCAACTACGAGTACGTCGATCTTTGTAAACGACTGAATAATTACCATAGAATAGAATTATGTTTATTCAATATAGATAATTACATAAAAATTATTGTTCGGAAATATCCTCTGTCCAGGGAAGATTCAGACCAGAGGGATAATATTTTTTTAGACGTACATATTAGTCCAAGCGGCGACCGTCCAAAAAGGTTGGATCATCCAAAATAAGTAGAAAAGTTTATTTTTAGGGTTCCTGTTCGCGACGGCTAAAAGTGTTTAAAAACATAGTGATTAAAAAACAATATTAAAAGTTCAATAGTGTAATTTTACAACATGTTTACAACCTTAGTATTATAGTATAGAGCATCGTTTGGTAATAGTTAAGAAAATAACTCTTATTTGTACAAAAAGTCGACCAATCAGAGCGCTACACGTTATAGAACATTCTGGGCATTACGTAATATTTAGGCCCAAAAATGATGGAAATAATTTTTATGCTCTAGAAGAATTGTAAACATGGTATTGAATTAGATTAAGGGTTATAGATTAAGGAAATAAAAGAATATTTAGCGTGATGAAACTTATTTCCTACTTATAGTAAAATTAAAGAATTAATGTACCCAAATATTGTGAAAATTTAGGATATTTTGGTTAATAACCTTTTACATTGTAAATATATTAAGAAACCTTTATGGTGTGCTAATAGACAACTAAATTACTGATTTAACAATGTATAGTACATTGGCGTAAGAATTAATCGTGTATAAAAAAATATGATTTAAGACAATTGTATAGTGAAAATGTTATACAATAAAGAGGCAAAACGGGCAATGGCAAGAGGCTCATTTTAAGGTAACGCTCGAGTCTACCTTAGGGCCTCAAGGCCTAATAAAATTATAGTAGCTGAAGTGACTAGTAGCAGAACCAAGTAGTAGGAGAACATAGAACATAGTGAATAGTAGCTAGCAACATAGTAGCTTTGAATAAAACTATTTTTTACAGATTTTATCACGTTTAATTTACTATTTTAATTCCGGACGTTTCGGGTGCTTTACAGTAAGCAACCCATGGTCACGGGGGGGACTGAGATGTAGGTCTTTTGTGTAGGTGATTTAGAGGCCATACGTCAAAACATTTTGTCCTTGTTACGTCGAAGTTCAGTGCCGAAACTAAATCTCCCCAAAGACGAGATTAAAGCGTTGTACAACTTACGCAACAGACCAGATCTCACGATTCTCCGTGCAGGTAAAGGAAATGCTACGGTAGTAATGGATACGTCAGATTATAATTTGAACTACAACAACTTTTATCGGACGAAAGTACGTACAAAAAGGTCACAACAGACCCTACAACCAATATGCTTAAAACAACTAGCGATCTAATAAAGAATTACTCCGAAAAATAATTCTCGACGTAAATTCAATAATACCACCGTGTACCAAACCACCAAGGTTGTATGGGTTACCGAAAATACACAAACCAAACGCTCCATTACGTCCCATAATGAGCCAAATCGATTCACCAACTTATAAGTTGGCTCAACACTTGGCAAAAATTTTGTCACCACTGAGAGGACAAACTAGAGCACACACAAAGGATTCGTACCATTTTGTTAGTGAGATAAAAGACCTACATCTCGCTGACAATGAAACTATGGTCAGTTTTGATCTTCAGTCACTATTTATATTCTTACCTGTTGAAGACTGCATCTCAATTGTAACCAGGAAGCTAGAAGAATACAACATGCCTACAGAATATGCAGTATTACTCAAACACTGCCTTACATCTGGTTATCTATTGTGGAAGGAGGAGTTCTACAAGCAAGTAGAAGGTGTGGCGAGGGGTTTACCTGTATCTCCCATAGTTGCCGACATATTAATGGAAGACTTTGAGGAGCAAGCCCTTCTTACTGCTCCTGTAAATCCAAGATTCTACAAGCCGTACATAGACGACACTTTCACAATTTTACCATCTGAAAAAGCAACTGCATTTTTAGACCACCTTAATTCCATAAATTACATCAGATTTGATAGACCACAAATCCTCGAAAAAGAACACCGATTCCTACCAAGGATGATACGCGAGGCTATTGAAATAAAAAAAACATCCTAATTTCAATAGAGAAGATTATTAGCTAACGACACTACCTGATGGTATAGATATGAAATTTCATCTTGATAACTTCATTACTTCTTATTAAGTTTATTGTTAGCATGCACTACAACTCTGCCATATCTTTAGGGGTGACAACGAACCTAAATTTTAATCCTCACTTTCGAGGATAGGTGTCTATGGGCCACAGCATTCACCATCAGGTGACAATGTCTCAGTTTGTCACTTTTTCTTGTACAAAAGAATTCTTAAATACAGTAGGAATAACATCTGCCGTCTTCGTTTTAACTTGACCTTATTTAAATAAAAATAAAAACAAACAGTCCCGACAGTATTGTAAACATTTCTTGTTTTTTGTCAATATCTTCAGTGCGCTGGTATTTCAATATTTAAAATATAAATGCCAGATTTTGCTTATTTATTTATTTAAGTCATCATCTGCAAACGATGAAATCATTTGAAAGATTCTACCGTAAACTATTGAAGTGAAAACGTCATTGGGCGCGTTAGACGATTTCTTATATGGTAAAAATCTTATAAGTTTGCGTCAACAACATGCCCCACGAGCAGTATATTGAGTATACAACATTATGTAGTTATAATTTTTGATAGATACTACAATAGAAAACAGTGTCATTTCATAGTTATAAGTTGTCACTTCTGTCGGCAGTTATCAATGAAATGACTTTATTTCAATATCGACTCTTAATTCGGTCAATGTATTACAATATTTTATATTATTAATAATTGAAATTTCATGTATCTTAAGTTTTTATTCTACATTTAAAAGCTTTGATATTCACATGATTTCAAGCTATTTATTTCTATTAAAACTTCATCTAAATTTAATGATCTGGTCTGAAAAGACCAAAAATCCTTGTCTAACATAGTCTGCGTGTAGACATCACAATTTAATTAATTACGTTATAAAGAGGACTTAGTACCCATGAATATATCTCTAAGCTTCTTACGTCGATTCCTATCTCCATATATGAATTCCACTTGAAGGAATTTCCTTTATCATATTTACTTCAAGCGTAGTCATCAATAAATTGATGCGTACGTAATTAGAATGAATTAAGACTTTAAAGGAAATATATAAGGCCTTACTTTCATATAGTTGACTCTCGCTTACTTAAATTAAGTGTTAATTTTCTCTATAGCTGTCTCTTTCTATTGTCATATAGTGAAGAGAGTAATTAAGATGGTAACATTAATTAGCTAAGATCCGTGTAATGAAATTAAATTATGTGTTTTTTTTATATAGAATGGGGTGACACACGAGCACACAGTCCACCTGATAACAAGACTATTTTCAAAATACACACAGTTGGATTTTCTTCCCTATCGTGAAAGCGCCTTACTTATAATTGTAGAAGGACAAACATTCTGACCCAGATCGATTATTTGTAGGTCATACTATCAATTGTTCCATGTAAGTTTCGAACCCGCGGCCCCGGAGTGTTGCAGCCACACGCTTAGTCACTGTAATAACAAGCCGTCGAAATTCGTCAAAATTATAGTTAAACGTAAGGTGTTAATACCACGGTTACTAGGTAGAATAAGCGCAAAGTTGAAAATGAAAAATGTTCAGAATTAAAAGAAGCTTTGAAAGAGGTAGTTAAAGTAATTGCGCTGAAAATTGGTCTTAATTTTTAGTTGAAATATAAAAATTTGAGATTCTATTTTTCATTTTAAATTTTAATTCACAGTTGCAACATATACGGTGATATATTAACAAACTGAGTAATCTATTTGTAATTTGTTTTGTATAGTTTTTTTATAGAATAAGGATGACAGACAACCACACAGTCTTCCTGATGGTAAGTGGATACTGTGGCCCATAGACATCTACATTTATCTTCGATTGAAAATCAAAATGCAGATGCGTTGTCATCACTGAGGACTTAGATGGAATGTCTTGTTTCCAGTAAAAAGGGACTCTGGTTCTCTAAAATCAGCATACGAAATACAGCAGCCTTAAGCTGCTATTTCATATTGGTATTCTGTGAGAGCATAGTCCTACCATTCCACCATTCGTGCTACTACGATTATAGCTGCAGGATGACTCTACCACGTATAAGACAAAATAAATAGTTTTTAAAATGTATCTTTAGACTAACTTTTATAGGTACATTATACGCTAAAATGCTAGTTTAACCATTAAAAAAAGGATAAAGCTGCTCGCGTATGGAGGAATTACTTAAATTCTGCCTCCTTACGATTACTTAGAGGAATAATAACACAAAATATAAATAAAGTTAAATATCAAAAACAAAACACAGTCAAAAATCACAACGAAAAATTGTGGGATAATCCTTGATAAGGTATTTCGTAACATTACCTTTAACGCAAAAAAACCCTGAAGAGAAACGGACGTTATCTCTTGACACACAAAATCTTTATCATTCAACCGTCAAAACATAATTTGCTTCGTAATCGAAGATTCAAGGATGCCATAAATATATCTCAAAGCTTCTTACAACGAGTCCTATCTCTACGTAAATGACGACTAGAGGATTTTCCTCTTTACCAAATTTACTTGAAGTGCTTGCTCCCATTCTATTATATCGCGACAAGTTGTTGTCTACGCGATTTATCTGCAAAATGACTTAAAACGTTTTTCCACTCGATTACATTGCAAGATCACTTAGATGATTTTAGATAATTTAAAATAATATATGCAAAGTCACTGAGCATATTTAGATAAACGCATTTGTGGTACCAAATTTATAAACTTGCACACTGTAGAAGATAATTTAACAGACCATAACATAAACTCTCACACACGTTACTCAGGGGGGTAGGCTGAGACTACGGAGTTTCATCTTTTCATCATTTCTCTCTTTACTTTCTTTTCTTTTCTTTACTCTAAATTCACACCCATATATTATTATCTATATCTACACTGTTAACCGTACACTTAATTTCGTCTATCTTCAATATAATCGCCAATTTTAATAATTAATATGTAACATATTGTGAGTATTAAGCGTAAAACATACATATGATACTTGGAAACAAATAACACTGGTTTCGTGCTCAAGGAGTGCATTGAGCGTAAACAGAAGTGTTGTAGCACCCTATAGTTGTAAGAGGGAGTTAACGATGTGATTTGTCTATAATTGTGGGCCGCTGTGATAAGTAGTAAGAATGAATATATAGATATATTTATTAATTAAATATTCATTCATTTATTTATATATTGGAGCCTATCAAAAGTCACTGCTGAACGTAAGCCTTAGATATAGAGAGCCATAGATTGCCTTATAGAGTCGAAATTTGTTATAGTTGCCACGCTTGGCAGACAGGTTCGCAACAGCGAATTTTAAATATTTTGATTTCTTTTCTTGACGATGCTGATGCCCATATCCAGTTGTATGAGACAAATACGTATTTTACCTTTGAATACTAAGGTAGAATGACTCATTGCCAGTAAAATTCTACGGTCGTCACTAATGGGAGAAACAGACTGATCCCACGTACGCAAAGTATGCGATGCAACGCTCCCACGTTGGTGTACACACTTGACCTACGTATGCAACGTACGTTCGGCGTTCAGGAGATTGTTTATTGTCACTTCTTAGCGGACGCACGAGTACAAACTTATAGCATGTTTTCTGTTTCTGAGAGTGAGTTTGAGAATGATTTGCTTAGTCTGATGTTAATACATTAATATATCCACGCCATAAAGAAAAAGAGAAAATTTAAGAAGCGAATATATTGGGTACATGAAATAAATAAACCAAGAGAGGAGTTTGGAGAATACCATACATTATTTAAGGAACTGGAAATGATGACGAACGATTTTTTCTGTACTTTCGTATAACAAAATTGCAGTTTGAGGAGATTCATAAAATTATTGAAAGTAATATAAAAAAGAAAATACACATTTACGGAAGTCTATTGGTAGCAGAGAAAGACTCGCAGTGTGTAAAATTAAAAACATTTAAAGATATTCAGTTTTTTGTGTCTCCTGAATAAGTAGGACGCAATGAATTCCCCTTCTTAAATATATATACGAGTATACTTTAATGGCGCAGAGCAGGATTATGGTTCACGAATGTGTACGCAAGCACATATTATGCACTTTTTATTCCCTCACTCTCATAGTCCAATGGGACGGTAAACTGACACGAATATAGAGAGATCACACTCAGAACCAACGGCTTTGTACGTAGCACAGGGGTAAAATACTCCGGGTTGCTACTGAGACATTCTTGATAGAAAATCCATCTGATTTTGGGCACGATGACACCTATTACTCAAATGTTAAAGAACTGTCCTTGGTTGAGTTTAGGTTTATTTTTTGTCTGCAGGTAGAGGCATAATATTGATACTTACGTAATTTTTTTCATTTAGTTGTAATTAAGTACCTAATTTTTGGTAGGCATTGGATTATAGTTTACATTTAAAATATTTTTTTAATATTAAAGGCAATAAGGTGTCTCATTGTAGTACGTTTAATTGGTGATTGAGGTTGCTTACTTAGGGCAATCTCTTATCTGTTGTATAGGAACCAATTGTTGACTTGATAAATTCGGAAGCAAATGCGTTGTGAATTACGTTACTACGGCCATTTTGTTGATTTTTACAATGTCAAACACAAGCGTATAGTTTATCCATAATATTATAAGTACATTCGTACCGCCTTACTGAATCGATGAGCTGGTCATTACCCATTTTCGCAATAAAACGCGTGCACGGTGCAAGGGTCTATTTGTTTATGACATGCTACGCGTAAGTTCTAGGAACACACTTGTCGTACGCGTTCCCCTCCACCTTCCCACGCCGATCTAGACATCGTAGATCGACGTTGAGTCGGACGCTTGTAATTGCGTTGCATACGATAAGTGTATTTCTAATGTATAGTTTTCCATACAAAATCAAGAGTCCAGACGTCATAATGCGTTGCATACGTTCTCTACCTTAATAATAGGTACAAAACACAATAGCATTATGCTGTTACTTAAAGCTGGTATTCTGTGCAAGCGTGTGGTATTTCCCCGCTCAAGTCGGCTGATTCTTGCTGCAGCTAAAATATTAGTAGCATGACTATACCATGTACGAGGAGGAAGCGAGAGAGGTGTGTCAGGATCACCAAATGTAATCCGTAGTCTATGCCTGCCCCTCTGGGTAACAGGCGTGAGTATTTATGTTTATGTATAAGTAACTCCTTTTTTCACCACGTTTTAATTAAGTCGCTTTCGTGAATGCCTATTCGGGTCGAATTTAGTAATTGAATTTAAACTAACTTCCTGTTGAGCTAGATACTTAAAATTTGGTAATAACTCAGAATCAGATGACAGTGTAAGAATATGAAAAATAAAAAATGCTATGTTTAAAAAAATAATACATAATTAAATAAAAAAAATCACTTGTTATGATTTAAGCATTTTTTATAGAATATGGGTGACAAACGAGCGCACAGTCCACCTGATTGTAAGTGGTTGCTGTGGCCCATAAACCTTTACATCTATCCTCGATTACGAATCAAAATGCAGATGCGTTGTCACCCGTGAGGACTAAGATGGAATGCCTCGTTTCTAGTAAAAAGGGTCTCCGGTTCTCTACACTCACCATACGAAATACAGCAGCGTTAAGCTGCTATTTTACGCTGGTATTCTGTGAGAGCTTGGTCCTTCCCCGGTCGAGTAGACCCATTCGTGCTATAACTATACTACTAATATAGCTGCAGCATGGCTCTACCACGTAAATGGTAAATGGATTTACATGAATGTGGAGTCGGATAGTAACTCAGGATGGTGGTAAGATTGTTCAAACACTTAGGCAATGCCGCTGTCCTTAACGGTTAACGAGTTAAGCAATGTACAAAGTACCAGCGATTTACAAAACAACTCGAAGAAGCTTTGATTAATTACTGTAATTATTTATAATGACGACATCCGCGCTGAGTTATTACAGGATCCGAGCTTCCATTTTCATAATAATTTCGTCAGCTTACACTTTGGGAGCAAGCTTAGCGAAATATATTCGATTTTAAGAAGTTACGAAGTCTTTTACAATTAACTACTATTTTTACAAATCTGATCATGTTTACCTTAGATAAATTTTTACAAAACTTTGTAAGTAATGACAGTTAATTTCATGGTTAGTCTCCAGCTCAAGGATTTATACATGGTAAAGCCACGCTGCAGCTATATTATGGCTGCAGAGCGAATGGGTCGGATCGACCCAATGACTATATCGACCACACTCTCACAGAATACCAGCGTAAAATAGCAGCTTAATATTGCTGTCTTTCGTATTGCGAGTGTAGAGAACCGGAGACCCATTTTACTGGAAACGAGGCATTCCATCTTAGTCCTCAGGGGTGACAACGTATCTTCATTTTGATTCTTAACCGAGAATAAATGTAGATGTTTATGGGCCACAGCATCCACTTCCATAGCAAAACAGCGAATGCACTGCTAGAATTTTAAATAGAACTAAGGGAATAACTAGAATTAAGTCTTAATAATTACATGACTTATTTTCCCACCCTTATTTGTGTGGGACCGCCCCTGAACTATGGCCTTTAAAATAAATAAATCATTAAAATTGGTTCACAGTTGACAAAGATATCGAGTAACGTACATAAAAAAGGAAATACAGTCGAACCAAAAACTTCCCATATTTTTTAAGTCGGCTAAAGAAATCCTACTCTTTTTGACCTCAATAATTCTTTTGTGATATCACCTAGCCATAAAGCAGTCGAAAAGTCGGTGAAAAAAAGACAAAAGAACTACCGGTCTCATATTGGATTCTGAATGAATAATGGAGGTATCACCGGTACGACTGCGGTCCGGGAGAGCGTTTCCCAACCTTTTGATAATAATTGTCTGTCTGTGATAAATGTAGTGCTGTAACAATACCTACACATAACTGGATAAATCTATTCAAGAACGTATTATTTTAAAATAATTACCGATACCGAGAGCCTACTCTTCTCTAAAAGACCGGCAACGCGTCTTGTATTCCTCTGGTGTAGCAGTTGTTCATGGGCGGCGGGTGTCACGTACCATCAGGTGAGCCGCATACTCGTTTACCCTTACACCCTATTAAAGTCCACTGCTGAACATAGACCTCCCCCATAGATTGCCTTAGTTGCCTCGCTTGGCATGGAGGTTGACAACCGCAGTATTTTTTTTGTCGTTATTGGGAAAACACTGCTGTCCATCTCCTGGTTTGTCTCCCTCTATCGCCTCTTAAGACATCCACGGAATGATGTGGGGTAGTGGATATTCTTACACCGCAACTACACGGTTATGCTCACCTGCCCTATTATATAAAAAAAAATAACTGCTAATTGAACTACATAAGCCGCGATAGCTGAGGACTATTTTTATACACCCTTGTCTATGGCTCAGGATCGGCAGGCTTACTTCCAAAATTGATTTTGAATTCGATTTGGTTTTCGATTCAAACTGACTTTTTTCGAAAACAAGCTTACTCCTGTACAAATTCGAATCGAGAAACATGATCGGGTTACAATCGAGCGTTATCAGCGACGTCAGGCACATCATAATAAACATATTGATAATTTTTGTGATCCTAGATGATTTTCAATAAATGAAGAATGTACTTATTAACAATTTTTGTCAAAAAATAGGAATAAATTATCAAGAAAAACCTTTAACCGACAGACAACTGAAGACTATAACTCCAAAATTTGAACTACCATTCGATTGTATTATATATTCGGTTTCGGGAGTACGAAGTTCGATTGATTCGGAACTCGGAATTATCGGCTTAGAAGCAATCCATATTAGTCCTTTTGGTCAATAAAGGAAAAGGCAGAACTTTTGGGAAAGGTGTTCAGCCTGGCAGCGACCAATGCTTCATGTGGTAGTAACGGAGCTTTTTCTATATATTATACAAAGTCTTTCAGAAACTTCGATAGCGTGATTAAGGGCTTGGTTGTAGTTCGGCTCGTTTAATTTATTGTTAGCATGCACTACAACGCTGCCATTTCTTTAGGGGTGACAACGAACCTAAATTTTAATCCTTAATTTGGAGAATAGGTGTCTATGGACCACAACATTCACTTAAAATCAGGTGACAATGTGTTCGTTTGTCACTTTTTCATGTACAAAATAATTGTTAAATACAGTAGAGCCGTAGTAGCTCAGATGGTTAGCGCTCGCTGTAAATTTCACAGTCCGCGAGCAAACCGGGTTCGATATCCGCCGGCACTAATGAAATTGTTAATTGCAATTTTAAGTGTTGATTTACCACGTGCTCGGCGGTGAAGGAAAACATCGTGAGGAAATCTGCATGTCTGAGGAATAAGAAAAAATATATTTTCGAAGACATGTGAAGTTCGTCAACATGCATTGGGGCAGCGCAGCGGACACTTCCTTGCCTTATAACTCTCTTAGAAATGAGAGGAGGCCTGTGCCCAGCAGTAGGACGTATATAGGCTGTCACTTAACTTTTACAGTAGGAATAACATCTGCCGTCTTCGTTTTAACTTGACCTAATTTAAATTAAAAAGAAAAAACAGTCCCGACAGTATTGTAAACATCTCTTGTTTTTTGTCAACATCTTCAGTGCGCTATTATTTCAATAGTGAAAATATAAATGGCTTACTTATTTATTTCAATCTTTACATTTATCATCTGCACATGATGAAATCACTTGAAAATTTCTACCATAAACTAATGAAGTGAAAACTTCATTGGGCGCGTTAGATGATATTTGAATGGTTAAAATCTTATAAGTTTGCGTCAACAATATGCCCCAAGACCAGTATATTGAGTTTACAAATTATGAAATTTTAATTTTTGATAGATACTACAATTAATTGGAAAAGGAAAATACAATAAAAAAACAGTGTTATTTCATAGTTGTAAGTTTTAATTTCTGTAGGCAGTTATCAATGACTACCAATTTTTTTTCTATATCGACTTTACTTCAATATCGACTCTTAATTCGGTCAATGTAATACAATATTTTATATTAAAATTGTTGAATTTTCATGTATCATAAGTTTTGATTCTACATTTAAAAGCTTTGATATTCACATGATTTCAAGCCATTTATTTCTATTAAAACTTCATCTAAATTTAATGATTTTTGCCTAACATAGTCAGCGTGTAGACATCACAGTTTAATTCATTACGTTATAAAGAGGACTTAGTAACCATGAATATATCTCTAAGCTTCTTACGTCGATTCCCATCTCCATATATGAATTTCACTTGAACGAATTTCCTTTATCATATTTACTTCAAGTGTAGTCATCAATGAATCGATGCGTACGTAATTAGAATGAATTAAGACCGTAAACCAAATATTTAAGGCCTTACTTTCATGTAGTTGACTGTCGCTTTCTTAAATTAAGTGTTAATCATCTCCATAGCCTATCTCTTTCTATTGTCTTATAGTGAAGAGAGTAATTAAGATGGTAAAATTAATTAGCTAAGATCCGTGTAATAAAATAAAATAATGTGTTTTTTATATAGAATATGGTGACAAATGAGCACACAGTCCAACAGATGGTAAGTGGATGCTGTGGCCCATAGACATCTACATTTATCTTCGATTAAGAATCAAAATTTAGATGCGTTGTCACCTTTGAGGACTACGATAGAATGCCTCGTTTCCTGTAAAAAGGGTCACCGGTTCTCCGCACTCACCATACGAAACGCAGCAGCATTAAGCTACTATTTTACGCTGGTATTCTGTGTCTTACCTAGTTGGAAGTCCACCTCCCACCCTCCCTTAATTTCGTGCACTACCCCGTCACCACTTATCGCTTCATTACTCCCAATACCACAACAATAGGAAAATCACCACCACCGTCGATAATACGACGCATGTTTCGCCTCCAAACGGGGCAACCTCTGGTGAAGTCGATAATCGGTAGCTGACTGCTAACGTCTAGTGGTGACGGGGATAGTGCACGCAATTGAAAAAGGACGGGAGGTGCTCTTCAAACTAGGTAAAATATCACTTCATTTTATTACGCTGATCGTAGCTAATAAACTAACATCTTTAATATAATGGATTTCCGCAAAGTAATGTCTGATTATAATAATTATCGTGAAAAATGAGAGAGAGCAATTTTAAGAATTTCTTAAATTGACGTCGATTTTTCAGAGTAACGCCGCATATAGTAACTGTTTGATGCTTACATAATTAACAATACTATTTTTAAGATACACACAGTTGGATTTTCTTCTCTATCGTGAAAGCGCCTTACTTATAATTGTAGAAGAACAATTATTTTCTTTTCTTCTTCTATTTCTTTAATTATTTATTTTCAATTAATTCTGACCCGGATCGATTATTTGTAGGTCATACTATCAATTGTTCCAAGTAAGATTCGAACCCGCGGCCCCGGACTGTTGCAGCCACACGCTTAGTCACTGTAATAACAAGCCGTCGAAATATATAAAGTTATATGTAAGGTGTTAACACCACGGTTACTAGGTAGTATAAGCGCAAATTTGAAAATGAAAAATGTTCAGAATTAAAAGAAGCTTTGAAAGAGGTAGTTAAAGTAATTGCGCTGAAAATTGGTTTTAATTTTTAGTTGAAATCTAAAAATTTTAGATTCCATTTTTAATTTTAATAAAGCTATTTCTAATTTGTTTTGTATAGTTTTCTTTTATAGAATAAGGATGACAGACAAGCACACAGTCTTCCTGATGGTAAGTGGATACAGTGGCCCATAGACATCTACATTAATCTTCGATTGAAAATCAAAATGCAGATGCGTTGCCATCACTGAGTACTTAGATAGAATGTCTTGTTTCCAGTAAAAGGCACTCTGGTTCTCTAAACTCAGCATACGCAATACAGCAGCCTTAAGCTGCTATTTTATAAAGGTATTTTGTGAGAGCATGGTCCTACCATTCCACCATTCGTGCTACAACGATTATAGCTGCAGGATGACTCTACCACGTATAAGATAAAATAAATAGTTTTTGATATGTTTCTTTATACTAATTTTTAAAGTTACTTAAGAGGTACATACATTATTCCGCTTGCGTATGGAGGAATTACTTGAATCTAACTTAGGAAATTATGACACAACATATAAATAAAGTTAAAATCAAAAACAAAACACAGTTAAAAATCACCACAAAAATAGTTGAATAATACTTGAAAAGGCATTTTCTTATCTTTACCTTTAAGTAAAAAAATCCCTGATTTTGTTTGTCATGAGGTAACGTTCCTTTGTAACATCTAAAATGTTCATCAGTCAAACGTCAAAACATAATTTGCTTCGTAATAGAAGATTCAAGGATGCCATAAATATATCTCAAAGCTTCTTACAACGAGTCCTATCTCTACGTAAATGACGACTAGAGGATTTTCCTCTTAACCAAATTTACTTGAAGTGCTTGCTTGCATTCTATTATATCGCGACAAGTTGTTGTTGCAAAATGACTTAAAACGTTTTTCCACTCAATTACATTGCAAGATCACTTAGATGATTTTAGATAATTAAAATAATATATGCAAAGTCACAGAGCATATTTAGATAAACGCATTTGTGGTACCAAATTTATGAACTTGCACACTGTAGAAGATAATTTAACAGACCATATCATAAACACTCACACACGTTACTCAGGGGGGTATACTGAAACTACGGAGTTTCATCTTTACATTATTTCTCTCTCTATTTGCTTTTCTTTTTTTTCTCCACTTTCACATCCATATATTATCTATATCTACACATGCATGCACATTAGTTAAGCGTACTCTTAGTTTGGTCTATCTTCAATATTATCGCCAATTTTAATAATATGGCATATGTAATACTAATGTTTTATTTTATATTTAACATAATATAAAATATTATATTATATACAATATTAAAAACTATAATAAAATAAAAACTAAAACTAGTAATTTAATTATCAAACAGTCCCACTCCAAGCGGTATCGTGCCAAGAACGCTGGCTGCGTTTCCCCGCTGAATGGCTATACTTAGCCTTTGAGCGAGAAAAGAGCCAGCCCTCTTATCACCAGCAGCAACGACCAAACAGAACTTCACCGCACGTGGACCCCATGGACCGATAGTCTCTATGTAATTGACCATTAACTAAATTTAAATTTTACTTTGCATTATAAAGGAAAATATTGCGAGTGTTAAACATAAAACAAACATATGGTACTTGGAAACAAATAACACCGGTTTCGTGCTCAAGGAGTGCATTGAGCGTAAACAGAAGTGTTGTGTGTTGGCACCCTATCGTTGTAAGAGGGAGTTAACGATGTGATTTGTCTATAACTGTATGCGGCAGTGTTAATATAAAAAATAATTATGAAGAAAAATGAATATACATATGTAAATATTTTTATTAATTAAATATTCATTTATTTATTTATATATTGGAGCCTATCAAAAGTCACTGCTGAACGTAAGCCTCCTCCATAGATTGCCTTATAGTAATATATTATATGCCGTCATAGTTGCCACGCTTGGCGGACAGGTTCGCAACAGCAATTTTCAAATATTTTGAGTCCTTTTCAGGAAGATGCTGCTGCCCATTTCCTGATGTGTGGGAAAAATACGTATTTTTACCTTTGAATACTAAGGTATCACTAATAATAGGTACAAAACACAATAGCATTATGCTGTTACTTAAAACTGGTATTCTGTGCAACCGTGTGGTACTTCCCCGCTCAAGTAGCCTAATTCTTGCTGCAGTTAAAATATTAGTATCGTGACTATATAAATGTACGAGGAGGAAGCGAGAGAGGTGTGTCAGAATCACCAAATGTAATCCGTAGTCTTTGCCTACCCCTCTGGGTAACAGGCGTGAGTATTTATGTTTATGTATAAGTAACTCCTTTTTTTTACCACGTTTTAATTAACTCGCTTTCGTGAATTAGCAATTCGGGTCGAATTTAGTAATTGCATTTAAACTAACTTCCCGTTGAGCAAGAGACTTGAAATTTGGTACTAACTCAGAATCAGATGACAATGTAAGAATAAAACAAATGAAAAAGTGTTATATATAAAAAAATCACTTGTTATGATTTAAGCCTAAGGCCTAGAAAGCCATCCCTTTTTAAAGTAAAGAGAATTAATTTACCACCATGTTATCTATGCTAAAAAAATAAAATATCTCACGTTTTTATTTATTTTCTTACACTTACTTAAACAGATATGTGTCAATATTTTGACATTAATAGATTGTCAACTGTCAAAGAATTTTTTAGTTGATAGTCATGTTCAAAGGTAGTGATTTTTTCTATATAATTGAAAATCTTTGTTGATCTCAAGAATCAGCGGATCTCAAAAGGTATTTATTTATTTTTTTGGAATATTATTGTTTCTTCTGAGCCATATGACTAATATTTTATTCGTAATGAAATCTGATTACATATTACATAGTGGGTTGCATATTACCTCTGCCCCTTAGGCTGGTGTACGTTTTATTTGGCTTGTAAGTAATGAGGGCCGCTTTTTGCTTTCTTTTGCAGATGTGTCATAAACGTTTGAATTAATTTGAAATAGAGCATGCCCTTGAAGGCCTGTTTGATTTACCTGACGATCCAGAACAATCTGAGGATGCAGAAGTTCAGTTTAGTACAACCAGACTTCAGAGCATTTTAAAGAGTCTTGACGACGAGGACACTAGTACTACTGCAGCTTTACTAGAGAGGCAGCCTAGCCCACAACCATCTGTGACGGAAACTGACTGTCTCCCTTTGTCAGCAATTCAAGAAATTGAAAACAGTAGCCCAATTCCTGGATGCTCCGGCACAAGACGGGCAACTAGACCACGGTCTACTCCATTCAGAACTAGTAGTCCTGTCACACGAGCAATCCCAGCCTCTCAGCCTGTTTCTTAAAATACGAGTTCAGAATCTGACACGGATCAATCTGACGCCGACGAAGATTTATGGAAGAAAGTCATGTGGACAAATCGACCAAAACCTGAAATCTTTGACCAAAACCCATTGTATCGGAAACGCCGAGTCACAAATAGAACAAGACCACAACGCTTTTTTGAGAAGTTCTTTACAAAAGAAGTATACGATCATATAATTTATCAAACAAATGTATATGCGACTCGAGAAAAATTGCATCTTGGACGCCCCTGGAACTCGAAGAGCTAAAGGCCTTTTTAGGTATAATAATAATAATGGGCTACCACATTTTACCATCAATAGAGTTATACTGGTCTTCTGATCCAGGCTTCAGAGTGAAAGAAACAGCAGATATAATGCCAATAAAACGGTTGAAAAAATATTACAATGCCTGAGAGGAACAGCCCTGACTACGACAAATTATTCAAATTACGTTCATTATTGACTATGATAAACAAAGCTTGCCAAAATAACGCTGAGGAGTCTTCTTCTCAGAGTATTGATGAGTCTATGATACTTTTCAAAGGCCGCTCATCGCTAAAACAGTATATGCCGCTGAAACCTGTGAAGCGCGGCTACAAGGTTTGGTGTCGATGTGACAATCAGTCTGGACACCTTTATGAGTTTGATGTTTACACTGGTAAAACTGAAAATTCTGTAGAAGAAGGACTAGGAGCTAATGTGGTAAAGAGGTTGACTGAAAAACTTGTAGCTAAAGAATCAAAGAATGTGCATGTCACATTCGACAACTTTTTTTATGATTATAAAATATTAGAATACTTATATAAAAATGGCATTTATGCCACTGGTACAGTGTGCAGGCATAGAACTGACATGCCGCTTTTTATGAAATGTCCAAGGGGTAAGAAATTGAAGCTGCAGAAGGGAGAGTTCAAGTGGAGAGTCAAGGAGAATGTCTGTTTTGTTGTATGGCAAGACAACAAAGAAGTGCTTCTGATGTCCAACGTTTTCCAACCGAAAGTTAGTCAAACCACAGTAACAAGAACCCAGAAAGATGGCTCCAAAATCTCTATAAAATGCAAAGAATACACGCAGAGAATGGGTGGGGTAGATAGATTCGATCAACGGAAGGGCACCTACACTGTCGGGCGAAGGAGCAAGAAGTGGTGGCTCCGAATTTTTTACTTTTTGATGGACGTCAGCATAACCAGTGCGTTTATTCTGAGCAATAAAAATGGCATAAAACTGTCGCTTTTCGAATTTCAGGTAGCATTAGCAAGAGGACTTGTGGGTGGCTACAGTAGCCGAAATAGGCGTTCCAATATGGCTGATTATATAGTCGGGAAGAAAGTTGCCCTCGCAGACACAACGCACCAAAAAGCTCTTCATATAGTTACCGAAGTGCGGCGTTACACAAATGTGGGAGACCACATGCCATGCCCACTCTCAACTTATAAACGATGCCGCCTTTGTAGCACGAAAGTGAACGACAAGCGTTCAAAAATAGTGTGCCAAAAGTGCGAAGTACCTCTGTGCATTGTTCCTTGTTTTTATGCTTTTCATCAGAGGTAGCAGCAGTAGCGTAATTGTATTGCTGTTTTATGTTCTTGTTAATAATTTCATGGTTTGTACTTTTATATAATATAGTCGAAGTAATTCCAAAACTGTTATTATTATTATAAAAAAAATATTACACTAATGTATAGTATCTTTCTATGGAGTGGGACGGGCAAAGGGAACATATTTACCACCATATAAATAATAAATATATAAAAAAAATAAAAGTGAATTTTGGTTTTTACCTTATTAAGCTGGGTAAAACCAATAACAGTTTTATTTTTCCACTGTCAGATCGTTGTGCCCGTTAAAGGGTTAACATGAATGTGGAATTAGATAGGAACCCAGGACGGTGGTAAGATTGTTCAAACACTTAGGCAATGCCTTTATCCTTAACCGTTAACGAGTTAAGCCATCTACAAAGTACCAGCGACTCACAAAACAACTCGAAGAAGCTTTGATTAAATACTGTAATTATTTCTAATGACGACATCCGCGCTGAGTTATTACAGGATTCGAGCTTCCATCTCCATAATAATTCCGTCAGCTTACACTTTGGGAACAAGCTTAGCGAAATATAATAGATATTAAGAAGTCACGGAGTCTTTTACAATTAACTGGCAGTATAAGACCGCTATATTTAACCGTAAATATTTTTACAAATCTGATCTTGTTTACCTTAGATATATTTTTAGAAAACTTTGCAAGTAATGACAGTTATTATCATGGTTAGTCTCCAGCTCAAGGATTTATACATGGTAAAGCAACGCTGCAGCTATATTATGGCTGCAGCGCGAATGGGTCGGATCGACCACGCTCTCACAGAATACCAGCGCAAAATAGCAGCTTAATATTGTTGTGTTTCGTATTGCGAGTGTAGAGAACCGGAGACCCATTTTACTGGAAACGAGGCATTCCATCTTAGTCCTCAGGGGTGACAACGTATCTTCATTTTGATTCTTAACCGAGGATAAATGTAGATGTCTATAGGCCACAGCATCCACTACCATATAATTAATTAACTACAAACTTAATTTACACGATAGTAAGTGACTACTGCAGCCCATGCACACCTGCAACCAGTTGCAATCAATAAAGGTTATAGAGCAGATGCGTTGGTAACCTCTGAGGATTAAGACGTATTGCCTGAGAGCCATTATTATGCTGACTCTTTATAGCCTTAAGACCAGAACACAACAGTGCACAAACTTATGTCTGACGACAGGAATCGGTAAGAGGGTGTTACTTACTCAAAGGTTTTAAAAGGACTTCTACCACATAGTACAGTGCAGAAACAATGTAGGTACTGCACGACCAAATTCTAGAATAAACCTTCAAGCCTTTCATAATCAGGTAAACGTATCTTAAGTTAGTTTAACTTATTAAAGTTATAAGCAGAATTTGAAATCTCGGCACTGAATCGTGTCCTCTTACAGATTGAGGTCCCTCGAAATTGAATAGACAGACGCACTGACAAGTACAATTTCGGCAAGATTAAAGATATGGTAAAGTTTTGCTTTGTTTAGGCTTTTGAAAATGGAGATAAGTTTAAAGTTGGATTAAGGTATGTAAAACCCAAATGTTCATGAACATAAAAGTAATCCTTACGTATATATATATATACGTAAATATATTTATATGCATATATTTATACCAGTGCGTGTTGCCAGTGATGACTTATGGATCTGAAATGTGGTCCTTCACTGCTGGCCGTATGAGAGGGCTATGCTCGGGGTTTCTCTGCGTGGTAAACTTAGAAATGAGGATATCCGCAGTAGAACCAGAGTGACCAACATAGCCCAACGGATTAGTGTTAATGGATGCAGGTGGCTCAGGACGGTGCTTAGTGGCATTCCTTGGTGGAGGTCTATGTTCAGCAGTGGACTTGTGAAGGGCTGTAATGATGATACATGTATATAATGATGAAATATATATGTATAACATCATACATGCATATATTTTATCAGCAATCGTCTTCATGTGGTCACTACTTTATAGTCTAAATTTAAAAAAAAATTCGTAAGTAATAAAAGATTTTATATTCATCGTACGCAATATTTTTCTCTGCATGATTGAATCCGTAATGTAAGCTGAATCAGCAATGGGCCAGTCTTATAGTTTGAAGCGCCAACAATCCATGAGGAAATTTCTGGAGTGGTAGCCTCGTTTGTGTAACCGGAGTAAAGGCATCGCACAGTGATGACCTAGTAAGACCAGGTTATGATGTAAATGATTGTATTATGTGGCACTCCTTGGGGCATAAGTTCAGCAGTGGACTTGGGAAGGGCTATAATGGTGAATTATTTTATTTCAATATGAGCAACATACAATACATGCTTCCATACACAAATATTGCAATACAACCAAGAGGGAAATAATATTCTTTACTGATATAGTCAAAACTATTACTCCCTTCTTGGTTTTGCAGTCGGAAAATATACAAGCAGTGACTTTACTAAAAATAGAATAACAACTTGAGTAAATCCGTTGAGAATGTCGATATTTGATCAGAGGCACTCAGACGAAAGTAACAAGAACTGAGCCGTGTAATGAAGAAGCCACACATACGTATGTCACATTTTCCTTTTCCAACAAGAGCACTTATAGATTTAATCAACAATCGTCTTTATGTAGTTACTTCTTTATAGTCTTAAATAAAATATAATAAATTCGTACGTAATGAAGATTTTATATTTATCGTACCCAAATTTCTTAATAATTAAATAAAACGAATATAACTTCAATGAAGTTCTAACAGTCTTAGAATTCTAGAATACTTCTAAGAATCTTAATTTTATGACACTGCTTTTCCAAGACGGTATGAACAAGTATTACCGCTAATTTGTTACAGCGCAAGCCACATATGTTCTTAGCTTAAAAAAAGAAGCCTCTCGAATGGCAACATGTATGAAATGGATTCCTTTTTTATTTATTCATTACAGCCTATCCAAAGGCTTAACATAGGCCTCCTCCATTGCCTAATAAAGGGAGATTTAGCCATAGTTGCCACGTTTGGCTTGTTGGCAAGCAGTTTTTATTATTTTCAGTTGTTACTAGTTTAGTTTCCGTCTGTCGCCTCTTGCGATACGCAGGGAAAAACGGAAAAAATAACATGACCGAGCTGTGCACAAAAAAAAAACGTATATTTTATATAGGATAAGGGTGACACATGAGCACATAGTCCACTTGATGGTAAGTGGATGCTGTGGTCCATAGTCATTTACATCTATCCTCGGTTAATAATAATGCAGATGCGTTTTCACCCCTGGGGGCTAAGAAGGAATGCCTCCTTACCAGAAAAAAGGGTATCTGTTTATTATCCGTTCGTTATCATTAGCATTATTCTGTTGTTTCACGATGATGATATGATAGAACATGGTCCTACCGCGGTCGAGCCCACCCATTCGTACTGCAGGCATAGTAAAGCTGCAGCCTGACTCTACCCCGTAACGTTTACGCTTGACTTGAACCGGACATAAAACAGGGCCGCGTTTTTGGCAATCTTTGTGCGAGTCGTTGGAAAGGCTGTAATGATGATGACGATAATGATTACGTCAGATTTAAAATATCCAGACTGGTGACGGCCAGCAATGTCAAACTACGTAGCACCGACAAGGCAGTATAATATTGACAGCCTCATTGGCCTAGTGGTCATAAGCACGACTGCTGGTGGTGAGATCTCGGGTGGGAATAAACTCAGTTATTGGGTTTTCCGTCAAGTAATTTCCAGTAGCAGCCCGGAGTCAGGAAGTTGGTGCCGTGCCGTGCTTCGGAAATATATGCCATAGATGCCACCCCTAGCAAGCTAGTTGGTAACCACAAATTTTACACTATTATGGGTAATTACTAATTTTTTACACTATTTTGAGTTGTAATTTGGAAGATGTTTCATTCAACTCTGTCGCATCATACAACTCTAGCGGGATAAAATGAGTTAGTGGATTCTTTTACGGCGCCACTACACGATAATATAAAAATTCTTTTACAATATTTTCCCATTCAATTGCTTTATTTAATTGCAACTGTATTGTGACGTCGTAACAATATCCACTATTACTTTGTAGTATTCTTAATATAAGAAAATTTTACTTATTTTATTCTGCATTTGGTTTCCGTGCTCCGTTTAAAGTTATAATCTCAGTTTAAACCGAATTCCTCAAATCAAATTAAAATTAACATCAATTTGCATTCAACATTGATGTTGGATTGAATCAATTGTATTGAATATTCATATTATACAATTAATATGACAAGACTCGGAAACTTTCAAACCACCATTCAGTTTAGAAATCAAGCAATTTCATCTTAGTGACGACAATTCCTTTATATCATTTGTATATAGTATAAAGGTGACAAACAAGCACACAGTATACCTGATGGTAAATGGATAATGTGGCTCATAGACATCTACGTCTATCCTCAATTAATAATCAAAATGCAGATGCGTTGTCACCCCTGAGGTCTAAGATGGATGCCTAGTTTCCCCTAAAAAGGATCTCTGGTTCTCCTACTAGACTCCACAGAATTAGTAATTCATTTATAGGACAATGTATACGCTTTTACAACAAAATCCCAGAACATGTTCAAAGTTTGTCAATAAACAAGTTTAAAAGTTTTAATAAAGAAAAACTGTACAAAAATGGTTATTATAATATCAAAGAAAACAATGATTGGCACTTTGCTATTTTAATCTGAATATTAAGAATGTTTTCTTTTTTCTACATCATAGCCACACATTTATTGCTAGGGTATATAATTTCTTATACTAACAACACATATTTATATATAAACCGTCAACTATTTTCCTATAAGGGCTGTTTTAAAAATGTATTTGGACAAGTCCGTTAAAATTTAACAAAAAGTTAAGGTTTTGTGACTAGATTTTGAGACAAAAAAGTGATTTTATGCAAGTTTGTATCTATTTTTATCAAGTTATGTCATTAAAGCATATTAAACGTTATTTTATGTTTGTGAAAAAGAAGCATCGGGTTTTTTAATTGTGCCAATGACTATACTTTAATTTGTTTGACAACATAATGATTGACATGTATGTCAATCACAATAATTTTTTTCTTTTGTCCAAAATCAATTCTTGACACTGCCAACTACTCTATTGAGTAGTGCCAATGATTATGACTTATCTTTTTTGATATTTTAGATTGATGAAGAATACCGATAGTTAAGAACGGGCACTTTGGAAGCTATTAAAATGGTATTGAAAAATAACTGCCGCACAAACATTTAACATTCCAGGCGCGAATTTACAGTTCCCCCTAAATAAGTAAAATCAAAAAACCTAAGAAGCTGAAAAGCCGACCTGATCTTGAAAGTTTTCAATGTCATAAAAAGTCAATGGTGTGGGGTTTTAGAATAAAACCTCCTAAACAAACCATTTTATAGAGAGAGAATAGAACGTCTATGAGGTGGATCATGCCTAATCGAAGTCTTACAACACTGCCCTTTCGAGTAGACGGTCAAACCTATAACTATTTTCCCCCTATAGAAAATTCAATCAGACGTTCAAAAGTTAGTGCCTAGAGAGAGGGGTATTTACTATCTTAAACACGTTACTTACTTATCAGAAAATAGGTTGATAGAGGCAATTTTTTATCCATTACGAATTAAACGTTTTGCCTATTAGTCCTACATTAAAGAAAGTAATTTTTCAGTGATTAGTTTTGTAGATGGTCATAGGAGCCACAACAAATTTAGCTGGCGCAAATTTGCCAAGTCTAGCCTAATACTTATAGCCCTTACCAGAATGGAACGCAATTATTGCAACCAGCTGACATCACTGCATTACGGCCCATCAAAGCTATGTGGCGTAAAGCTGTCTTCAAATGGCGGACAAACAATTTGACAAAAAGGTTACTAAAACAGATACGGGCCTCCATTGGCAACACTTTTACCGAATTAAAATAAATCCACGTTATGAAATGGTTTTGATACATGTAGGTTGTGCCCATTTAGTCCAGATATATTGGATTATACAAAGTGTCTGATGTCCTCGAAATCACAGCAATCCATTTTAGATCTTTCTAAGAAAAATCTTTTACAAAGCTCTAAAAATATTTATAGAGTTTTTGCCATTGCCAAATACGTATCAAAAGCAAAAGCTTTAAAACAAAACCATTATTTTGTGCTAACAAGTGAAGATTTGGAAGCTGCGGAGCTAGAAATACAATTAAAAAATTGGGCACAAATGAAAAAAGCAGAATTGAATTAATCAGCCAAATATAGAAAAAAACTGACAAACAAAGCCAAAAACTCTGACATCATAATACTCTCTAAATGTTTAATCTAACCAGTCAATACCACAAATTCAGAAAAAGTTGAAAGAATTACTGAAACAGAAAATTTTTAAGTGATTATAGGTAACCATCCAACCACAATATATATACAGGACTGCAGTTTTTGTGTACAAAATATCCAAAGAATATTTTACTAAAACTGAAGAATTTATAAAGAAAATATATTGCCAACACATAATGGAACAGGAAAAACCGAAATAAAGGTCTATTTCTACAAAATATCGAGAAAACACGAAAGATTTAACTAAAAAAGGCACATCAAAAATGTATCCGAAGAAAGAAAGGAACATGGTAGACCAACGAAACTGCTTTCAGATGAAGATGTAAGGAAAATATTTGAAGAAGATTTGTTCAAAATAAGTCTTAAAACAATAAGATGGAGCATGAATAGATCTGGGTATAACTTTTTAAAACTTCCAACAGTGCCAATGATTAGGTATACTTAATTTACAGTGCCATTCACTATGCTAAAGTGCCAATGATTGTAAAATTCTCTAGAAAAAAGTTTAATTATATTTTTAACTTAATTAAACATTTATTTTTAAACTTAATGCGTCATTTTATTTATGGCTATGTTAACTAAAATCCTACAAAACAATCAAAAATATAACAAATTTGTTAATTTACGATAATTAACCACTTACAAGTAGAAGTCAGCTTAAAGTGCCATTCATTATACTGTTTACCCTACATTAATGAAAATAACCCCTGGGAATGAGGTGATCGCCACCATGCTATGAAAATTCATTTAAAAATTGTGCAAACAAAATTATTATAAAGAGAAATATGTTTAAAACAGTCCCGCTGGGTTTCTTGCTGGATCTTCACAAGACAGATGTATTTCCGAACCAGTGGTAAATAAAAAAATGACTTTCAATAAGTATTATGTAATAATCAATATTGAATAAAAATCATTATATTCCATTTTAATCTATTCTACTACTATTCTACACTCATCATACGAAACACTGCAGCATTGAGCTGCTTTTTCATGCCGGTATTTTGTGAGTGCAGTGTCATGATACCGGGGTGTAACGGAATATACTGAATCATTTTATTTAGTTATCCCGTACGTTTAAATGTAGAAAAAAATAAAATTTTAAGAAAATGTAAAAGCTGACTTCAAATACCTAAAAGGAATAAAGTCATTTCCACATAAGGGCTTCTGAAGACGATGCTAAGATATAGTGTATTATAGAAGAACTAAAGCTCTATAATTTAAATAAGGTTAAGTCGTAGTTAAGTTAAATAAGGTATTCACTCAGCAAACACAATATTCTTCTTCTAAATAAGATTGTGACAATAGAAGTTTTTCTTTTCTTAAAATTTAATCTTATTTATTTATTTTATTTATTTCTTTAAATTTTCATGCACAAAGTTGTACATATGACGGACTTAATGCCATAGGACATTCTCTCCCAGTCAACCAATAGGCTAAACAGAGATAGATAAACAAGAGGCGGTGCAGCAGTAATCAAAATAGAAAGGGTTAAAAATAAATAATATATTATATAGGGTTAAAAAAATATACATATACACACACAAACATACACATATACACCTAAGTACACACGATATATAAATATATACATACACACGCATACAGTACATATATACTTAATACATATAAATATTATCAATGTCAGAACAAATGTATATGAAAATAAGAGCTGTGTTAGTTCAAATTTGCAAGGATTTTTTCACATGCATACTGACTTGATTTTTAAAACAAAAACAAACTTGTTGGGAGCTTTTTAATGTCAAGAGAGAAGTCATTCCAGAGTCTGTAGGCCGTGAGAAAGAGTGAGACAAGTAACCAGTACGGTGTAAAGGAGTGAGCAACTTAAGATTAGCCGAAGAACGGAGAGAACAATTATGAGAATCTCCCAGGTATTGAAATTTGGATTTCAGATACTCGGGAGCACATGGATCGTTCAGAATTGTGAAAAGGGTGCAGATTATTCTAACATATCTGCGCTGAAGGATAGGCAGCCAATTTAGCTGAGTACGAAAAGAAGATATATGGTCGTACTTACGAAGACCATAAATGTATCTGATGCAGTTGTTAAGCAGACGATCCAATGCAATAAGATGATGTTGAGACGGGTCTGAGCAACACACATCGAAAATAATCGGTAGAATAAGTGACTGGATAAGTAAAATCTTATTATAGAATGGAATGGAATGGCGTGGGATGGAATGAATCATCATTCGCCATTATTAAAGCTTTTCACTAGTCCTTCCCTGAACATAGGCCTCCCCCAAGGAACGCCACAAAGCATGGTCCCGAGCCAATTGTATCCAATGACATTCCTGCATGTCTTACCAGGTCGTCACTCCATCTAGTGGGGGACGCCCTGAACTTCATCTGCCGGTACGAGGCTGCCACTCGAGAATCTTTCTTCACCATCGGTTGTCGGTTCTTCGAGCTATATGGCCGGCCCCTTGGCACCTAAGCTTACTAATCCCTTGGACTATGTTGGTTACTCAGGTTCTACTACAGATATCCTCATTTTTAAGTCTATCGCGCAGAGAAACCCCGAGCATAGCCCTCTCTATAGCTCCCGGAGCGATCTTGAGCTTCCTCAACGGCCAGAAGTGAAGAAACACGTCTCAGATCCATAGGTTAATTATGGCAACACGCACTGGTTGT
Source organism: Parnassius orleans (assembly GCA_029286625.1). NCBI lineage: Eukaryota > Metazoa > Arthropoda > Insecta > Lepidoptera > Papilionidae > Parnassius > Parnassius orleans. The sequence continues at coordinate 396,015 of JAGSMP010000040.1, read as the reverse complement.
ACAATCTTGTTTTCAAGTTTTGAGGTATATCTGACAAGAAGATGTGTCGTAACTTCCCGAACGCTGCCCAGCCAAGTTGAATCCGTCGATTGACCTCTCGGTCGAAGTTGGACTAACTTAGTCGGCCTATTTGTTTCAGGTAAACATACTCGTCAAAAACTTCGAGCTTTGTGTTACCAACAACTACTGGCATAGGTGTGACATGGACGTTACACATGACTTTTGTTTGTGTTAAGACCTATCCGTTGGGAGACACTATTGAGGTCATTGATCATAGTGCTTAGATTCTCTAGCGATTCTGCCATAAGGACTATATCGTCGGCAAATCGAAGGTGAGTGGTGTACTCGCCATTGGCGTTAATACCTTATTCGTTCCAGTCCAGTAGCTTGAAAACGTCTTCCAATGCAGTGGTGAAGAGTTTCGGGGATATTACGTCACCCTGTCTTACACCTCTCTGTAGTTGTGTAGGTTTCGTACTCAGGTTCTCTACTCGTATAGCCGTCGTAGTCCTAATGTACAAACACTTCAGCACTTCGATATACAGACAGTCAACTTGGCACCGCTGAAGGGACCGCAGCACCGCCCAAATTTCGACGGAATCAAAGGCTTTGTCATGGCCCACATATGCAAGACAAAGTGGCAGATTGTATTCTTCGATCTTCTGTATCATTTGCCGAAGGGTATTTATGTGGTCTATGGTGCTAAAGCCTTTTCGGAAACCGGCTTGTTCGGGAGACTGGAGTCGTCGAGTCGGCGTGCGAGACAATTCGTAATGATTCGAAAACAGCACATAGACGCGGCTCAGAAGGGAAATCGGTCTGTAGTTCTTCAAGAGCTTGTTGTCGCCTTTCTTGAATAACAGCACTTTTGTTCCATGCCTCCAAAGTAGTTCCACAATGGAGGACGAAATTAAAGAGCTTCTGAAAAACTTCAAGTACTGGTTCCCCACCCGCTTTCAGAAGCTCTATTGTAATTCCATCCTCGCCCGGAGACTTGCCGTTTTTAAGGTGCTGGAGAGCCATTCTAATCTCGCGCAGACTTATGTCCGGGACATCATCGGAATAGTGTTGGATTGGTTTCTCACACTTGCGTGTGGCTCCAACAATGACGTTTACAGCTGCCCATAGAACCTTTCAATCTCACTCAAAATCCTAGGTCTCCCTGAAACTATGCTGCCACATTCGGTCTTCAGCTTCGACAGCTTGCTCTTTCTAGCAGACAGATCTTTGGCAAAGACTTTGAAGCTGTATTGAAGTTGCGTAAGTCCCGCCGCATGTACTTGGTGATCTGTCTCTTCAGTTGCCTTTATGCTGTCAAATCTGCTGAAGACAGCAGCTACATCTCCCGTCTAACAGCCATGAGATTAAGAGTGTGATCGTAGACTTTTTGTGTTCTTCTGCGACGGGTCTTGCAGAACTTAGCTCCGACCGCATTGACAGTTTCCATAACTTTGTCATTCATATCGTCCACTTTATTATGCACTGAAAACGAATTTGTAATTCGAGCTGAAAGTTTTCGGGGTTTTGGATTAGAGCACGAGGGGGACGGAGCGTTGACTTCATTAGACGTGACCTCTCCAACTTAACGTTTAGGTTCAGTGTGCCTCTCACCATTTGGTGATCGCTGCCAGTTTTCACCCTCGCGATCATTGAGGCATTACTGAACAGTTGCCGTCTGGTCGTCATAATGAAGTCAATCTCATTTGTTGTCGAACCGTCGGGGCTCAACCCAGGTCCACTTTCTGTGGGGACGATTTTAGAAGAAAGAGTTCATCATAAAGAATCCCTCTTTCTCCATATAGTCGGCCAGCTGCTGGCCCCTTGGTTTTCCTTGCTCTATCCCGAAATTCCTTACTTTCATCTCACCGCTATCTCTTGTGCCTTGTTTTGCTTTGCCCGTGTAGTGGCGGGTAAGAATACCCACTACCCCATTTTCCGTCGGTGTTGTAAGAGGCGACAGAGGGAAACTGAGGCAGAAGATGGGCAGCAGCATCTACCTGATAACAGCACAAACAATAAAAAAACTGCGGTTGCCAATCCGCTCGCCAAGCGTGGGAACTATGGTAATATACCTCCATAACGAGTTTAGTTACAAAAGAACGGCCCCCAGTCCCCGGCAACACCGCCATTCCTGGCTACCGCTGGCCATGGTAACGGCAGAGCAGGGGGTGCTAAGAATCTCTGGTGGAGGTTCGGTTGCCCCCTAAGATGACTCGACTTGGCAACATATAGCGTACGCACCCTGAGGACCGACGAGAAGATCCTGGAGCTGGAAGTGGAGATATAAAAGTCGCGCTGGGATATTATAGGATTATCTGAGGTCCGAAAAGAGGGAAAAGACACGGTAATTCTCGAATCCGGCCACTTACTATCACCGGGAGGGCGACTATCTGTCCCATGGAGGTGTCGGATTTATCGTCCACAAGTCTCTCGTTAACAACATTGTAAAAATTGGGAGTGTGTCGACGAGGGTTGCGTACCTTATACTCAGAATTACCAAACGGTATTCGCTACTTTACGCACCGATCTCGGCACATCTTGACGACCTGATGAGGAGGTGGAGGAAATGTATGAGGATATCTCTAGAGCCATGAATTCCTCCAAAACCCACTTTACGGTGTTAATGGGAGACTTCAACGCAAAACCAGGAATTGAATGGAACTTAATATTTTTTATTCAATAAAGATTAAAAATAATTCTTATAGATTGCGTCATAAGGGAGATATTGGTCATAGTTGCCATGCTTGGCAGACGTTTTGGCACTATTTGTTATAAGAAAGAGGCTCATCTCCTCAGTTTTCCCTCTTTCAATTCTTGTGACATCCACGGGATGATATATGGTATTAGATATTTTTACACAACCACTACACGTTCGATAATACACACGATAGATAGTTCGATATATTTTAATATTAACTGTATATTTAAGTTATATGATATTAGTGTTAATAAAACCACACAGAACACATACATAAGAAATGTTTGTTTTACTTAAAAGAAATGTTTGTTTTGCGTAAAAGAAAGTCAAAATTTAAACTTCTATATATTAATAATTATGCTTTAATTTTTCGTTACTTGTAAGTACAATTGGATAATTTTTTTTATCTTTACATTACATAAGAAATCCTTTGAAATAGAAATCTTTTGGGGCGATGTATACGCTTTTACATTTAACATTTGTATATTTTCTGGGATTTTGTTGTAAAAGCGTAGACATCGCCCCAAGAATGAATTATTGACTCGGTGGAGTCGTGTACTATTAGCTTGTGTTTGTTCCTAGTATTTACAGAATGAATATCACTTATTTTTGTATAATTACTTTTATTTTTGTGTACGTACGTTACATTTTCATAAATATATTGAGAAGCCAAAGTTAATATATTAATTTCCTTAAATTTTTGTCTAGGTCTAGGTTTTAAATCATAGATTGCTTTTATGGCCCTCTTCTGTAAAACAAACATAATTTCAGTGTCAATCGCATGTCCCCATAGCAAAATATTATACCACATTATGCTATCGAAACAGCTAAAGTAAACAAGTCTAGCTGTTCCAACACTTCTAATCTTTTTACAGCACATGCTGCAAGACTAAGTCTGCTTGCTAATTTTGATATATTGGGGCACCATTGAAGCTTCGCGTCTAGTGTTATTCCAAGAAATATGGTGGTATCGACAAGACTCAGTTCCTCTCCATTAAATATTACATTATTATTTAAATGTTTGACATTTGGAGTCATGAATTTCATACGTTTCGTTTTAGTGCCATTTAAGTTTTATTAATTATATGATTCCAAAATTTAAGTTTTATTAATTATATGATTTCAAAGATGCTTGCATCCAGGCATGCCTATTTACGTTTTTTTTTCTTCTCTTTACGTGAATAAGGTACTTTAAAACATTCATTTATTTCAAACAAATTTTTAATTTATTTATTTTAAAACAACATAATGGGTTTCATTGGTTTCAACCCATAAAAAGCTACTTCTCATATACCGACGTTTACAGCTTGGTATAATGATAATTCATTCATTATTGATTAATAGTGCCTATTAAAGTCCACTGCTGTACAAACTCATAGACCTTTCTTTTGTTATAGAATAAGGGTTACAAATGGGCACACAGTCCACCTGATGGTAATTGGATGCTGTAGCCCATAATCATCTTCATTTATCCTTAATTATTAAGGATCAAAATGCAGATGCGTTGTAACCCTAATCACTGAGATGCAATGCCTCGTTTCCAGTAAAAAGGGTCTCCCCATGGATTACCTCATCAGAGGTATACGTACAACACCACTACGCGCTATACAATGATAATTGCTTGTATGAGTTTTGCGTTTTGCTTTTTATTAGCTACGACTGTTTCCGGAATGGTTTTTAAATTTTTAGATCCTTAGGAGAATTGTGTGATAATATATAACTAATTTCTTTAATGTGAGTTGAATCTCTTTTGCACGTCCACGTCCAATTACAACAGGCGACTCTGTGCTCAAAAAACTAATCCAAATAATTTATCAGCTTTTAACAAACGGTCAAATCTTGTGATAAAAATTACTCGTTGAAAATATCATCCAATAGTGCTTCCATCCAGTTCAATCCCAGTGGAACCTATTATTCTCCGTGAACACGTCTCAAAGCCACTCGTGCCTCTAATTGCCTGTATGTCTAACGGTTCTCTTATTCGTTATGTCGTAATACTATGCTTGTTGCAAGCATTATATTAAGTTTATTAATGTGATGTACAATGAAGATAATTATTTATTTTACGGGATGTTATGGGGTATATATTCTTACACTGTCACTACACAACGAAAGATGGAAACGGATATTAAAATGGGTAGCAGCATCTTCTTAATAATAACCAAAAATATTAATAAAACTAAGGCTGCCAATCGTGGAAAATATGGCAAAATCCTCACTATGAGGCAGTCTATGAGGCCTATGTTCAACAATGAACTTTTGGTAGGCTGCAATGAATGAATGAATGGATCGAATAGAATAGAATTTACAGTATAATATTTTATATAGAAACAGCACGTTGGCGACCACCTCACTCCCAGAGGTTATTATCAATCAAGTACTCTATAGTAGTTTAATAACCATTACTTAACAATTTTAGCTTAAATAAAGAATTTTAAGCCTTTTGATAGAAAAGGCCTGCATATGTTCTGGGTCTTTGCTGTAAAGGGTATACATTGCCCCATTAAGGAATTACTGACTCTTTGAAGTCGAGTATCTCTTATAACTAACTTGATCTTGTTCTTAGTATTTAGAGAATGTACTCGTACATCATTCTTTTTAAGAAAATTATTTTTGTTTTTGTGTATTCTTCCTTATTAAAATAATAAAATAAAATACAGTTTTCAAATATGACTACAAAACAGCTAATATATTTGTATATATTGGGAAACTTAAGTCTGCAACGGTCACCATCCTCTTACTTATATCTCTTGATAAACGACGTTGCAATAACCTCAAATATTAAATTCCAAAGACATAGTGCAAGTAGGAATTTTCTAATAAGTGACAGGAGAATAGGATCAGGGCGTGATTTTTTACGGTTTTTGGGAAGAGTACAAGTTTAACAGTGTACTTTTTATGGACTGCAATGAAGATGATGACGACAATATAACCTAATGATTAGAAATATAAATTGATAACGCCCGTTCATACTTTAGATTTCTTCTTCTTATTTCTGTTTTTTAAAAACTTTACCTCTACACTAGAATTTTTCCGGGATTGTGAATATACATAAATTTCACAAGGACAAACATCCAGACCCGGAACAATTATTTGTAGGACATATAAATACTTTTTTCGTGCGGGATTCCAACCCGCACCCTAAGCGCTGCAACGTATTGCTAAGAGACATGATTATTGAGAGGATCCAATCTTGACACAGTGCATGCATATATAGTTGGAACACCTTCCACCTTAAGGAACCTTTATATGAGACTGCTATTGCAGTATTAGCGGCGACTACAGAAAATACCAAGTCCTATAGCCTCCAGTAGCTGGCGATATATCCATCTCGTTTACACTAAGACTAAAATACTCAGACTGGCAACGATCAGTAGTGTCAAACAGAAACAGAAACAGAAACTTTTATATTCAATATAAGATTATAAATAATACTTAGTGAAAGTCATTCTTTTATTTAATTACCACTGGTTCGAAAAAAAACTCTGTCCTGGGAAGAACCAGTAAGAAACCCAGCGGGACTTTTTTTAAAAATAACAGCTTACAATCATGTATGTTACGCAACTAACCACATAAATCAAATTAGAAATAGCTTGGTAGCGATCACCTTATTCCCAGGGGTTAATATCATCCATAAATTCCTTAATATTATAATAACGCTTTTTAATAAAGTTTTTGAACTTTGAGCAGGTCAAATTTAAAAAAAAGTAAAAGGTCAAATTTTGTATATTTTCTGGGATTTTGTTGTAAAAGCGTAGACATCGCCCCCAAGAATGAATTACTGACTCGGTAGAGTCGAGTAACTGGTATTAATAGCTTGTGTCTGTTCCTAGTATTTACAGAATGAATATCACTTATTTTTGTAAAACTAATTTTATTTTTGTGTACCTACATTACATTTTCATAAATGTATTCAGACGCCAAAGTTAATATATTAATTTCCTTAAATTTTTGTTGGAGCGACTTTTTAGGTTTTAAATCATAGATTACTCTTATGGCCCTCTTTTGTAAAACAAATAAAATTTCAGTGTCAGCCGCATGTCCCCATAGCAAAATATCATACGAAATTATGCTATAAAATCACCTAAAGTAAACTAGTCTATCTGTTTCAACACTGGTAACATTTCTAATCTTTTTACAACATATGCTGCAGAACTAAGTCTGCTTGCTAATTTTGATATATGTGGGCTCCATTGAAGCTTCGCGTCTAGTGTTATTCTAAGAATAATGTTGGTATCGAAAAGACTCAGTTCCTCTCCATTTAATATTACATTGTTATTTAAATGTTTGACATTTGGAGTCATGAAATTTATACATTTTGTTTTAGTGCCATTTAAATGCAAATTATTAACATTAAACCATTTTATTAATTTAGATAAAGCATTATTTACTTCTTTATATTGTAGTATTCGTAGTTTTAATTTGAAAATTGATGAAGTGTCATCAGCAAATAATACATATCATGGTTATCCCCTTCTATGTAAGGTAAGTCATTGATAAATACAAGAAACTGAAAGGGGCCGAGAATGGAGCCCTGAGGCACGCCCATTTGTACTATCGACCCGGAAGAAATCATAATATTAATGGAAAATTTTTACGTTCTGTTACTTAAATATGAAATAACTAATTTAAGAGCATATCTTTTTACACCGTAGTTTTAAAGTTACCTGATTAATGTTTCATAGTGAACATAATCTAAGACTTTGGATAGGTCACAGAATATACCCAAATCATCCTGTGAATTCTCCCATGCATTGAGAATATATTTAATCAGCTATATACTAGCATCAGTTGTCGAGCGACCCCTTTTGAAACCGAATTGATTTTTATGAAGTAAATTATTACGATTAAAAAAATTTAACACTTGATAAGGAATTATTTCTTCAAATTTTTTCTAAGTGTTGGCAGGTTAGAAATTGGTCTAAAATTGGCGGGGTCTAATATACTACCAGATTTAAATAAAGGTATTACTTTACTATGCTTCATTAAATCAGGAAACACACCATATTCGATACTAGTATTAAAAATAATAACTAGTTGAGGTGCGGTTATATCTATTTATAGACACAATTACTTTAAAGGAAATCCCCCACAGATCTGCAGTTTTCTTAATATCAATAGTTTTAAAATATTTTCCAATATCTTTTGCTTTATTTAGGAAATGTTAAATTCTTTGTACATGCATTTACATTTTTTTAAAGTAATGATTCGGCGACGGTAGGAGTAGAATTCAGTGACTTAGTGGTTAAGATCGGAATATCAGTAAAATATTTCTCAAAAACCATTGCAACATCCTGATCTGATTCAGTTAATTTGTTGTTAAAACTTAACCGGTAGTTTGAATTGCGAGAGTTGACCTTACCAGTTTCATTATTAATTATACTCCACGTCATTTTAATTTTGTTACCCAAATGCAAAGATTTGGCTGTGGAGCACACTCTTTTAAATATTTTTGAATATTTTTTTACATGTTCCCTAAATTCGACACTAGCATTATATGATCTTTCATGGTAAATAATGATTTCTTATATTTACGCGAACACTACACATTGAATAAAACTATTTTTACGGATAATTAATAGAATCAGGCGTTACTTTGCGGAAATCCGTAAAAATATTAAAGTTGGTAATTTTTACCAACTTTAATATTTTTACGGATTTTATCGCGTTTAATTTTACTAATTTTAATTCCCGACGTTTCGGGTGCTTTACAGCACCATGGTCCCCGTGACCATGGGTGCTGTAAAGCACCAAACGTCGGGAATCTAAATTAGTAAAATTAAACGCGATAAAACCCGTAAAAATACTTTTATGGTAAAGTTCATATAACCTTTGTCTGCTCGTATGGATTCCTACTGTCGCCCATTCATTGAATGCCTTCCGAATGTTGAATGAAAATTCAACATTCGGAACAGAGAGAAGGTATGAGTCTGGAGATTTTTCAAAAGTCACTATTTTATCAACAGGCTAAAAATTAAGCTGGAGCTTCGCGGTCCTTAACGCCGCAACTCATTGCTAAGCCTCATAGCGGCGGTGGTATTAGCTATGAGGCTTAGCAATGAGTTGCGGCGTTAAGGATCGCGGATTCGAGTCCCGCACGTTACAAGTATTTGTATGGCTTACAAATAATTGTTCCGGGTCTAGATGTTAGTCCTTGTGAAATTTGTGTTTGTAAACTGCCTCCACGATAAAGGATAAAATCATAGTGTGGAGGCAACGTTAAGAAAAAGAACTAATACCCGCGGGACAAATTACTTCTTAAAGGAGATTAACTACGTCATATGAGGGTCGCTAACTCGTTAACTAAGATGGTACTTTTGATTACCTTTATTTCACGTCCTACTACTTCCAAGTTAAATTAAATTTCCGATTCGTCGGAGGCGAGCTATTTTTCTGTCAACTCTTTTATAATATACTAGCTGGTACTCGGCGCGTTGCTGTCTCAGAAGAAATAATTGTGGAAACGTTTAAATTTGGAAGAGATATATTGTTTAATTTGGGATGGTAATGCATCAATTGAAATCGAATGCTATAGAACTTTCAAATGTCGGGCTATCTACTGTAAGTTAATTGCACTATGCCTATGACCTTCGCGCAAGTGCAAACAATAAGTTAACAAAGTTTTCCGCTATCTGATGAACGGTATAGCAGTGCATAAAATATGTACGAACAAACAAACATTATAATTAATAGAATGAGGCGTTACTTTGCGGAAAACCATTATATTAATGTTGGAAAAATTTACTTTGCCAACATCCACTCAATAAAATAAAATGATGTGTCTTACCTAGTTTGAAGAGCAACTCCCGCCCTCCCTCAATTGCGAGCACTATCCCCGCCACCACTAATCCCAGCACCACTACTCCCACCACCACTACACTAGGAAATACAAACACAGCCACCATAGCGTCTACTTCACCCAAAGATGCCTCGTGTGAAGGCGAAACACGTGTCGTTTTGTCGTCGGTGGTGTGTCTTTCCTAGTGTAGTAGTGGTGGGAGTAGTGGTGCTACAAGAGGTGACTATGGTACCATTTCGTTTGCGCCATATGTAAAATATACAGGCCGAAAGAGTTAGTAACGTCTAAGGCGCGAGACGTCTGTGATCTCTCTCGCAGTCTGAGATTGTACTGCAATCCTCGATCCATCTGCCAAAAAATCCTACAACGGGAAAGACCAATGTCCAGCAGGGGATTTCAAGAGGAAACCTGAAAGAGAAATGGGTAGCGGCATCTTCCTGATAACAACCGAACATATTAACAAACTAGCGGTTGCCAATCCGCCTGCCAAACGTGGCATCTAAAGCAAAATCCTCGCAATGAAGCAGTCTATGGGGCCTATGTTCAGCAATGGACTTTTGATAAATAGAAATAGACTAGTAATAAATAGATAAATAGATATATTTTACGATTCATTATTACAAAAATATACAAAATACAGCTTTTAAATATGACTATAAAACAGCTAATATGTTGTGCTAATATATATTCACTGTGTATTATTTCTATCCCAATTAATAAATTAAATATATAAATTCTCATTTATGGGACATTAACTTTCAACTCGAGAGACAACCTTAAGACAGTTGGATGATAAAGTGTCTTTCCAGTGCGAGGCAATTATCAAATGCTCTGAATTCCCTTTCGGGCCGCAACCTGAATAATTCATTTCACCCGTACAGTGACAGCAGAGAGTATAGTGCGACCCTAAATCCTTATATTTAGACTGCTTTCCTAATCTACAGTTCTACATTAATATTATTAAGAGGTGAAGTTGCTTGTAAATCAGTTTGGTCGTTTAGAATATCCGAAACTGCTGTAATTATACCATATATTTAAATAACATTCAAATACATATACAACATTTATTATTATACGGATTAGTAAGCTGAACTGGCAAGTGGCAAATAACTCGAAGAGCCGACAATCGATGGGGAAGAAAGGTTCTCGAGTGGCAGTCTCGTACCGGTAGACAAAGTGTAGTGCAGCCCCCCACTAGATGGAGTGACAACCTGGTATGACATGCAGAAGTCGATGAATACAGGTGGTTCAAAAAAAAAAAACTAAAACTAATACCGTAAACTAATACAGTCCTATTCCACGTGGTATCGTGCCAAGAACGCTGGCTGCGTTTCCTCGCTGAATGGCTATAATTAGCCTTTTAACGAAAAAAGAACCAGCGCTCTTGTCACCACCATTTGAATCTGCGACTTGTCGTCGCTTCTGCTTCCTTTTCTCCATAGCTATTTTATTTTAAGATTATTATCATTTTCTTTTAAACGAAATATGGGCAATATGGGGGTTTATAATATATAATTCTTCAAAACTGACCAATTTTTGTTTTTAATACAGGTTTAATTCGATCGAAAAACAACGGGAAACCTAGCAGGCATAGCAATTGCACACTTACAGTTTTTATTCCCGGATATAATACAGCTGTCCGATTCTGATAGCCCCATGTTTTCCGAGTTTTGAAAGGCTTTGTATTATTGCGGTCAAAATAAGTTTAAAAAATGGTGTCATTGTAAAAGCCGAGAAAAAAGTCGTTGGTCAAAAATACATAGGTAAGTTATTATTATTAATATGATAAAAAAATACAAAAACACTGTGTTGCTTTAACAGCTCTATATCTTGATAGCAATATTATAATATTAAAACTTGTTAACCTCTGTAATGACCACAATACAATAAATATTTTAATCTTCACTTAAGATATAATACATTCACTCATTCATTCTTTGGCAGGTAGTTTCTACAGTCTATCAAATGTCCATTGCTCAGTATAGCCCTACCCCATTAGAGTTTAAAGGTGATGTCTCATAGGGGGGTTAGTTCCGTGTAGTGGCGGCGTAAGACACTACCCCATATCATCCCGTGGGTGTCGTAGGAGGCGATAGAGGGAACCTAAAATAATAGGAAACTGCCGTAACCAAACCGTCTGCCAAGCGTGGCAACTATTAATAAATAAATATAGTAAGGAATATTTGTCCTCTATAAAGATATAATGAAAAAATAATACGCACATATACAAAAGATGTACATATGTATCATATATCTTTTTGTATTAAATCTTACTTCTAGATTCATTATCAGAGAATCCTTAAGTCGCCTTTGTTAAGAAATAAGGCGGACATCGTATTATCATCAACAGACCGCCCCAAAGATTACGTATTATATTTACTGTACTACTAGCTATTGCCCGTGGCTTCTCCTAAGCAGAATTCTAGTAAGCTATTTTTTTATAAAATAAGGCAAACGAGCACATAGTCCACCTGATGGTGAGTGGATGCTGTGGCCCACCCACTAGACTATGTATGTAGGTGTCAATCATAGACTCCAACCTTTATAACATCTATATCATCGTGTATTAGTTACGACACCATGCTTTACGCTCAACCAAACGCTCTCTATTGATATTTTACCTTTATTCGGGTATCCTATTATATCAGAATATAGCAACCGTTGCACATCTGTTTCGCGGCAGAAGTAGACAAGAGGGTATTATTTACCCAGTAGAACTAATTTAACAGTTATTAGCGAACTTACTGTTCACTTGATGCTAAGTAGCTACTGCAGTCTAAGAACAACAGAAACAGAAACTCTTTAATTCAAAGTAGATTATAAATAATACTTATTCAAAGTCACTCTTATGTTTAATTACCACTGGTTCGGGAAAAACACCTCTGTCCTGGAAAGAACTAGCAAGGAACCCATCGGGATTTTTTTAAATAACAGCTAACAATCATGTATGTTACACGATTAACAACACAAAACAAATTAGAAATAGCTTGGTACCGATCACCTCATTCCCAGGGGTTATTATCAGCCATAAGTTTCTTAATATTATAATAACCATTTTTATACAAACGTAATTTAATAAAGTTTTTGAACTTTGAGCAGGTCAAATTTTAAATGTTTTCTGGGAATTTGGTGTATAAGCGTATACATCGCCCCAAGGATGAATTACTGACTCGGTGGAGTCGAGTAACTAGTACTACTAACTTGTGTCTGTTCCTAGTATTTACATAATGAATATCACTTATTTTTGTAAAACTACTTTTATTTTTGTGTACGTATATAACATTTTCATAAATTTATTGAGAGGCCAAAGTTAATATATCAATTTCCTTAAATTTTTGTCGGAATGACTCTTTAGGTTTTAAATATAGATTGCTCTTATGGCCCTCTTCTGTAAAACAAATATAATTTCAGTGTCAGTCGCGTGTTCCCATAGCAAAATACCATACGACATTATGCTATGGAATTAGCTAAAGTAAACTAGTCTAGCTGTTTTACCAGTACTATTTAGATGTCTAAATAGACATCTAAAGACTGCTTTTTTTCTTTCAATGTCATCATTCATACCACCAGAATTACCATCCAAGGTTGCTAGTAAATCTAGCCATGCTCTCTTCTTTGCTTCAACTTCCATCCGTACCTGTTATTATACTGGCTCTTTATAGCTTTCAGACCTGAACAGAGCAAAGCACAGTGCACGCACTGTTGCGGGTGTTACCTACTCAGACGAATTCCTAGGCAAAAAATGTGTCATACTAACTAGTGAATACTCCTAAACAAAAAATGTTTTCTACAAATTATAATACTAAATATTATCTAACTAAAACATTAACTGAGTTAAGATTTGGGGAAAATTATATTTCAACTAAAACCAAATTACGCCGCAGGGCGATCCAATTAAAGTCCCCAATTAAACCAACATTTAGTTAAAGCAGTAAAGGAGCGTTTTAGAACGCGTCAAGAGATAATTATTACACAATTTATAACATTTTGAATAAAAACCAGAGCAATTATTATTACAATCACGAGTAATTATCCTTATAGTTCACATATAACTGATGTGAGTGTACAAATTCGGAAAATTCGACTGAAGAAATTAGTTGTAAGATGTGAAAACAAATTAAAACACGGTAAAGCCATTCTGCAGGTATATTATGATTGTAGTAAGAATGAGTCGGCTCGACCGGGGAAGGATCACGGTCTCACAGAACACCAGCGTAAAATAGTAGCTCAATGTTGCTGTGTTTCGTATGGTGACTGTAGAGAACCGGAGACCCTTTTTACTGGGAACGAGGTATTCTACCTTAGTCCTCAGAGGAGACAAGGCATCTGCATTTTGATTCTTAATCGAAGATAGATGTACATGCCTATGGGCTACAGCATCCACTTACCATCATGTGGACTGTGTGTTCGTTTGTCACGCTTATTCTATTAAAAAATAAGAAAAAGGAAAAGCACGAAACATTTATTACTGTGCATGGCACTTCATATTAATCGATTGTAATTGCTTAGAGAAAAATAGCCTACTTGTAAGGTTATTTTGCTTATTCTCACTACGTCACCCTCATTGGGGACTTGTTAAAGTGAAGACGTAGTTTTTTAAAAGAAGATTATCAATTCGAGTGTAGTTTTTCTACGTTTATTACGCGATATCTCCTTTGATAATTGTGAACAGATTTAAATTATTTTTATTAATTTAATAGCATTTATCTGAAGAGTGATTCAATTTAAATACGAAGAAAACTTGTGATAACGACATTTAGGTTGTTACGTCAAGCTTACTGTTGCTATGTCCACACAAGTGGGTTGGATATAAATCCTTAAAAAAATAAAACCCAACTTGAATAAAGCCCCTCTCCTCCGCTTCCCGCCAAGCCTTTAATTTTAGTTTTTTTTTTTTCAATTAGATTTAACTTTTATTTAGTTTTATTATTAATAGAAATATTTTGACTTTGAATGCAATTATTTTACTTTTTTTACGTTTCTAAATATTGGAATTCTAGAAAACTTAGAACAATGCAATTCAACTCGACGTAAATACTTTAATAAATGTGTAGATTGTGTCACCGGGGGCCATAAAGGCAATTAACGACAATGGAACATAGGTAATGGCTTATGTGACACTAGGACTTGGCAGCCGGCCAACTGTAGAAATACGATAGGGCCTACCGCAGCCGTCTGTCGCTTAAATGAAATTTTATTTGGATAAACCTTAGAAATTTGCATACATACGAGACGTAGTAACGTCATGCTTGTAGTTTTTGATGAGATAGGCAGAATCCAAAGAGCAGAATTTTCATTTAAATTACTTATATTAATATTACATTGATACTATTGGTTGTATTTGAAATGGTGTATTTGTATTAAGCTATTGTTTTCGCAGGTAAAGAAGTAAGAGAGCATTTTTTTCCTGCCTACAAACCACTGAGCAGTTTGGCAGATTGTAAACTGTTACATTGTAAATTTCTGTCATAAATAAATACAAATAAAATATGTTATGCTAAAAAGTATATGGGTTTTAATGGATAGGATGAAATAATAATTAATTAGTCTCTTTTAACTTGCTAAGCCAGGAAAACAGTTGGCACATTCTTGTTTAAAGTTCCACATAAACCTGGGAACAATATGTCCAAGACTAATATGGGACACCTTATAAATTTCATGAATAATATTACATAATTAGTCCAGATATTTACTCTACTATGGCTGTAGTATGTATTGGTCAGCTCGACTGGGGAACTACACTCTCAAAGAACAGCATAAAATCACAACATCGGCGGGTTTAGCCAAGATGACATTATACGATTGTTAACGCATAAAAAAACTACAATAATGAATAAAATCAACGCTAATTTACGTGACAGCCACGTGACGTGACGTCCGGCTATGTCATTCCCATTAATTTTTATATCTTTCTATAGCGTTAACGATCGTAGTCAGTCATCTTGTCTAACCCCGATGGTTTCGTTTCGTATATATGTTGTCACTAATAATAATAATATCCTCAAGACCTAATTTCAGTCACGGCGGCCAATTTCAATTGAGACAAGCACAGTTGAACTCCGGACCGCAATTGGACCGGAGCGAGATCAGACACAGGACTAAAACGGCTGTACGGGTTTTCTGTGGTACGGAGAAGAAACACCACCAACTTTCTGGCTCAGGGCTAACACAAAAGGACACAATATCCAAAAATGTTGGTTTTGTGCTAGAAAAGAATATTACAAAATCTGCACCCGATCTGTGGCACCGTAGTCGAGTTTTCAATAAATAATTATATTCAAATCAAACTCATCGTGCCACCTACCGACGAGGGCACAACAACGTCTGCCGAGCAAGCTAGTTCTATATTTGTTAACAATTTCAAATAAATAAAACTTAAAATCTGAAATTGTAAAAGTTCCATTTTATTTTTATTGTTAGTTAGATAGTACCACATTTAACGGCAGCCGAAATTACACATAATGACTGTACTTAAACATCGTGATACGCTGAATTACGGTTTGGTGTTTTATTCCTCTCAATTAAATGCTCTTAGTTTGATTGAACCCATGCATGCACACGAAGTTATGTTTGAGTTTTAACGAGTAAGTTTGCAGTTTAGTTTCTAACACATTCTACTTTTTAGAGCACGAATAGTGAATTGACACTTAGTGTATAGGGCTCTTTACTCTATAATGGGGAATCAGAATGAGTCAAAGAAGGCACGTATGAAAATTTTAATTACTCACAATGCTGTGTTAGTCCTATGTATGGTAATAAAAGTTGTGTGTAACAGAAGAAGCATGACAGTAATAATGCTGTAGAAATGCGATCTTGTGGTATGGTAAGTGAAAAGTGCAGCTTACAAGCAAATGGTGTGAGCAGTGTTTAAAAATGAAATGCTTTTGTGTTTAGTACATGTAGAAATAACTAATGAGGAAAGAGCGACAAAGCAAGTGGCAGAGTAAGCAAGGGATGGAAATTTATCAATCAAATTGGCGATGTGATGACGATGGGCCAGATAATGATTTCTTATATTCACTATTCTTATATTTACGCGAATACTATATTGGTAGTGCTTTACACCTGACACGTCAAGGTCAAGCAGTTTTGTGGTCTTAAAATGCCTCTATCATAACCATATTGCAATTGGACGATAATATGAGTAGCCGTATATAAAGAAAACACAAAAAATAATTTTCTATTGTTACTTTAAAAAAAATGGTTTCAAAAAAATTTTACGTGGACGCCCGGATGTATAAGAGCCGTGGTAGCTCAGATGGTTAGCGCTCGCTGTAAGTTACACAGTACGCGAGCAACCCGGGTTCGATCCCCGCCGGCACCAATGAAATTGTTAATTGCAATTTTAAGTGCTGATTTATCACGTGCTCGGCGGTGAAGGAAAACATCGTGAGGAAACCTGCATGTCTGAGAAATCAAAAAAAAATATTTCGAAGACATGTGAAGTTCGCCAACACGCATTGGAGCAGCGCGGAGGACATTTCCTTGCCCTAAAACCCTCTCAGAAATGAGATTGGGCCTGTGCCCAGCAGTGGGACGTATATAGGCTGTAGCTAGCCCGGATGTCTGTACGCTGATTTTGTATGTGGTCACGACAACTCCTGAAACAATTAATGTATCGAGACCGGGTTTGTTTATTAACTTCAGAATTACATCAACTGGTTCCCTATTTAATATCAATAGCCTAGTACGCGTACTTTGTTAATACAATGACTTTTAATTTTTTTATAAATGTAACTTCTACCTAATAACTTAAATTTGATTTTTTTTATAGACAAAGTACAAATGTACCATACAGCCTGTGTCGATTTTATACGATACGTTGTGTAATTGATTTATTTTGGTAATTTTTTATCATCAAAATTAAATGAAACGCTCATGTGTCACGTGCACTTTTGAATTTTACAAACATATATATATATATACAACATAAACATATATAAAGATAAACACTCACGCCTGTCACACAGAGGGGTAGGCAGAGAATATGGACTTCCATTTGGCACGATCCTGACACACCTCTCTCGCCTCTTCCACATCCATATACCTACGCATACACGCTCGTCGGTTAAGGGTACTCTTAAATTGGACTATTTTCAATATATCGCCAATTTGGTCAATAAATTTTCGCCTAGGGCGTCCCATCCAACTCTGCCGTTCACCTAAATTTGCTTTGTCACTCTTTCCTCATTCATTATTTCTACATGACCAAACCACCGAAGTATTCCTTTCTTAATCCTAGTCACAACATCATCTTGTAAACCACACTCTTCTCTTATCACACAATTTCTCACTCTGTCATTTAGATTCAGCCCTAATATACTCCTAATGACCGCATTTCTACAGCATTTATTCTACTCGTGCTCCTTCTGCCACACCCAACTTTCACTACCATACATTAAAGTAGGGACTAACATAGCATTGTGAATTGCCATACGTGCCTTTTTGGACACATTCTGACTTTCCACAATAGAGTGTAGAGCCCCATATACTCTACTTCTTGCGTTCACTCGTCGTTCTATATCCTTATCATATCTACCATCCCTGCTAAATACACATCCCAAATACAAACTCATCTACTTGAGCAATTCCCCTTCTATTCTTATTTCACATATCGTTTTACTTTCTTCTCTTTCAAAACCGTAACTTTCGTCTTACTTGCGTTCACTTTCATTCCCTTTCTTTTAATGACCTGTTCATTAATGTAACCATCATTGCAACTCGGCCGCCGACGACGCAAGTATGACAATCATCGGCGTACAAAGGCATTTGACGGTTAACTCACCCATTCTTAATCCGCATTCTTCAACTTTCAAATTTTCAAACAACTGTCCATAAATAGGTTGAACAGCCAAGGGAAGCCACAGCCTTGTCTGACACCTTTATGGATGCCAAAGCAGTCGAGTAGGCCCCGTTGATCCTGACACAAGCACTGGAGAGACTTCAATGCCTGTATCAACCCAGCGCTCAACCCAAATGAGTTCAGTGTTTGCCATAACACATCCCTGTGCAGTCTGTCATAAGCCTTTTCCAAGTCCACGAACGCACAAAATACCTTTTGGTTTTGGCCAAAACTTCTCCGCGATAATGGAAAAGACCTTATCCGTATATCCATTCCTTTCTAAATCCCTTGCATCCCAAATTTTTCCATCAGTATCTTTCATAACTGTTTCAATTAGCACCTTAGCATACAGTTTTCCCACAATGGTCAGAAGGCTATAATAAAATACCGTGGTATATATATATATAATATATATATATATTTATTTATATATATATATATATATATAATATATATATATATACATATAAATATATATAAATATTTTTAATTCCTGACGTTTCGTGGGTTTTACATCGATTACTTAGGTGTTTGATATAATCAATAATGCGGGCTACCTTTAGCTTTTTAATATCAATCATTGGTCCGATCTACGCAGAACGAGTTTACCGTACCTTGTAGTCCAAGAGTGGATTTCATTTTACCAGTTATAGGATTCCAAGCAGCGGGTGAACTATAACATCGAAGTTTTATTCAACATGGACCAAATTATGATACCCTTAACTGATGTGCATATATGCGTAGATATATAGATGTGATAGAAGCGAGAGAGGTGTATCAGGATCTTATCAAAATAAAGTCTATAGACTACTTTGGTCAAGAGGCATGAAAGTTTATGTTATGTTAATGCAACAAATAAACATTTTAAATTATAAATGTGTTATTGTCAATGATAAATCTACTAACAAAAACAAAACAATTTACACCGCTTCGATGATGACGATATTCAGTTGTGAGAAAATTTTAGGTATACTAGGCGGGTCTTGAGGTTTTCGGGTCTTAGCTAATCGTACATAATAGCAGTGTTATTCCATGCAGTATAACTTAACTGTGGAGTGGCGATGTGTTAGAATATCGACTATCCCGTGGGTGTCGTAAAAGTTGACTGAGGAAAACAAGCCAGGAGATGGACAGCAGCTTCTTGCTAATAACAACTGCAAAAGAAAAAAACTGCGGTGGGCAACCCACCTGCCAAGCTATGGCAAAATTTCCCATTTATCCCAATATTTATTAAGAGGCATTCTATGGAGAGGCTTATGTTCAGTAAGGACGTTCCCAATTTACATTTCATCCAGCTGGTTGCAAAATTTAGTTACTTTGACAATTTTATATAGAATTAAAAGTGACAAACGAGTACCGTCAGACACCTAAATTTCGACTTAAAAGCGGTTTCGAACCAATGACTTTTATATTTACAGTCCACAACTTAATGTTGTTATATACAATTTCATAATATAGCTTTTTTAAGTTTACGTTTTTCCTCCGATGTATGTTTTAACCGTCGAGCATCTGGTAAACCTGCATTTAATAGTATAATTAACAGTTTAGTAGATCTGTAGATTAGTAACCTATTATAATTTATATTAGCATTTCAGTAAATTATAAATTATTAAATTTTAGATTGTGTGTGTGTGTGTGTGTGTGTGTGTGTGTGTGTGTGGGTGTGTGTGTGTGTGTGCGTGCGTGTGCGTGTGCGTGTGTGTGCGTGTTCGTGTGCGTGTGCGTGTGCATGCGTGCGTGCGTGCGTGCGTGCGTGCGTGCGTGCGTGTGTGTGTGTGTGCGTGTATGTGTGTGTGTGTGTGTGCGTGTATGTGTGTGTGTGTGTGTGTGTGTGTGTGTGTGTGAATGTGTGAATTTTATTGCCATTAGATTTCATGTACGTGGTTGTGCTATGCTGCAGCTATATTAGTAGTATAGTTGTAGCACGAATGGGTCGGCTCGTCCGGGGAAGGACCACGCTCTCACGGAATACCAGCGTAAAATAGCAGCTTAACACTGCTGTGTTTCGTATGGCGAGTGTAGAGAACCGGAGGCATTCCATCTTAGTCCTCACGGGTGACAATGCATCTGCATTTTGATTCTTTATTGAGGATAGATATAGATGTTTATAGGTCACAGCAACCACTTACCATGATGTGGACTGTATGCTGGTTTGTCACCCTATCCTATAAAAAAATGTGAGTTTAAATCAATTCAGCTTGGTAGATTTTGAGAAATATCAAACATTAAATTAAAAAAGTGCTTTTTTGAGATAACTTTTGAGAAAACAATCAAAGTTACAGCTTATATACGTCCTACTGCTGGGTATAGATCTCCTCTCATTTCTGAGGGTTATGGAGCAATTAGTCCGCCCCTTTGCTCTTTTAATCCTGCCTTTACATATCCTTGAAATGTTTTATTTCTAAGAAATGCAGGTGGCGTGTTTTTGTTTTTCACCACCGAGCAAGAGGTAAAAACGTGTCAATACGAAAGTAAAATTCATCACCATTGTGTATGAAAATGGAATACCTCTTCCCTTCTCTTCCGTAGTTGACAGTTTTGCCGTGGGGTGGCGTTGTAAGATAATATATCACGCCATTTCATCCCATGGATGTTGTTAGAGATGATTATGAGAAATTTCGGAAAAACCTCATGGCTACCCATACGTGGCGTTATATTCTAGTTTACGCCAGAAGCAAAGTACACAGACCAGCGCCTAACGTACATGTGCCCGTGCACATGACAAGCGTGATCTCTCGACCCCGGGGTCCCAGCAGTAGACTTTTACGGGCTGGTACAGAAATATTGAAGAAGCTGTGATTGTAATCTTCATTCAGTCTTCGGATTTCGTTGTTTTGCAATAAAGTAACATCTTGAGGCTTGTATTTTGTGATAACAGGGTCCTTCCTCGGTTGAACGAACGGTAGTGTCTAACTAAAATGAGCGTCACGCTGCAGTCAACTAGACTTAATCTTTGTCAGCACGAAACAGTCCACTTCGAGACAAGGGCCTCTCCCGTTTTAGAAAGGATATTCGGTTATTGCCAGCGAGTTTACGCCTATTAAGTGTATTTTATAAGTGAAATTGGATAGTACGGGAATACACTCGCATATTACTTCTAGCATACACGAGATAACATCACCATTTATAGGATATAAGGTCTTACTGGCCTTTCCCAAGCCTCCCCCTTACAAAACCTACGGGACAAAATAGCTGGATGGATTACATCACTCCGTTGCCACGAGGCACTGATAGATACTGCATAATAGCGCCGTTTAAAGTTAGCATAATTAGTAATTATTGTTCAACGGTTACTTACACCCGCAGTTTATTATTGTAAATTGTTATACATTTACAAAATTCAGCGGTATTTTCATAAGTAACCTATCTAAAACATCCAAATTCTAATTGAAACCATTACACATTATGTTTGCAGATTTCCACGAAAACAATTTAAATGAAAAAGTTAAGCGGACAGCGATATTAAATAAGGGAACTGATACAAGAGCAGTTAAAAAGCGTGTTTTATAATAAATTGAATTAATTAAATATACTCGTAAATAACGAAGTTTTTAGCCGACCTCGAAAAAGGAAGAGGGTCTCAATTAGACTGTATTTTTTCCGAGATACGAGTTATCTTATTCAAATGAAAACCGATTTTAATGTTTTTTTTAATCAGGTCACGATTGATACTGTCATACGATCTTGTCATTGACATGTCAATGTATTATTAAAATTATTCCTGTAGTCGTTTCTGCAATCGGGCTACTCCCGGTCAGCCTCTCGGACCATCTGAGTCGGCTGGGACTCCGTGACGGACCGCTACGGGCTCAAATTTGAGCATTTAATGCAAAAGGTGGTGCTCCTCGATACCACCCGCATCGTCTGCCGGTTTCTTTCCCTTCCCCTAACCCTCGGCCGTTTGGTCTTCCCTGCCGAGGGCTTCCATCTGGTTGGGTTACTGTATTTAATGTATGGTATTATATTTAACATATAGTTTATTATTTATTTTTTATCATTTTTTATATTTATTTATACAGCCCAATCAGATGAGAATACTATTTAAATAGTCCAATAATAATAATAATGATTTAGATCCTTTTATGTTGTTAGTAACATTGCACTCCTTAAATACTAATGTTAGTTCTTTCAATACTCTTATGTCACAAGTGTTATTTAGTAATGAAAATAGTAAACAATTAAAATTTAAGTGTTATTAAATATCATTGAATTGTTATTAAGAATTGTGTTATATAAATGGCTCGCCAAATCGCTTTGAATGTGTTCTCACCCTAATAGTGCTAAATTCGTAAAGAATGCGATGTGCTCGTTATCCAGTACAAAGGTAGCGGCAATATGCGTTGTGTACACAAAGAAATTTTGCGATTTGAAGCAAACGCTTGTACTATAGAACTGGCTATTGTAAAAAACGCATTCTGTTAAAATTAATTTATCTTAATTCAAAATATATAGAAAATACTGGTGATTAAAAAACCCGGACGAAACACGTTGGCAATGGATTGATGTAGGTGGTTAAGGAACGCACTTTGTTGCAATCTATGGGTGAGGCCTATGTACAGCAGCAAAAACAAAAATAAATATATAGTCCTAGTTTCCGCGGTATAATGGTAAGAATTCTAACTGCGTTTCTGCTACAGTTCGTTACTGGTTACTGCAGGTGCCCATGAGTCAGGTGGACTGTAACTTTTGATTGTTCCTTTCATTTATAATAAATATACTTGAAAATATAATTTTATGCACGTGATTTTGGATTTGACATAACCTCTCGCGTCAACAAAATCAGCCATCATGTCAAACGATCTGTCGCGGATATACCTCTCAAAGCTTCACCTTACTTACCGCTCGAAATTCTTTACATAATTTGGTACGAATACGTAACCGTAACACATTCTTTCATATTTTACTCATAATGCCACCGCAACCTAACAGTTAAGAGTACGGTCCACTGCCACCATCCCTACCTACCGTAAGCCATATCTTGCCGCCATATCCCATAGTCGCCTCTTACGGCACCCACGTTGCGTGTAGAATCTAAAGGGTGAAGAGAGAGGGAGAGGTATAATTGCACGCTTTTAGACGTTTCGTCTTACCACTCAGTGGTGACAATACATGTGTTGCTTTCTTCGTTTGAAGTTAGGTGAAGGTATCCAAGAACCGCAGTAGCCACTTACCATGAGGTGGAAAGGTTTTTGTCACTTCAATGTTATAAAAAGGAAGCGTTTTTTAAAGCTTTATAAATAAAATATCAGTTGGTCCCACTTTTGAAAATCAATTAAAAAAGAAAAACGCGGTTTCCAAAAAAATTTTGGATTAAAGAAGAATAAGTGAATTTCAAGAACTAAGAATAAAATAATTTTCTCACTTTTTATTAAAGTTTCCTTCCTTCCTTCTTTTTGATCACAAGATTAGTGTAACAACTAGAATGTCTTCTAAGTAGTTATATGAACAACTCCTCCTCTTTTTTCCACTCTTATAAGTCTTTTTTTTTCTAAATTTATATGGCACCACCAATGAAGAACTTACTTAATGAGAAATTGATCATTACAATTGGGTTACAATTAACGAAAATATCAGGTTATAAATGTACAAAAAAAAAATACAATCGAATAGACAACCTGGAAACCTCCTTATTTTTTGGCATCGGCTAAAAAGCAGTGCATCAAATCACGATGTCACAAATCACTTCGCAGTAAACTTTAAGCCCAATAGGCGGTAGTTATTTTGGAACATTAATGCAGTGCTATTAACACTAATTGCTTTTACAGTGCCCCGCTATACAAATTGCCAATCAACGTGCATCCAACTGTATCGATGCACTTTTGCGCTTATAGCGCATAGGCTGTTTTGTCAAATCAATTTTAAGCTTAAATTCAAAAATTCAAGGCTCACAATGTCAAAATCTATATTACATAATATGGTTTGCCATTTAGTGGAGGAGTGAGAGACTTAACTTCCCGACATGGGATAGGATGGGCAGCGGAATAATCCAATAATAACTTAGTAAAAAAACTGCAGTTGCCTAACGCCAAGCGTGGGAACTATGGCAAATATCCCGAATAAGAGGCAATATAAATTCTCTGAGTTAATTGAGGAAGCCTTTGTTCAGCTGTGGACTATAGATGGCTACTAATATGTTAATTAAAATATAGCACTAAACATTTAAAAAAACTATTTTCCGGTTGGTCAGTACGGTAGTGATGTAACATACGAGGCGTTTACCGACAGATGTCACTTAATTATTTTTATCTTATGCCAATTGTTCAAATATTGTCATACGTAATCAATACATAATCGCTTCTAATGGTTTCTCCTATGTGGCTGCCTTTTTATGCTTCTGCGATTTTCTCTGACTATGTCGTGGCAAATACTCTTTTGAAAGACAGGAAAGGATGTAGAATGGTTTCGTTATAGTCTGTAGAGCTTGACTACACTTTGACCATTTATTTAGTTATTGTCATAGGTGATCCACGTTTCATCACCAATGATCAATATTTTCAAAAATGGTTCGGTTTCATTACGTCTCAATAGATAATCGCAAATGAGTACACTGTTCATTAGCCGTTTGAGTCGCATTTTTCGCTTTTTGTAATAAAACTTCAGAATGTATCTTATTTATTGTAATAAAACTTCAAAATTTCTTCGTCATGGGGTAACTTGGTGCCATATTATTTAAACCGTTTTTTTTTTCAATTGCAAGGAATTGTTATTTTCAAACGGGACATTTTTTGAATATTTTTTGATAAAATACAAATAAAATAGTCCAATGACTTTTCACGACACAGTTAATATTTTCGGAGTTATGAATTTTTTAAGTTTTGAAATATCCCAAAATCGGACACTTTTGACTCATTAAAAATACGAGTACATAATGAAAATGAATAAAATATAAAAGATTTTTTTTAAAGTGATTGGACTTTTTTAATTCGTATTTCATCAAAAAATATAAAACAAATTGTCCCGTTAGAAAATAACAATTTCTTACAATTTAAAAAATCGGTTTAAACAATATGGCACCGAGTTGCCCCATCGCAACATGCATAATTATATTATCAGTAGGTTAATTTGAAGAGAATCGCATAAAAAAATTGAGGTGGAATAGTTTTCGGTACTCATGCGCCGATTCCTTCTGGGCTAAATATTTTAAAATACACAGGGTTATTTTTCAAAAAGTAGCCAAATATTATATTATATTCTAATAAATAAATTATAATATACTTTTGTATGAAATTATTCCAATTTCAATGTAACTTATGGGAAACAACTACTCTTACGCGCGCTCCTGTGTGTTTGATTCAATTCACGTTTTGTTTCTCAAGTTTTTGCCTACTGTTTACTTTATTAGTGACACGCTTACTACTAATGCTTAAGTTAATAACTACATGACGCAAATTATGATTCCAATTTTCCTTTTACACTTTAACGGGAATAGGACCGTCATATAAAATAAAATTTTAAAATATGTTTTTGTTTAACAATGACGTAACCGACGACTTATTATGGCGTATTTTAAAAATTGGAATAAAATATTTACAAACAAATTACGCAAGTAGTCCCAATATTTAATATTGGTACCTCAAAATGGAATCATCATATTAAATTACTGTTTATTTACAAAGTGAATTCAAAGTAGCGGATCGGAACGCGAACGAGCGGCTTCACGGCGTCGGATGGACGGATCAAACAGCGAGGCGAGGAAAACCGAGCCAGTTGCACCCGCGCAGCCGAGAGCTTCCGAAGATTGCCGAACGGGCGAAAAGTAGGGCCGTTTCGCCACATTATTTATGCATAGATGAGCACGTTTTCTTAAAAATATTTTTTACACTTATTACCTGTTCTTGAGCACTTCCGTGAACGCACCAATAATTTTCTTAGGGCGGTCTTCATAACTTTGGGTCTCTTTGAGGTAAAAATGACTCTTTATACACAGATAAAAGACTAACGGTGAATGTTCCGGCGAGTTTGAAGACCATAGTATAGGGCCTCCGTGCGCAATCCAACTATCTTCATATTGGCCATTTAAGTTATCACTCACTGCACTTGAATAGTTTGATTAGCTGTCAATTATTCTTCGATTGATAGATTAACACGTACGTTAATTTCTTGCTGCGGTAAAGACTCGCTTTTATATAATCTTTGCGCACCACGTAAACTTTCATTGCTTAAAATGTAATATCGCACCATTTCATAGTTTCATAGTATCCGCTGTTCAAATATTTTCGCTACGTCATTGGTAACGAAGCGTACGTAATGAGGTCATGGTCAACACTGTCAGCTGTCGGTCGGGCGAGTGGACGTAGGCACTTAGCGGTGTAAAGATAAATAGAAGTGAAAGGCGCGGGGAGACGCACGACAAGTTAACTTATCGAGCAACCCTCACGAATGTGTGAGTGCGTAAAATAGTAAGCTTAAGATATTTATAAATGACAATAAGTTAAAATAATGCATTACCACGAATGTTTTCACGAAAGAATTCCACGAATGCATTTTGAATTTAAAAGATAAAGATGATGAAATGTTTGAGATTTTTTTAATTACTTATTCTTCACCATTTGCCTATATTACTTATTCTGAACCTTCTCTACAAATTTGGCCGGTTATTGCATAATAACCTTGTATTTATAATTATTCTGTACATGTGTTTGTGTCACTGAAATCCCTAAACGGCTCGACCGATTTTGATGAAATTTTTGTGTGTGTTTGAGTAGGTACCTGCATGGTTTAGATTAACAATTTGATCCTGTAAGTGGCGTTGTTGTTGAGATATCACCCTTGCGAAGCTTGGGCGAATTGCTAGTTTACTAGAAAATCTTCACAAAGAATCAGTTACATTTTACCTAAATTCTTAATAGATTACTATTGAGATTCTAATACATTGCAGTTATAATGTCCAATGGTACCGCATAAAAGCAATAAGTTTTAATTGCTAAGAATTGTTCCCTCTTCGATTTTTCGAGTAGTTTCATAAGAGGCAGACTTCAAAAGAAACCTGAGTTTTGAGCTGCGACTTGTGGGTTTGGAGACAGCTGATAAAGCTGCGTAGACTTTATAAGTAGTAGAGCCATGCATAGCACGAATGGGTCGGCTCGACCGGGGAAATATGTTATCACAAAACGTTAATCACTGAATACTAGCATTAAATAGCAAATTAATGCTGCTGTGTTTCGTATGGTGATTATAGAAAACCGGATACCCCTTTTACTGAAATCTTGGCATTCCATCTCAGTCCTCAGAGGTGACGCATCTGAATTTTGATTTTTAGTCGAGGAAAGATGTAGATGCCTATGGGCCACATTACCATTATCCATAGCCAACACACACTGGCTATGGATAATCTGGTAAAGACATGTAAATATAATGAGGAGCGTTTTGACTCCTTAGTTAAACATCAATGTAGTGTCAGCATTCAATACCAGCTTCTTCAAAGTCGGTGTGTGCTGATAATATTATACCACCACCAAAACTCTATGACAGTGCCATAGCAGAGGAGCTTAAAATAAAAAATGACTCAAATATTTACAAAAATAATATAATTGTGTATAGCGATGACATGGGAAAAAATCTAGGCATAACTTTAAATAACTCTTTAAAGGGACAAAAAATTACAAATTGCTGCATGCCCGGAGCACCTTTTAGTGACATCCTAAATAAAATTATATTTACTAAATTTTGCCCAAATAGTACAATAATAATTTTTGTTGGTAGAAGAGGCAGTGTAAACAACAAACAGTTATTAAGATATATTGAACAACTTAATAACTTAAATGTACACAAAATTGTCTTGTTCACACTGCCTTACATACAGGGATTGCCACAGGAAAATAATCTAAGACATAATTTAAATATACAAATGAATAATTTAATATGTAACAATAATTTAAATTTGACATATAATTGTGATAATAATGACAAATTTCATGTAATTGACATAAATAACTTAATAAAAAAATTTGGACAAAAGATAGGTATTACCTATCCAAATATAATTTAAGACTGGTAGCAAATGTGCTATCTTATTATTTACTTTTTAACTCAGCCAAGTTTTTGGCTACCAAGACTCTTTATTGAGCATGATAATCATTTGACATTTAATTTGGAATCAGTTCCAACTAATTTAAATTAGTAAATGCGACAATAGAGGCAATCTCTAGCAACAATAAGAGTTTAATTAATTTTAAATGCAGCCCACAAATAAGTAATAAAATTGTTTACACCTGGTGCATCAAAATATACAAGGCATGATGGGCAAAGCATTGGAAGTTGAATTGTTTTTAAATAGTAACAATATACATATCCTTTGTTTTACTGAACATTGGCTAAAGATTATAATTTCATGTTTAATTTCAGAAATCACCAGGTGGTCAGTTCCTTCAATAGAAAAAGTTTACGTGGTGGCTCATAATATTAGCAGATAAATCATTATTATATAAAGAACGTAAGGATATTGTGAGCCTCTCTGTTGAGCGAACTGTAGAAATGGCTTGTCGAGCTCGAGCACCTCATTGTTGTAAGTGTTTACAGACCCCATGTGCTACTTATGACTATTTTGAAAGAATTGTGGAAGAAGTTTTGCTCAAACTTAGTAAACAGAACAAGTCTGTTGTAATATGTGGAGACTTTAACATCAATCTCCTTGAAACTTCTTCCATTAGTATTAAGTTTAGCTCATTGTTTAAATCGTATAATCTTGTTAATTTATTCTTAGAATCAACACGTATTGCTGGGCTAGTGCAACCTGTATAGATAATATTTTACAGATATTAAGCCCTTGCATAAATCAATTATTCAAAATTTAAGTTCAGATCACTGTGGACAGTTGGTATCATTGCCTTACATACACAAAAACAGAAAAATAAGAAAGTTGTGTTTGTTCCAATAAATGGCCATCGCTTGGAGGTTTAAGTAATATAATAAAAAACTTCCATCACTTTCATTTAAAATAGTGCTAATTATTTGTATGGTATGTTATTTAAAATTATAACTTGTGAATTTAGTACAATATTTACTTCTAAAACTTTCTCTTTTAACAGTCGCAAATCATTTAATGAATGGGCGACAGTAGGAATTATAAAAGTAGGCGAAAGTTATATGAGCTTTATAATGAAAGATCATATAATACTAGTGTTATATTTAGAGATTATGTAAAACATATTCTAAAATATTTAAAAAGTGTGCTACACAGCTAAGGCTTTACATTTAAGTAACAAAATTAAAACTGCATCCAACAAAATTAAAATGACCTGGAGAATAATAAATGGTGAAACAGGCAGGTCAAACCGCACAACTCAGTTTTCAATTGAATATTAACAACAGTTTAACTCGATCTGATCAAGAAATTGCTATGGCTTTTGAGAAACATTTTACTGATGTTCCTTTTTGACAACAAAATCATTAAATTCTTCTCCTACTGTCGCCGAATCATTGCTTAAACAAAATGTAAAGGCTTGTTCAAATACTTTTAAATTCCATAGTATTGCCAAAAGATATCGTTAAATATTTTAAAACAATTGATGTTAAGAAAACGGCGGATTTATGGGGATTTCCGTCAAGTTATTTTATCTATAATAGATATAATAGCACCTTATCTAGCCACTATATTTAATACAAGCGTCGCATCTGGTGTGTTTCCTGATTTAATGAAACATAGTAAAGTCATACCTTTATTTAAATCTGGTAGTACATTAGACCTCGCCAATTTTAGACCGATTTTTGTACTACCAACATTTAGTAAAATTTTGAAAAAATAATTTTAGATCAGATCTTAAGTTTCTTTAATATTAATAAATTGCTACATAAAAATCAATTCGGTTTTACAAGGGGTCGCTCGACAACTGACGCTGGAGTTGAGCTTATTAAACATATTTTTTGTGCATGGGAGAATACGGAGGATGCTTTGGGTATATTTTGTGACCTTTCCAAGGCCTTCGACTGTGTTCATCATGAGACATTAATCAGGAAGCTACAGTACTATAGTGTCAAGAACACAGCGCTTAAACTTATTATTTCATATTTAAGTAATAGAATGCAGAAAGTTATTATCAATGGTAAAAGTTCTTCCGGGTCACCTGTACTAATGGGTGTCCCTCAGGGCTCGATTCTCGGTCCATTTCTATTTCTGGTATATATTAATGACTTACCTTCCCTTGTAGGGGATAATCATGATATAGTATTATTTGCTGATGATACTTCCTTGATTTTTAAACTTAAACTTCAATCATTTAAATATGACGAAGTGAATAATGCTATATCAAAATTAGTGCATTGGTTAAACGTTAATAATCTACATTTAAACGGAAATAAAACTGAATGTATTAAATTTACAACAACGAATGTTAAAAATCTGGGTACCAATGTGTTTTTAAATGGGGAAGAACTGAGCCCTGTTGAATCCACTGTTTTTCTTGGCATCACTCTCGACGCAAAGCTTCAGTGGGGCCCCCATATATCCAAACTAGCAAGCAGACTAAGTTCTGCAGCCTGTGCTGTAAAAAAGATTAGAGGTCTCACTAGTGTCAAGACAGCTAGACTAGTTTATTTCAGTTATTTCCATAGCATAATGTCTTGTGGGATTTTGCTATGGGGAAATGCGGCTGATTCAGAAACTATTTTTGTTTTACAGAAGAGGGCCATTAGAGCTATTTACAACCTAAAACCGAGAGAGTCTTTTAGAGATAAATTCAAAAAAATAAATATATTAACTTTGGCCTCTCAGTATATTTACGAAAATTTAATGTATGTTCACAAAAACAAAGGTAGTTTTAGTAAAAAAAGTGATATACATTCTGTAAACACTAGGAACAAACACAAGCTAGTGATACCAGTTTCTCGACTCCACAGAGTCAGTAATTCATTCTTGGGGCAATGTATACGCTATTACAACAAGGTCCCGGAAAGTGTACAGGCTCTCTCTATTACCAAGTTTAAATGTTTTGTTAAGCTGAAACTGTATAAAAGGGTTATTATAGTAAAATGAATATATGATTGATAATAACCCCTGGGAATGAGGTGGTCGCTACTAAGCAGTTTCTAAAATAAATTTTGTACTTAAATAGTTTGTACAACCATTAATGTAAAATTTACTTTTTAAAAAAAGGCCCGCTGGGTTTCTTGCTGGTTCTTCCCAGGACAGAGGTTTTTTTTTCGAACCAGTGGTAAAGTAAAAAATGACTTTCAATAAGAATTACACATGTAATCTATATTGAATAAAAAATTATTCTATTCTATTCTATTCTATTCACGTATCATCAGGTGGACTATGTACTCGTTTGTTAACCGATTCTATTAAAAAAACTTGACTCCTGATTCTCACCAACTTATTGTCCTCTAAACGAACTCTCAAAGTTGCTCTAATGATATTATCTTATGCGCTACAGGCTGAAAAGTTTTATAATAGCATTTTGAGAATAAACTAATTTCACTAGTTGTGAGTTATTTTTTATAAAACTTAAATAACAAACTAATTACAGTCCACCTGATAATAAGTGGATACTGTAGTCCAAGTCTACGTCAGCAGCCTTCTTCAAACAAAAAAACCTACCGAAATGCGTTGTCATTTCTTAGGACTGACATGAAATGACATGAAATGTTATTATATTGGCTCTATACCCTACATACCTGAACTAGAAATAAGTAAGAGGCTGGTGCCTACCCAAATGAACTACTAGGCAGAAAAGTAGTACCACCACCTATTTAACATTATTTTAAATTCTATCTTTTAAATTTATTAACTGCGCGTAGCCTACTTTGCGTGACAACATTATACACTTACCATCGAGTGAACTGTTTGCCTTGCATAAAAATATATTTTCTCATACATTCGTATCGCAATTTTATTTACTTTTAATTTCATAAAACTCTTTAGTTTACTTGAATGATTTGTGTTAAGTTTTCCCTCTCATGCATACATTATCTATACAAGCCTCGTGAGAACAGCACGTTTGTAACCACCCTCCAGTTTGTTGAAGCATGTAGAAAATTAGAGAACGGGCCGGTGGATTTCATTCCATTTTTGTGTTTCATTTTTCAAGAGATATTTCTGGTCAATTATATTTAATAAAGGTAAATTATATATCAATTTATTTAAGCTTAAAATTTAACCGAAGTCTAATGTGCTCAGTATTTCGGTTGTAATTTAAACAAATTCGTAGCAAAACCAAAGGCTCTATCATGTAATAATAATACTAGCCTGTATAATACGTCCCATACTGGACCTAGAAAGAGTCCGTTGTTTTTTTTTTATAAAATTTAAGTAACAAACGAACTTACTGTCCACTCGATCGTAAGTGGCGGGTGAATTAAGATTTAAATCTTTCTACGATCACGAGTTAGTACAAGTTCCCGAAACATTGCAAAAGTCATTATTTTTATCCTATATAATCATTTATAATTTTATCGTCGTTTTTAAACAATGTCTTAATCTAGATACATGAATAACACAATTCTCTTAATAAATATTATGCAATATCTACTCATGGTACTACTAGATACTTTGTTCATAAGCCTGTTTTCGACACACTTTGCTACTCTACATATAAAATTATTTCTCTTCCCCCAAGGGTATGCTGGAAGAGAATTCTTATTAGGGTTAAGCTCGCCTTTATGCATCTTATTTAAATGTTTAAAATTGTTAACAGCTTATAGTGTGTACAATAAAGAATAAGTAATGTATGTAGGTTTATTCGAAAACTAAATTTAAACTAATGGATAATAAGCTGAAGTGGTAATGGGCCGGCTCGAAGAACCGACATCCGATGGAAAATAATGGTTCTCGAGTGACAACCTAGTACCAAATTTAGGGCGGCCCCCCACAAGATGGAGTGACTACTAGGTAAGATATGCAGGAAGTCAATAGATGCAGGTGGCTCAGGACCGCGCTTTGTGGCGTTCCTTGGGGGGGGCCTATGTTCAGCAGTGGACTTGTGAAGGGCTGTAATGATGATAATGATGAAACTTACACTGTTATTATTTGTTTTAAAAATCACTTTTCATTTAAAATAAAAAAAACGTGAGTATCGTGGAACACACGGTTGGAACTAAGTTCCTTTCGTACTACATTATTATTGATAAACATATTATATTATTGATTAACAAACACAAATAAATGAATTACTAGCGTCTGTTAAAATGAAGCGTCATTTAAAATATAATTACCATGCGCATAATTGCGGAGAAGTTTTTGGCCAAAAACCAGAAAGTTTTTTGTGCGTTCATGGACTTGGAAAAGGCTTATTGGCAATGACAGAGTGGACAGGAATGTGTTATGGCAAACACTGAACTCATTTGGGTTGAGCGCCGGTTTGATACAGGTATTCAGGTCTATTATAGCGACTCTAGTGCTTGTGTCAGGATCAACGGGGTCTACTCGGACTGGTTTGGCATCCAAAAAGGTGTCAGACAGGGCTGTGTAGCTTCCCCGTGGCTGTTTAACCTATTTATGGACAGTTGTTTGCAAACTTTGAAAGTTGAAGAATGTGGGTTGAGAATGGGTGAGTTAACCGTCAAATGCCTTTTGTACGCCGATGATCAAGTCATATTTGCATCGTCGGCGGCCGAGTTGCAAATGATGGTTACTTTAATGAACTAGTCATTAAAAGAAAGGGGTATGAAAGTGAACGCAAGTAAGACGAAAGTGATGGTTTTTGAAAGAGAAGAAAGTAAAACGTTATGTGAAATAAGAATAGAAGGGGAGTTGATTGAGCAAGTGGATGAGTTTGTATATTTGGGATGTTTATTTAGCAGGGATGGTAGATATAATAAGGATATAGAACGACGAGTGAACGCAGGAAATAGAGTGAATGGGGCTCTACAC
The DNA here is from genome assembly GCA_029286625.1 of Parnassius orleans. Taxonomy (NCBI): domain Eukaryota; kingdom Metazoa; phylum Arthropoda; class Insecta; order Lepidoptera; family Papilionidae; genus Parnassius; species Parnassius orleans. The sequence goes on along the minus strand of JAGSMP010000040.1, from coordinate 361,871 downwards.
GCTATGGTGAAGAGTCAGAATGTGTCAAAAAAGGCACGTTTGGCAATGCATAATGCTGTGATAGTCCCTACTTTAATGTATGGTAGTGAATGTTGGGTCTGGCAGAAGAAACATAAGAGTAGAATAAATGCTGTAGAAATGCGGTCATTAAGGAGTATGCTAGGGCTGAATCTGAATGACAGGGTGAGAAATAGTGGGATATGAGAAAAGTGCGGTTTGCAAGATGACGTTGTGACCAGGATTAGGAAAGGAATGCTTCAGTGGTTTGGTCATGTAGAAAGAATGAACGAGGAAAGAGTGACAAAGCAAATTTATGTTGCAGAAGTGAATGGCGACTTATTTCAAACAGTACATATACTATGCGCGCGCGCGAGCGTGGTATATGTACTGTTTGAAATAAGTAGTATGTACTGTTTGAAACATTATTGTAATTCTGAACCGTTATTGTTAATTTATTAGGTCATAAAATTGGAAGAGGGCGCTGATTGCTGAGATACAGGTATAATTCCTAGTTCAGTAATCAGAAACTTCACATATTCACTGTACAATTATAAATAAAGATTATTTATATTATTATTAGAGTCGGGAAGGGACGCCCTAGACGAAGGTTTATCGACCAAATTGGAGTTATATTAAAAAAAGGCCAGATTAGGAGTACCCTTAACTGACGAGCGTGTATGCGTAGATATATGGATGTAAAGGAGGCGAGAGAGGTGCGCCAGGATCGTGCCAAATGGAAGTCCGTAGTCTCTGCCTACCCCTCTGGGTGACAGGCGTGAGTGTTTATGTATGTAAGTATGTCATTTAAAATAATATTTCTTTCATGGCAAGATAAGATAAAGTGAGAGTGAGATGGATATTATTCCATCTCGCTCGCACTATAGTAAGGAGTTCGTGACGGAAAAATCTTACGTTTTTTCTCGCCTTGACGAATTTGGCAGATGGGGGCTATCTGCCAAATTCGTACCATGCGATAAGGAACTTCGTTCCAATAAAAAAACGCAAGCCCCACTCTATGGTTGAACAAGGACAAACGTCCAGACCCGAAACAATTACTTGTAAGTCATACAAACACTTGCTCCGTGCGATATTCGATACCGCGCCCAACCCAGCCGTCACGAAATATTTTTTCACTAGGTTTGCTACTTTCATAGTTTGCGAGCAACCTAGGTTTGATTCTCGTCGGCACAAATGAAAATGTTAACTACTGTATTTTGAGTTATGAATCATAACGTGCTTCTGTCAAGCAAGTTCTGATTCATCACGGTTAAAGGAAAATATCACAAGCCTGCATGCAAGCAAGCAAAAATGAGGATATGCGAATTCCGCCAAACTATATTCCATACCTGGTAGAGCTCGCTGCAGCTATATAATGGTTGTAGAAAGAATGGGTCGGCTCGACAACTAGCGTAAAGAAGCAACTTAATGCTGCTGTGATTTGTATAGTGAGTGTAGAGAACTTTTTTACTAGAAACCAGATATTCAATCTTAGTCCTCCGGGGTGACAACGCATCTGCATTTTGATTCAATTTGAGGTTAGATGTAGATGAATATAGACCACAGCATCCGCTTAATATCAGGTGGACTGTATGTTCGTGTGTCACCTTTACTCTATAAAACAACCTTTATTGTGACTTCTCTGTTGTTCACAACTCTCACAGAAAAGAGAAAGTGAATATTAGGTAAAAAGGACTCCTTATCAGCGTAAGATTCCGTCTGGGTACGTGCCACTCTCTTGCCTATTACGTATTATAAAATTTTAACGAATAACTTAAAAATTATAATAGAAAATAAAAGAAATGAAATTAACAAGGTTACTTACCTAACCTAGAAATAAATTGTAATAGAAATAGCCCAAAAATGCCATTCACGAGGTAATGCTTCAAAAGGAGTCTCTTAAAGTACTCGTAATTCAATAAAGGCAGAAATTCTTAATCCTCGTTATGATGGGAATGAGACTCGGATTAAAGAGCTTAGACGTGTTTCAGTCTCTTTGAAATCTCTATCGTGTTTAACTGTTAAAATAGAGGCAATGACATTTTTTATTTAGATTTGTTTTGGTAATGTCTGGCCTATTTATAAAATCCATAAATCTATATAGACTAAATTTATTTATTCATTAGTTTCATTACATAATTCATTAGGTACAGCCCAACAAAAGCCAGGCTCGACAGGCGAGCTAGCAACGCAGTTTATTATTTTAAGTTAATATCAGAAAGATGCTGCTGCCCACCTTCTGTTTTGTCTCAATCTTCTCTTATGACATTATGACATCCGCCCTCTTACCTTTTCTGCCGGAAATACCAGGTTTACACTGCTGCGTTCCTGTCTGAAGGGCAAAGATAGCCAGTATAATAACAGACTGTGAGGTATTCGATCTAAGTCCTCAGGGGTGAAAACGCATTTAGTCTTCTTTGTTTGAAGTTGGTTGCAAATGTCCAAGGACTGCAATAGCTACTTAACATTGGATGGGCTGTAAGTTCGTTTTTTTTTCATAAATCATAAATGATAAATCTTTATTTGCAAGAACCACGGTATAAAAAGATGTTACAATTTATATAGTGCAGTCGTGTTTCGCTAATAATACCATGTAAATTATAATTATTAAATGTTTAGGCAATATTAACAATTATTAAAATCTAAAAAATTAATCTCAAAAAAATCTTTTAAGTCATAAAAGCATTCAATTTTTAACCAATCATACAAATGTTTCTTATATAGTCTTTCACTTAATAATTTAAATTCTTTAAGTATTTTTTATATATTTTTACACACATATTTAGGCAACTTTTGTTATGTTTAACGAGCGTAGGAATAACATCTAGGACAAGTTTGTCTGGGTTAAGTCGGTTTCGAGGATATATATCACTTGCTTTAAGAAATAATGACTTATTTTTAAAAACAAACACGCCAACTTCATAAATGTATAGTGACGGGAGGGGTGATACCGGGTGTTTGTGAAACGCTCCCGAAAACGAAGACAGATGATAGTACTAACGATACATTCGATGATGGGTCAGAAAGAAAGTCGATCCCGAGGAAAAAAAATCATCTTTTCACAACGTTTGATTAGCTTTATTCACGCTCCATCATGTTAGTAAAGCTAAATGAAACGATAATTTCATAAAAAAATCATGATAATACTTAAACATAAAACCAGCAGTGGAATTACAATCAGCTGAGGGGGTCAATAAACGCGCGGACGCCGAATTCGCGCGGCCGGCGGCTAGCAATAGTACCAAAATACCTAATAATTTACAACACTTGTCTAAATACCTAACTTATCTACTTAACCTACTATTTTGCCACTGTGCTTGTCTCCACCTAGCCACTTTATTCACAGGTTAAATAAACCAAATACCTGGTTCGATTCCTTGCTAATAAAAAATACTTAAATGAAATGTTAACAAGGTTAGAGTCACGCTTTTTTGTGTAGGTATGTTTATTATTCTGATGTATTCAGTTCTGTACCTATTCAGATGAGTTATTAAAAAAAATAGGTATAAAACAGCTTACCGATCTAAATCCTAAGTGGCCTTATGAATTCTCCAAGGCACATTAACATGTTGCCGTATTCACGAGCACTGTAAACGTACCTAAGCGTTAGGCATTATTAAAACAAAACAAGAAAAACAATACGTAACAACAAGTAATAACAACAAGAATGTAATAAATTGAATTGAAATTGCTCACGCGCACGTGATAGTCAACAGCCAACACGGAACTGTCTCAAAAACTAAAATGAATAATCAATCCCGCCAAAACAAATGTGCACTAGGTATTCGTAAAGTCCTTGAAGCACTGAGCACTTCCACAGACCGTTAAACCGTTACGACCTTGCCAACGTTTATTTTATTTATAAGTTTAGTTATCCCTACGACTAGTCTTCATATGGAGTTTAGAAGTTATGGTTGTCATTTTCAATACAATTACACAATCAATTGTACCCTGACGCAACAAGCAGTTCTTTACTACAAAAATTATATTGAAATTAATAAACGTACCTTATTGGGTACTCAGTACTCACACAATTATAAACACTATTTCATCGTTATGTTTGATTTTGTATAAGAAAATAGAAATGAAATAGTACTGAATAATTTAATAGTTAAAATCAATTGCAATTATGATCGACAGTTAATTAAACTATCAGAATTAATGTAAAAAATAATACTTTTACTTTATTTTAATTGACTTTCCGTATTTAATCCGACCAATACTTCGAATTTAAAGAGAGGTACGTAAAAATTATTAAAAATAACTTGTAAGTTTTATAGTTATTGCCGCCTCTAATTCTTATGTCGCCGGCAAACTAAATTTCGGTGCAACATGGCAGCGTTGCCAACACCAATTTGTCAAATTCCCCGAAAATTCATGTCAAATTCCCTGATTTAAGGACAAAACTTCAACAGATTCCCCTCAATTTTATTTTAAGAAATGAATCAATTTTAAACTAATTTTATAACATTTACTTTTTAACTAACATTTTTTTATTTTAAATTAAAAACTAAAGAAATGACAAAAATTAAATTATACACAAAAGTTGCCGTAAATAAATGCGAAAATTAAATGTGGTGCAATGAAGATAATTAAAAAAGGGAGTCATTCGATATTCATAAGTAACCTAACAAAATATTAAGATAAGTATTTAGATTTCTTGAAAAAAGTTTCTGACTTGGCCCTGGCTATCGATATTCAAAATCCTTGCATTTTCCCACATAATACCAATCCCCATAAAATCCCCAACCAACTTTAAAATCCCCGCAATTTGGATAATTCCCCACATGTTGGCAACGTTGACATGTGTAAATTCCACAGCACAAGGCGACACGAGTCGGCCGGACGGCAGCAGTGCGTGTGTGAAAGGGAAGGATAGAGTGAGTAGTATACCTAATGCATTGTTTCGTACCGAGCTAGATAAGAGTTCGGCGCCCGCGAGGATATTGACCCTATTGTCAGCTGATTTTCTTTTAAGTTTCACTGCTGGTTTTATGTTTAAGTATTTTCATGATTTTTTTATGAAATTATCGTTTCATTTAGCTGTACTAACATGATGAAGCGTGAATAAAGTTAATCAAACGTTGTGAAAAGATGATTTTTTTTCTTTGTGACCCATCATCAAAGGTATCCTTAGTACTATCGTCTGTCTTCGTTTTCGGGAGCATTTCACAAACACCCGGTATACCAAGTGTTTTAAATAGCGGTTTGCAGGATTCACCTGGCGATATACCGCATATTGCACGAATACATTTTTTTGGGCTACGAATGCTCTATTTCGATCAGTACCATTACCCCATATTATAAGTCCATAGCGTAAAATAGACTCTACGTATGCGTGGTACGTTGCAATTGCTGTTTTAATATTTGTAATGTCTTTGACGTGTTTAAGGGCATATACAAATTTATTAATTCTACTGCATACGTTATCTATTTGTTCTTTCCTGTTTATATCTTCATCTAATGTTATTCCCACAAATTTTGTATATGTAGCTTCTTTTTGTTTTGGTATATTAAATTTCATATTATGATTGGAATTGATAGATTTATTAATTTGTATATAATGGGATTTATCTAGATTAATTTTCAAATTATTTATGTCAAGCCATTCTATTAGTGTGTCAATTGTATTATTAATGTCATCTTCATAATTTCTAATTGTATTATTATTTTTATTACATGTCACAATAATTGAAATGTAATCAGCGTACAGCGACTATTATGGTTTTGATTTTTCCATATTGTCTCATTTTAAAACGCTACTCTGAATAATATATTGTATCTCTCTACGGTGAGAGATTTTAGAACAAATTTTGAAACACTAACCGCCGTCAATTATATATGGAGCCTCACAAAGCAGAACAGATGGCCTTCGCAATTGGAATCCAATAGCCGCCGTATGTCATCTTGTTGAAAAATTCCTTTTTTATATAAAGAATGTATAATTTGTTTTTTTTTTTAAAGAAAGGGCAAACAAGAGTATTTGTATTGAAAAATTACTTAAAAAAAGTATATATATCATCTCTTTTAGTAAAAGAAAAGGAAAAAAGCATATAAAGCTCATTTGAGATAAGTGACTACCGCCGCCCATGAACAACTGCAAAAGCATCATAAAAGTTACTAATGGGTAGCCGGCTTTTTTTAAAAGGTATAGATATAGAATATTTTGCTTTAGTTCCCATAGTAGTGTCGACTGCTGGTGATAGTTGATTTCACAAATTGGTCATGCGAACCATCTATTAATACCATAAATTGGAACGCCTCGTATTCAATAAAATGGGTCTCCGGTTCTCTACACTCACCATACGAAACACAGCAGCATTAAACTGCTGAGTATGATGCTTCCTCGATCGAACAGACCCATTCCTGCTACAATTGTAATGCATGTAATGCATTGCATGGATCTACCACGCATGAAAACTAAACGTCTAAGCAAAATAATAACACATTGTAAGTATCTCAAGTGATTATTATAATGAAGATTGTGAATTATGAATTTCCAAGAATATTATTTCTCGAAGCCTAAGCTCTAATTTTAAATTTATATATCTGAACAAAGAAACAAACTTAAGTTTCATTGAAAAAATAATGAAGTTCAAAGATTCCTTTATAGTATAATATTCTAAAATGTTCGTGATGAGAATTTTGATGAGCGACATGTTATAGTAGTTCCTATTTAAATAAAGAGCATTGCAATCGAGTCACAGAATGGGATAATATTTTACATGATGTCATAAAAAGTTTTCCATAATATCTATGAATAATGTGCGTCTTGTTATTAAGTTTTTTTTTTTCTTGAAATATTTACGATCTTTTTCTCTAAAAACACTTGGATTTATAAATAGCAATATATTCTTTAATTTTTAAACTAGTGTTTTAATATTTCATTAATAGCAATCATCATCCAATATATCGACATAGTTAATTTTATATTCATAAGTTTAAATGAGCAAAATAAACGCTTCTATTCATAAAGGTTTCTAATCAGAAAAAGCAATATATATAGAAAAAATAGTTTTAAAACCTTTATGAAATAATTTATTACATATATAAAATAAATATACCAGCAAAAGTTAAACTTTAAGGGCACCTATAGTTTTAGTATTTTCCTGACACATCTTTTCTTTTAAAATGAACTCGAATTGTGCAGAAAATCAAATTTGTTCTGTATAGTTGGCACGTTGCGAATTTTAATAAACCGACACGTATTAATACTCATGAATAAAATATAATCGTTGTCGTTATTTTATTGATGGTAATTTGTAACTTTTAACACTTTAAAATTAGTTCATTCAATCATTACAGCCTGTCTAAAGTCCATTTCTGAACACTCCCCAATGAATATAGGGGGGATATTTGCCATAGTTGCCACGCTTTGCAGTCGGATTAGTAACAGCAGTTTTTTATTATTTTGACTTGTAATAAGGAAGATGCAGTTGCCCATCTCCTGTTTCTTTTCCCTGTATCTTTTACGACGTTTTGTCGTTGTCTTACGTCGTCACTTAACAGCATTCTATGTATGGTTGGATAAAAAATAATTGCAGCCTATCAAAGTCTACTACTGAACGTAGGCCTTCCTCATAAGAGGGATACTTGGCACAGTAGCCACGCTTGGCAGGCGGGTTGGCAACCGCAATTTTTTATTCATTTTCTAGTTGTTATCAGGAAGACGCTGCTGCCCATCTCCTGGGTTGTTTTTGTATATCACATCATAGCAACATAGAAAAACAAACCAGGAATATACTATCATAAAAATGTTAAAATATATAAGGACGAAGAATCCTAAAGTCGCATATAAGTCGCAGAGGTTCGTAGCAGCGTTTCCTTCAGATTTTTTTTAACAAAACCACTTTTTATTCCGTCGTTAACTAGCAGTTATTCTAATACAAGATTTAACATTTTAGATGTTAAGTCCAGTTTTATTTGACCATTCGCATACGATTTGTGACATGGAGAGGATTCTAGGATTCGTCGAGAATAAATGTGAGATCAAACGAGGTTGAAGGGACACAGCAATAACTGTTATATTGATCCCCGTACTGTTACAGTCGCAGTGTGAGGCACTGACAAATCCTTTACGCTATTTGCCTAATCCGTTAGATAGTTCCGAAATGTTAGTTCATAAAATTATATATTCATGAAACTAAACGATGGACTTAACCTCCAACTCTATCTTTTATATAATCAAATTGTAACAAATATTGTTTTTAGATAGGAATAAAATTATATTGCATCTCTTTCTTGTTTTTTTTTTATCAACGTTACCTCCACACTAGGGTTTTCTACTGTATCGTAAGGGCAGTTTACATACATAAATTGTTCCAGGACAAACATCAAGACCCGGAACAAGTATTTGTGGGCCATACATAAACCACAGTGCCACGGAGCCGTAAAATCATTACACCCTATCAAATTTTGAACATAATCTTCCCCCATTAATTGCCTCATAGTGGATTTTGCCATAGTTGCTACGCTTGGCAGGCGGGTTGTTAAATGCAGTTTTTTATTATTTTCAGTTGCTATGAGTAATATACTGCTGCGCATCTCTTGTTTCAATTTCCCTTTGTCGCTTATTACGAAATACACGGGGTGATAAGGGGGTACTGGATATTCTTACCATGAAGTGGCGAAAAAATATAGGGTATTAAATGGAATGTTATGGAAAATTTACTGCTGTAAACTGAGTTAAGATAATAATAAGTTAGTTTTTAAAGAAAATGTCTTAAGGAATTTTTATGGCACAATCGGGATGATTTACACCTTTATCTACGTCAAAGTCAAGTTTAAGTAACAAAGATAATGTTTTCCAGATATTTACTTTTGATATATTGATGTACTATATACCTCCTTTATTGAATACGACACTGCGGTGATTGCTTGCTGAAAATCGTTCACTGCGCTAACTGACCGTCAATTATGTTTGAAGCCGATACAGGCTATTGACTTTATACAGGTCTTTGTGTCAGAAATTTGACGAACTGAAGCTTTAACTATGATTGAATTTAGCACTTGCATTTCTGTTTTTTAAATAGACTTAAAAAAAACGTTATATTTTGTGTATTTCTAAAGTTACTTATACTTAAATCACAAATCGAACGTTACACTTCAAACATATCTGATAGGTTCGGTTAGAGAATAGAATAAAATAGAATACAATCATTTTATTCAATACAGATTGCATGTAATTCTTACTGAAATTCAGAAATTCATTTTTTACTTTATTGCTGGTTTGGAAAAAACCTCTGTCTTGAGAAGAAACAATATTCTTGCTTGGGTTTCTACCCAGTGGGACTTTTTTTAAATAAAATTCATTTACAATATATTATTTTATACAATTAGTATGAAAACATTTAGAAACAGCATGATAGCAATCACTTCATTCCAAGGGGTAAATCCCGTAATAAAGATCGGCCTTACCTATAAGCTACGATTATCGCTTACTTAAATAAAATATAGATTATCTCTATTTTTGTCTCTTTCTATTTTCTTTTTTTTTACTTTATATAAGCCAGCGCTTGACCACAATCCCACTGGGAGGTAAGTTGTGACGTAACCCTAGATGGTAAATCGCACTGTCTTAGTTTTACAAAAGCCACTTTAAACATTTCTTAAACTGACGTCGATTTATAGTGTGAACCATAATTACAGTGCCATAATACATGAGCTTCATTTGTTTAAATAATGTACTTGCAAATAAAGTGCAAAGTCTGGTATAAAATTTAAAAAATCTTGTTAAGGAAATTCTGTTAAAATACGCCCGCTTTAAAATAGATCAAAACAATATTACGGACAATAATATGTGGAAGTAAGAATCTGCACTCGCCAGTCCCCTTGCTCAAATGCTAGTGATAAATTGGTTAAAACTGACATTAAAAAAATATTAAAATACTCTTGAAGTAGTAAACGATATTGTAAGATGGCATTTAAAAAATCAAAACCCCAGAGTTTCTTGGCAGTTCTCCTCTGAAAAGCTCTTGTTTTAAACCAGTGTAGATTTTGACGTTCTTATGAGCTTTAAATATGACTGAATTGAATAAAAAGTATTGAATTTGAGTTGGTGCGTCTGGTGGATACTTTAGCACAAATGTGCTCAAAAACCAATTTTTTTTTAATTAAATAAGCCACCATGTTACTTTTTTTTTCACAAAACAAGTCATATAATACTTTTTATTAAACGAAAAATAAGAAAAAGCATTTATCAATTTCATTCCATACAATATAGTCAATGTTACGAGTATACTATTATTATATTTATTTAACATAAAATTTTATATAACGTTTTTATATGTACCACTATTAAACTTTTTAGTAAAAATCAAATTATAAACAATAAAAAAACATCAAATTTTTATCTAACCGGGTGCTTTTCAAGATACCGAGTTTTTTCAATAAAAAGAAGTTCCACTGATCCCAGTCCAGTTCAATGGGCACTGGAATTTTCGCACGCACGACCATGTTGACACAGACCTGAAAGTGAAATAAAAAGCGAGAAGCGAGCGACTGGAATATTAATGAGGATATCGGACGGGCGCAATCAAATTCGGATTAGACGCTGACACAGGCGGAGCGCTGTGCTGCCTCATTGTGCCGGCTTTACGAGCACCAGTTGCAGACGTAGTAACGTTAGCTTGGCAACTGATTGCGATGAGATATTACAGTCCCCGCAATTCTTAGTAGGTCACTTGATTTACGTTACAAATTAACGTTAAAAAGAAATAAGAAATCTCACCTAATATCGTATAGGGAAATAAAAAAAATGGTACAAGACAATAATTCTAATAGAAATAAATCTCCACATTTTTCAAATAAAGTGAAATTAGGCTTACATATCGAATTACTGTTTAGTTGCATGTGAAGGTTCAAGTGGTGTGGGTCTAGTGGTTGTAAGCGCGACTGCTGATCATGAGCTCCTGTTTTTCTGTCAAAAAATTCTCAGTAACGGCCCGGAGTCAGGAAGTTGGCGGTGTTTTACCTCGTGCCTAGGAAAGCACGTAAAGCTACTCGTATTTTAGTCCTGCGCCTGAATTTGTCTATAGTCATGTTGGATTGCCGTTCCATCGGATTATGAGAGTGAGGAATAAGAGGTACTACGAGGTGCATCTGTAAAATCACCCAAGCACACAACTGGACTAAACAGTTTGATCGATTTAAATGTTGTATGGTATGCGGTAAGTCTTAGTTCAGTGACGGTGTAAAAAATGCATAAAGTACGATGTTTTGAAAATATTATCGTTAATTCACCTTCCAAGCACTATAATAATTAAGGAATAATTTTAATGTGAAAGAGGAAATAACCAGCAATGTACTGTGTTCATATCAATAAAGAAAATAATCTTTTGCCATTGAAGATTAGATTCCTAAATTTGGAAATAAAGTCTTTCACACTTCTAAAGCTAACGTGCTTGATAAAATTTAAATCGTAATTTTCTTCCTGAAACCTAGGAAAACGTGTAAAAACGTAAATAAACATGTTGCAAACTTCAAATGAATTTATACGTAAATTCAATGGAACTTATAAGTTGAATAGAGAGAGAGTACACTGTAGGGAATTAATATTATAACTTCTGCGTAATAAGAGAAAACCTCAAGTTACACCACTGTTACGTAGAGATACAGCAGAGTGCACGACTGGGACACATTCAACCGAATACAATAACAGGTTGTGTAATAAAGACCGTCTCTGTAACAATTTGAAAATAAAAGTATAATGTCTGAAAGCAATGCTTACTAATGAATATTGTCGTGAAAATGTTTTTTTTTAAATCTAATATTAATATTAATTTCAATTACGTATTGTAACTTACCGGTAAACGGAGCATAGGGCGTTCTGTAATAATTATAGAACGAGCGTCTGCAGGCCCACTTGCTAACTTAGTTGATATCAAAATGATAGTCACTTTATAGTACATTGCGTCGTAAGTTTTATGAGTCGTGATAGCTCATGAATAAAAGCTATAAAGAATACGTAATTTACTACAAAGTGACATTCATTTTGTTGACGATAAAGTTATCGAATAGACCAGACCTTCTGTTAAGACAGAAAATCAAGTCTAGGATTAAAAGTTTTATAACAGTCATCGGGGGATGCCTGTGTTCAGCAGTAGACTAGTAATGGGCTGTAATAATCTTAACTACGGTAACCTATTCAAAATACTATCAAAAAATGTCAAAGCAACTTGCTTATCGTTATCTTCCTGTCTGTTAAATACTTTTCGTGAAATATAGAGACGCGGTTAAGATTCTGTAAGATGAAATATAGCTAGCGATCTAAACAATAATCCGTGAGGAGTAATACTATAGTGATGATTTTCTTGTTTATTGTCGTAACCATGGTGAATATTTATCAAACGTCCATTGATGAACATGGGCCCTCTCCCATAGATTACCACAAAGCAATTTCCTTAACCATCTGCATCTAACGACTCATTCAGTCATTCTATCTAGTGGGAGCAGCCTCATACTGGCAAGCCCCACACTGGGCTTGCCAGTGCCACTCGAGAACCTTTTATTACCCATCGATTATAGGTTTCTTGAGCTGCTTGTGCTCTACTTTTTTTTTACATGGAGAAATGCCTACGCATACCCGCCTCGCGGGAGCAAGGACGGGTTATGTCAGAATCGCACTGACTAAAACCCCATCATGGTGTTCCACCTTTGCCACATATTGGCAGGGTCACGGGAACGCTTTCGCAAATATTTGTGACCCATAAAGGCCCTTGCTCGAAAGAGGACTACTCATACCCCATCTCTTTCTCAGGTAAGGTGCACCAGAACACATGGCGCGCCTTTCTCCGCGGCCTGCAACTACACCTGCGCAACGGACGCCATCGTGTCCGATGCGCGAAGGCCATGGGGCCAGGAAAAACGGCAGATCTGGTATATGGCTCCGCCGCCGCAAACGTAGGGAGAGTGACATCTCGCAATACCAACACTCCCTCTCCCCACGCAGCCCTACCACCACCGCATCAATGGTGCGGCCCCGTCGCAGAAGATGGGGTTAGTGGCGCATCACCATGCCAACACTCCTCTTCCTCCGCGTCTACACCTCAGCTGCAGCGCTAGGGGGAGAGGACACCCCTCTCGCCGCAGCCCACCAATACCACCCGGGCCGGCCCTTCAACTTGAGCCAGCCGAGTGGGTTCCTCTTTGTTTACCTCGGGCGACTAAGCCACGGCTACTTAGTCCCCCTGCCACGACAAGGCGGTAACCCGTACGAAGGGGGTGGCTGGCCCTTCTTACAGATGTATGATCAACTTAGAGCTTCCTCATACGGCAAGTAGTGAAGGACGTGGTTACGGTTCCGTTGCACGTGTGGTTATTTAATTAGTAAACAGTAGTCCCCTTTATGAAGCAATCTATGAAAGGCCTATGTTCAGCAGTGAACTCTTATAGACTGTTATGAATAGATGGATGGATAGAAATAATAATCCTCAACAAAAAAAGTAGAGCATGAGGTATTGTATAGGTTATCTCATTTCGCTATTGATTTCGTGTGGGAAAAAGGTACTTTTCAGCCCTTCCTTCACTCTTCTTCTTCTTCATTAGCTCACTAAAGCTTTCGTTTGGTCCTGGATCTCTTTTGTTATAAGAGGGATCTACCAAAATCGCCACGCTTGGCAGGCAAATTGACTAATGTAAGACGCTTGGTAATCCAAGCATCTTCGATCGCATTTAGCAAAAGTACCACTTCCCGCCGCCAGTCGCATGGTTTCCGTTGGATATCATTTCATCTATCGGAAACAATAACGGTGTATATAGTGGCGGTTTAAGAAAATCCACTAGCCCATAACGTCCCATGAGTGTTGTAATAGGGAGGCAATGGAGGAAAACTGAAACTCTGAAACTGGAGATGAACAACAGCATCTCATATATAATTAATTCAAACTAGCTTATTGCTAGTTTAATCTCACAATGACCGAGATATAGAACGTAAAACCATTGCTTAATCTCAACGATTATAAGTCACTCAAAGATATGCGCGTCAGGTGCAAGGAAATCTGAGATTAACCCCGTTTTGTATAAGGAGAGCCTTTTTATATAATAGACTGCCAAACAAGGTGAGACTTTAAATTAGTGAAGTTATGGCATATATATAATACGTCCCACGGCTGGTCGCAGTCTACCTCTCATTTCTGAAAGGATTTTGAAGCAATCAGTTCAACACGCTGCTCCAAAGCGTGTTGAACTTCATATTCTATTCCATTACAACCTATAAGGGTCCACTGCTGAACATAGGCCTCCCCCATAGATTGCCTCATAGGGGGATTTTGCCATAGTTGGTACGCTTGGTATGTGGGTTGGCAACCGCAGCTTTTTTATTTTGAGCTGTTATGAGGAAGATGCTGCTGCCCATCTCCTGTTTCAGTCTCCCTCTGTCGCTTCTTTAGACACCCACGGGACGATATGTGGTAGTGGATATTCTAACACCGATACTACACGTTATGAACTTCATATGTCCTAAAAATATTTGATTTCTCAGATATGCAGGTTTCTTCACGATGTTTTGCTTCAGCATCAAGCACGTGGTAAATCAGCACTTTTAAATTAAACTAGTTTTTTGTATATTGACTATCAGTTTGAAACTGATGGTAGTAGTGGTTAACTATGACATTGGGACCTATAACACCTCAGTACCACCGTGAACATGAGTGCTGTAAGGTGCTCAACGTCGGAAATATAATATACTTACGCGTTAAAATCCGTAAAAACTAGTTTCATTTAAATGTGTAGTGTTTGCGTAAATATAAGAAATCATTATGTAAATCATCACTTACTAGTAAAATTTTTCACTTGTGTAGTTTATATACAACCAGGGTCGCTGAGTACTGTGAAATATATGGCGAGGACTTAGCCACTGAGCTACTACAGCTCAGCCTCTCATCTCCCACGTCTCTCGGCTGACAGTTTTCTAACTGTAAGTATCTACACCAGGACAGTACTTAAACCAGGACATGGGTAGCATCGTCTTCCGAATAACAACTAAAAAATAAAAAACTGCCTTGCCAACCCGCCTGCCGAGCGTGGCAGCTATGGTAAATATCCCCCCTTTTCAGGCAATCTATGGGGAGGCCTATGTTCAGCAGTGGACTTTTGATAGGCATTAATGTATTAATATTAATGAAAAGTTAAATCTACTGCAGGCCATAGGCATCTGCAACCAACAAAACACAGATGCGTTGACACCCTTGAGAACTAAGATGCAATGCCACACAGCCTATAACTCTACTGATTTTATTCTATTTCTACTTTGACTCGTGATATTTTAAAACGGTATAAACGAAACGGCGTAAAAAAACTGTCTGTCGCAGGAAACACGTCAGAAGTGAAAACGTCTTAGCCTCACAAACTTGTAAACATTATATTTGGGTTGTTAAGAATTATTATTTTAGAAAGAACGTTTTATTTATTAGAAATTATTTTTATCAACGTATTAATATGGTAATAAAATTATCAATGATTGCGCTATTTTACATGGAAAATCATGATTATAATCTGTACGGGGTTATTTGCAATAACCGGCAAAATTTGCAATGAAGGCTCAGAATAAGTAATATCGGCAAATCATCATCATCATCATAATCATTACAGCCCTTCACAAGTCCACTGCTTAACATAGGCCTCCCCCAAAGAATGCCACATAGCACGGTCCCGAGCCACATTCATCCATCTACTTCCTGCATGTCTTACCAGGTTGTCACTCCATCTAGTGGGGGGACGCCCTACACTTTGCCTGCCGGTACGAGGCTGCCACTCGAGAACCTTTCTTCCCCATCGGTTGTCGGTTCTTCGAGCTATATAGCCGGCCCATTGCTACTTCAGCTTACTAATACTTTGGGCTATGTCGTTTACTCTGGTTCTACTGCGGATATCCTCATTTCTAAGTTTATCACGCAAAAAAAAACCCCGAGCATAGCCCTCTCCATAGCTCGCTGAGCGACCTTGAGCTTCTTCATACGGCCAGCAGTGGAGGACCACGTCTCAGATCCATAGGTCATCACTAGCAACACGCACTGGTTGTACAATCTAGTTTTGAGGGTTTGAGGTATGCCTGACGAGAAGATTGGTCGTAATCTCCCGAACGCTGCCCAGCCGAGTTGACTCCGTCGAATCGTTGATCGGCAAATGGTGAAGAAAAATTAATTAAAATAACTCAAACATTCTGTCCTTTTTATCTTTTAAATTCAAAATGCATTATTTTAACTGCCTTTATTGCGCACGCACACATTCGTGAGGGTCGATCGGTAGGCAAAAACGTTGTTGCCCATAATTCACATTCAATTTAGGATAATTTATATAAAATAAAAGCCTTGTTTACTCCAATTTTTAAAAACTGCAATAACGGTATATCGTTATTTATATAATATTTGAACTTAATTTTAATATTTGGCTACTCTTTGACCCAACGTGCCTAATGAAATTTTCACTTCAGAAAATCCAGTGAACTGAAGAACTTCGCCATTTTATGAAGTCGGCTAACAAGCATCAAATCACGATATCAAATCATTTCACAGTAAACTTTAAGCCAAATAGGCGGTGGTCATTTTGGAACATTAATGCAGTGCCATTAACACTAATTGCTTTACAGTGCTCCGCTATACAAATTGCCAATCAACGTGCATCCAACTGTATCGATGCACTATTGTGCTTATAGCACATTATATTATATAGGCTGTTTTGAATCAATCTCAAGCTTAAATTCAAAGCTCACAATGTCAAAGTCTATGTTACTTATTATGGTTTGCCGTTTACTGACGGAGTAAGAGTATCAACTACCCATATGGGATAGGATAGTCAGCAGAATAATCCTTATAAATAACTCAATAAAAAAATCTGCAGTTGCCTAACCGCCTGCCAAGCGTGCGTACTATGGCAAATACCCCGCCTAAGAGGCAATATAAATTGGCTAAGTGAATTGTGGAAGCCTGTGTTCAGCTGTGGACTTTAGATAGCTAAAAAAACTATATTCCACAGATGTCACTTAATTATTTTTATCTTATGCCAATCATTCAAATATTCTCATACATTATCAATATATAACCCTTTGGAATGGTTCCTCCCTATGTCGCTGCCTCTTTATGCTTCTGCGATTTTCTCTAGCCATGCCGTCACAAATATTATTTTGAAGGACAGTAAATGATGCAACAACAGACCGAGTCCCATTATGATCGAGCGACTAACATTCACGTACCATCAAGTGAGCTATGTACTCGTTTGTAACCCTTATTCTAAAAAAAAACTTGAATTGACGCTTCTGTATAATCCTGATTCTCGCCGACTTATTGCCCACTAAACGAACTCAACGGTGCTCTAATGATATTATCTTATGCTCCACAGCCTGCAAAGTTTTATAATATCGTTTTGAGAATAAATTTATTTCATTAGTACTAAGTTACTTTTATGAAATTTATGTGACAAACGAACTTACAGTCCAAATTATGGTAAGTGGCTTCTGCAGTCCATGGACACCTGCCGCCAACTTCAAACAAAAAAGTCTACAGATGCGGTGTTATGTCTGAGGACTGACATGGAATGCCTCGCAGCCTGTTATTATACTGGCTCTCTAAACTTCAGGCCGGAACAGTAAATAGGTAATAGGGTGGTGCCTACCCAGACGAGCTCCTATGCAGAAAAGGAGTCCCACCAATGAGGGCATCCATGACTTTTTCTGCCACCAGGCCGGCGCCACTAGAAAGTGAGGTATAATATTTGACAGATTTCATAGCGGGGAAGTTAATTTGTTCGGAAAATGTACAGTTTATTGTTTCTTTCTGTACTATAAGCTATATTTTATATAAATAAAATTAAAAATAAATAAACCAAACCACAGATATTCATAAAAGTAGAAAAATTAATAAAAAGTTAAAAATGTGCAAAAAATTAAAGAGCAAACCGCTGACGCATTGTTTTGTGTATTAATGTAATACTCTAGAAACTGATAAACTTTTACTAAAAACCAACTTCTCAATTAAATTACATTGTGTAACAAAAAAGTTCACCTCAGTGTCAACTAGCGACATCTGGTGAGCAGAAAATTATTAGCCCTCATTAGTTAATATTATTTAAAATTCTATCTTTTCAATTTATTAACTACGCGTAGCCTACTCTACGTGACAACATTATACACTTACCATCAAGTGAACTGTTTGCTTGTATAAAATGCATTTCTCAAATACTCGTGTTGGAATTTTATTTAACCTTAATTTAATAAAACTGTGTAGTTTACTTGAATTATTTGTGTTAAGTTTTCCCTCTCATGCATACATTATCTATACAAGCCTCATGGGAACAGCACGTTTGTAACCACCCTAGTATTTGTTGAAGCATGTAGAAAATTTGTGAATGGGGCGTTTAATTTCGTTAAATTTTTCAGGAGAAAGAAACTTGAAGACATATTATATGTAACAAAATTAAACATTAAATTTAAACAAAATTAAAAAAAAAAATATGGTCTCAAACGAATTCATAGCAAAAACAAAAGTTCTATCATTTAATAATATTATTGGCCTATATACTCGTAATACGTCGCATGATGGACCAAAAGGAAGCCGAATTTTTTTAGGAACCTTAAGTGACAAACGAACTTACGGTCCACCCGATCGTAAGTGGCGGGTGCATTTAGGCTGAGAGGACTACATGGAATTTTAAATCTATCTACTACCACGAGATAGTTCAAGTTCCCAGAACATTGTAAAAGTCATTATTCTTATCCTATGTAATCAATTATAATTTTATCATCGTTTTAAACGATGCCTTAATCTAGATACAGGAATTGCACAATTATTTTAATAAACATTATGCATTATCTACTCGTGGTACTACTAGATACTTTGTACATGACCCTGTTTTCGAGAAATGGATGCCTCAGTCAATATGTAGTGACAAAATAAAACAATAAAATTTACAAGGTATGTAAGAAATTACTTGTAAAATAAATAGCCCAAGAAAATGCCATTCCCGTGGTAATGCTTCAAAAGGAGTCGCTTAAAGTACTCGTAATTCAATAAAGGCAGAAATTCTTAATCCTCATTATGATGGGAATGAGACTCGGATTAAGGATCTCAGATAAGTTTCAGTGTCTTTGAATTGTCTTGTTTAACTGTTAAAATGGAGGCAATATTTTTTTTATATTGATTTATTGTTTTTTTTTTAGTCTGGCCTATTTATAAATCTTTCACGCAAAATTCTCCGAATATTATGGCTTAGATTTCTCCATATTGTTTAATTTCAAAACGCTTTCCTAAGTAATGTATTGTATGTAATGACGTGTAATGACTCTACAGTGAGAGCTTTCAGAACAAATTTTGAAGTACCAACAGCCGTCAATTATATATGGAGGCTGACAAAGCAGAACAGGTGGCCTTCGCAAATGGAATCCAATAGCGGCCGTATGTCATCTTGTTGAAAAATTCCTTGTTTTTATATAAAAAATATATAATCTCTTTTTATAAAAAAACGGCAAACAAGCATAATATGGCTCACTTGATGATAAGTGACTACAGCCGCCCATGAAGCACTGCAACACCACATAGCAGTTACTAGTGCATAGCCAGCTTTTTTAAAAAAGGTTTAATTATAGAATATTTTCCTTTAGTTCCCTTAGTCGTATCGATTTAGGAATATCGCTGGTGATAGCTGATTCCACAAATTGGTCATGCGAATCATATATTGCACTAGCTTTTGCCCGCGACTTCGTCCACGTAAAGTTCGGTTATATCACGCCCATGTGTGAAGAAGAGTCTGCTGGTACAAGCCACAATTATAACTGGATGTCGCGGGCAAAAGCTAATAAACCACAAAATTTCTTTACACACCACATTTTTTGCTAATCTATTAATGTGTGCCAAAATTATCAGACTACTGGGCGAGCTTACGCGTGAGCAAGCCACATAGAATTGCCCGTGTGAAAAACAATTTTCTCTCAAGTCGATACCCGTAAATTTTAATGTCTGCCCTTGTGATTTGTTTATGGTCATTGCAAAGCAGATTTTGAGGGAAAACTGTATTCGTTTGAATTTTAAGGGAAGATCATTCGGGATCAAGGGAATTCTTGGTACAAATACAGTTTCCCCTTGCGCACATCCAGTTATAATTGTGGCTTTCACTACATTGCAATGTGCTTTTACTTTTAGTCTGGTTCCGTTGCACAGTTGAGGTGGTTTTAAATTTCGCTACAACAAACAGGAGTGTCCACGCGCAGAATAAGCTTATGATGTGGAAGACCCGATGGTTTCATTGAATTAAGAAATTCGATTAGTTAATTGCGTCATCTGTGTTGAAAACAGAGGCTATTGACGTGTACACCATTTCTTCCCCCTCAAAATACATTAACAGTATATCGTTAATTGCCGCTGCTTGGTCGTTTTTCGGGGTTAGTATGGCACGTTCACACAACAATTCCATTGGATTATCGTGGATATGAGCAATATCTGGGTAAATTTTGGATATTAACTCCTGTAACGTAAATACAATTGTGCACAAATTATCAGGGATGGTTATCATTCATTTATCGCATAATCACCGTTGCCGATTTCAAGTAGGAGATTCGCAAATCCACCGGCAGACTCTTTTTCTTCTAAGTGTACCCGCATATTTTTCGAGAGCTTGAGGATTTTAATTAGAGGCCATAAAGTGCATCTGGGACACTTAAACTTCATCTGCTCTAGTTCTTTTGGCACTACTGGTAGAGTCTGTCTAAAATCTCCAGCCAGCAAAACCGTTACACCACCCATCAACTTCTTATTTCCTTTTATATCTTGTAGAGTTCTGTTTAAAGCCTCTATGCCACCCTTATGAGCCATGGTTATTTCATCCCACACCATCATTTTCGTATGTTTTAATACTTCAGCAAAATTACTTTGTTTCGATATATTACAAATGAAAGTATCAGCTGTTGTTAAATTGAGTGGTAACTTGAAGGAGCAGTTCGTCCACCCTCAAGCAGTATGGCTACGATCCCAGAAGAAGCCACAGTCAAAGCAATTCCGCGAGTAATTCTAACTTTTGCTAATAGCAAATTTATGAGGAATGTTTTGCCTGTTCCACCGGGAGCATCGAAAAAGAATATTCCACCCTCATTTGATTCAATTTTTGTGTTAATTTGATTGTAAGCTGCTTTTTGTTCGTCATTCAAAGATCCTTCATTATTTTTAACTGTGTTTTCTAATGATGCTAAGTCGTAACTTGTCTCTTTAAGAAACTCTCTATTTTCAAATGGTTGTTCTTTGCTTGGCTGAGGTAACCCATACTCTTTTAGTAGCCGAGCACCCAACACTAATTCGGCATCTTCTATTACCGAAAGGCATTTGTTAAATACCACATCTGTTATGTGCTCTACATCCACATCTCCCTGTCTTTCTAATTGCCTCTTAAAATTTTCAGATAGGTATTCTTTGAATTTCTCCCAAAGGCTTAAAAAGTCTGATACTTGTCAGTATACTAAAATAATTGTAAAAAGATCCCGAATCATTTGCGGTGATTGGAAAAATGCTGCCTCTTCCATTGCTGCAAACAAATGCTGATCATCTTCAAGCAAGCCGAGAGCTTTGCACGCTGATTACGTACGTGGAATATACATGACCATCTACAGTTTTTAATGCTTCAAACGAAATTGGGCCCCGGATCTCATGAAGAAGCATGCGAAGGTGATAGCATTCTGTATTGTTCGGATGCACAGTATAAACCCTGCCCAGAACGTGCTCTTTTGTTACCCCTGGCCAGCCTTCAACGTTTGCTCCTCTCTTTCTCCTTTGGAACTTTCTTTTATTCCAAAAGTAGTATGCAGGTACTTCTAGGTAGAGTATTTGCAATGTATTTGCAAAGTTATCCACTTTACACAAATGGAAAAAGGATAGGAGTGTGGTTGTTGGAGGACTATTCACTCTTTCACTCAGGCTTCTAGCTCTAAAAATGACGGACTTCCATACAAACCTTTAACCCCTTTTTCACCCCCTTAGAGGGCGAATTTTCAAAAATACTTTCTTAGCTGATGCCTAGGTAGTAGTTTCGGTTGTGCGTTGACAGATGAGTCAGTCTGGTTTGCCTTTTATAAATAAAGAATATTGGTAAATTTAAAACAAAATAATTGCACATTATATTAAAAATTTAATTTAAAATATTTGAAGCTGTTATTATGATAAAGATTAATTATGAATTTCGAAGTATTATATCTCGAAGCCAAAACTCTTATTTAAAAATTATCTGAACAAGTAAACCAACTTTAATTTCATTAAAAAAATAAAGTAATTTAAATATTTCTGTATTGTCTAATATTCCAAACAGTTCGTGATGAGAATTTTCATGAGCTACATGTTATATTAGTTCCTCTTTAAATACAGAGTACTGCAATCAATTCAAGGAAGGGGATAATATTTTACATGATGTCATATAAAGTTTTCCATAATATATATGTATATGAAAAAGTCACGTCTCGTTATTTTGTATTTTTTTAAAGTAATGATTATTTTTCTAATAAAACTTAAAATTTTAACAAACTAATATTAATTTATAATATAGTAATTTAATATTTAATTAATAGCAATCATCTTCGAATATATAGTAATTAAAGTAGTATAGTAGACATTCAATACACACATAATGTTATATTCATTAGTTTAACAAAGCAAAGTATACGAAAAATTCATAAAAGTTACTCATCAGAAATAACAATATTTATAAAAAAAATTGTTTTAAAATCTTTATTAAATAATATATTACAAAATATTAACAAGCATAAAATAAACTGTAAGAAAAGTTTACCTAGAATTTGGGTATTTTCCTGACACATCTTAAATTTATTTTAAAATGAACTCAAATTGTGCAGATAAACTAATTTGTTCTGTATAGTTAGCACGTTGGGAATTTTAATGAACCGACACGTTCTAATACTCATGAATGACATATAATAGTTGTCGTTATTTTATTTATGGTAATTTGTAACTTTTAACACTTTTAAATTAGTGGTTTATTTATCTTATTGCTTGTTCACTCACACATTCATTATTTCATTCATTACAGTCTATCAAAAGTCCATTACTGAACATAGCCCTCCTCCATAAATATTGGTTGGATATTTTCTATAATTAACACACTTGGCAGCCTCACGACCAAAATCATTCTGACATTACATTAGTTTTTCAAAGACCATAACGGAACATATGCCTCCCTTATAAGAGGGATACTTGCCATAGTTACCACGCTTGGTTAGTCGGAATCCGCAGGTTTTTATTCATTTTCTTGTTGTTATCAGGATGACGCTGCTGCCCAGGAATGAACTACCATACTAATGTTAGAATCGAATGGCAGGAGGATCACAAAATTACATGCAGAAGAGTTTCGTATCGGCTTTAA
Source organism: Parnassius orleans (assembly GCA_029286625.1). Lineage (NCBI taxonomy): Eukaryota > Metazoa > Arthropoda > Insecta > Lepidoptera > Papilionidae > Parnassius > Parnassius orleans. Next base: position 338,528 of record JAGSMP010000040.1, on the reverse strand, counting down.
TTCTTCTGAATTTTTGTATTCTATCATTCTTTCATTTTCTAGTAAGTCTTTTTTTTTTAACAAAAACACTTCTATTCCTGTCGTTAGTTCGCAGTTATACTAATACAAGATTTAAAATTTTAGATGTTAGGTCCAGTTTTAGTTGACCATTCGCACACGATTTGTGACACGGAGAGGATTTTAGAGATTCGTCACGGGACACAGCAATAACTGTTCTATTGATCCCCGTACTGTTACTATCGCAGTGTGAGGCACTGACAAATCCTCTTACGCTATTTACCTAATCCTTTAGATAGTTCCAAAATGTTAGTACATAAAATTATATATTCATGAATTTAAACGATGAACTTAACCTCCAACTTTATCTTTTATATAACCAAATTATTTATAAACCAAAAAAAAAATTGTTAAATTTTGTTTTCTTTTTAGGAATTAAATTATATTTTTGTCTCTTTCTAAACTTTATAATTTAGAAAGGGATAAAATATAAATTTTATCAACCATCACCTTTTCAGTAATTCATTAATACACAGCTGACCTAATCATAATGTAGTTCTCTCCCATGTTGGGAAATCTTGACATTTTCACCACGATAGCAGATTTTTTTATAGAATAAGGGTGAAAAACGAGCACACAGTCTACCTGATGCTAGTGGATGCTGTGCCCATAGACATCTACATTTATCCTCAATTAAGAATCAAAATACAGATGCGTTGTCACCCGTGAGGACTAAGATGGAATGCCTCGTTTCCAGTAAAAAGGGTCTCCGGTTCTCTACACTCACCATACGAAACACAGCAGCATTAAGCTGCTATTTCATAACGAGATACTTCCAATAGTGTCTGACACCACTATTCCTTATAAACATAACTTCTTTGTCATCTTCTTCTTCTTTAAAAGCGATTGAATCCTGTCCTGGATAAAGGGTTTTCCATTTACACTTTTAAGTGACTCATTTTTTGAAATTAATTAATTTATTTATTACGACTTACCTAAAGTCTACTGCTGAACATAAGCCTCCCCCTTTAGATTACATCATATATATTTCATTGCATCTTTATATTAGATTGCATCATATTTTACCGTAGTTTCGACGCCACAGGATGACATGGGGTAGTGGATATTCTTACACCACCACTACACCGTGAGAATATTCAGTACTCCCTTTCCGTGGGTGTCGTTAGAAGCAACAAAGGGAAATTAAAACAGGAGATGAGCAACAGCATCTTTCTTATAACAAGTGAAAATAATTAAAAAAAAAAACTGAATTTGCCGACGTGCTTACTAGGTGAAGCAACTACAGCAAATATTCCTTCTATGTGGAAATATATGGGGAAGGCCTAGACTCGCAGGGAGCAGGGATTTTTGACAGGCTGTTATGCGAAGTACACTGCTGTATAGTGAGTTAAAGTAATAATTAGTATGTTTTTAAAGAAAAACTCTTAAGGAATTTTTATGGCATAATCGGGATGATTGACATCTTTTCCTAAGTCAAAGTCAAGTTTAACAAACAAAGATAATGTTTTCCAGAAAGTAACTTTTTATCAAAGGATAAATTGATATATCGATGTACAATATGCCTCCATTATTGAATACGACACTGCAGTGATAGCTTGCCGAAAATCGCTCTCTGCGCTAACTGACCATCGATTATGTTCGAAGCCCAATACGGGCTATGGGGGCTTTATATCAGAAATTTAACGAATTGGAGTTTCAACTGTGATTCAATTTCGCACTTGCATTTATTTTTTTATAAATAGACCCCATAAACGAAATATGTTGTCTATTATTAAAGTTACTTTTGCTTAAACCACAAATCTAACGTTACACTTTAAACGTAACTGATAGGTTGGCTTAGAGCCGTACCTATAATCTTTGATTATCGCTTATTTAAATAAATTATTAATTGTCTAAATATTTATCTCTCCGTATAGTGGCGGGTAATAATTCCTACTACCTCATATCTTCCCGTGGGTGTCGTAAGAGGCGACAGAGGAAACTGAGGTAGAAGATGAGCAACAACATCTTTCTGATAATAGCAAAAAGCAATAAAAAACTGCGGTTTCCAACCCGCTCGCCAAGCATGGCAACTACGGCAATATACCAAATATGATCAATGACAAAAATAAACAGCCCCTAAAGCCCGGCGGCCCTGCTATTCCTGGCTACGATGGCGACATGGTAACGTCAGGGCAGGGGGTGCTAAGAATCTCCGGTGGAGGTTCGGTTGCCACCTAAAACGACTTGACCTGGCAACATATATCGCACGCACCCTGAGAACTGACGAGAAAATCGACAAGTTGCGCTAGGATATTATAGGATTATCTGAGGTCCGAAGAGATGGGGAGGATACGGTAATCCTCCAATCCGTCAACTTGTTCCATCACCGGGAGGGTGACCATCTGTCCCAAGGAGGTGTCGGAATTATCGTCCATAAGTCTCTCGTTAACACGAGTGTCATATCGACGAGAGTTGCGTACTTAATACTCAGAATCACCAAACAGTATTTGCTGAAGGTCATACAGGTTTACGCACCAACCTAGGTACATGCCGATGAGGAGGTGGAAGAAACGTATGAGGATATCTCTAGAGACATGCATTCCTCCAAAACCTACTATTCGGTGTTGATGGGAGACTTCAACGCAAAAGTAGTCACAAAAGAGAACGGTGAGCTGAAATTAAGGAAATTTAGAATAGGGCAACGGAAACCAAGAGGCCATTAGCTGGCCAACTTCATGGAGAAAGAGGGACAGAAAGTGAACCTGGTCGGGACTGACGGTTCGACAAAAAATGAGATTGGCTTTATTATGAAGACCAGACGACAACTCTTCAGTGATGTCTCAGTGATCGCGAGGGTGAAGACTGGCAGCGATCGCCGAATGGTGAGAGGCACACTGAACCTAAACGTTAAGTTAGGGAGTTCACGTTTAATGAAGTCAACGCTCCGTCCCCCACATGCTCTAATCCAAAGTCTCGAAAACTTTCAGCTTAAGTTACAAAATCGTTTTCAGTGCCTAGAAGACTGCAATGAAGTGGAAGATATGAATGACAAGCTCGTGGAAACTGTCTATGCGGTCGGAGCTAAGTTCTGTAAGACCCGTCGCGGAAGAACACAAAAACTCTCCGATAACACTAGTCATCTCATAGGCTGTTAGACGGGAGATGAAGCTGCAGTCTTTTGCAGATTTGACAGCATACAGGAAATTGAACAGACAGATCACATCTATTGTTACGATTTGATTGCAATAAAGATTATGATTATGATAACGATCTTTAAATACATGCGGCGGGACTTACGCAACTTCAATACAGCTCATATTGAAGAAGCAATTGAGCGAAATCAGGGTTCCAAAGAGATCTGTCTGCCAGAAAGAACCAACTGTCGAAGCTAAAAATAGAATATGGCAGCATCATTTCCTTCCGGAACACCTAAGATTTTGAGTGAGATTGAGAGGTTCTATGGGCAGCTGTACACATCATCGTTATAGCAAGACGCAAGAGTTAGTAACAATCCAAGAGCAAGTCTTATCCGACACTATTCCGATGATATCTCAGACGTCAGTCTCATCGAGATTAGAATGGCTCTCCAACACCTTAAAAAGGGCAAGTCCCCGGGCGTGGATGAAATTACAGCGAAGCTTCTGAAAGCGGGTGGAAAACCAATACTTAAAATCCTACAGAAACTCTTTAATTCCGTCCTCCATGGTGGCACTACTCCGAAGGCGTGGAACAGAAGTGTGGTGGTCTTGTTCTTCAAGAAAGGCGACAACGCTTTCTTGAAGAACTACAGACCGATTTCTCTTCTGAGCCGCGTCTACGTGCTGTTTTCGAGAGTCATTACGAATCGTCTCGCACGCAGACACGACAACTATCAGCCTCCCGAAAAAGCACGTTTCCGAAAAGGCTTGAGCATCATAGACCTCATACATACCCTTATGAAAATTATACAGAAGATCGAAGAGTACAATCTCTTTTATTACTCTTTTTAAAAGGCCGGCAATGCATCTGAAATGCCCTGGTGTTGCACTTATTCATGAGCGGAGGTAGTCACTTACCATCAGGTGAGCCGTATGCTCGTTTGCCCCCTCTCGTATAAAAAAACAATCTCCCACTTTGTCCTGCGTATGTGGACTATGAGAAAGCCTTTGATTCCGTCAAAATTTAGGCGGTGCTGCAGTCCCTTCAGCGGTACCAAGTTAACTGTCGGTATATCGAAGTGCTGAAGTTTTTGTACACTAGGGTTACGATGGCTATCCGAGTACAGAACCAGAGTATGAAACCTATCCATATGCAGAGAGGTGTAAGACAGGGTGACGTTATATTCCCGAAACTCTTCATCGTAATTGAGCCGACGCAGTTTCGCTGTGGTGGAGGTTGGCCTGCACTAGGCTAGTTTTGGACGAAGGGCACGCCACTGGACTTGGCATCCAGTGATTCCGCTGTACCAGTATCCATGGCCCCGGTATCCATGACTTCCGGGTTGTTTTCTGCCCCTTTGCTTGGTGGAGTGTCAAAGAATTTACCTCCACCACCCTGGAATTTTACGTATCCCGCCCCACATGCGATTCGGCGTCCGGCTTTCATCAGGGTCGGGATATAATCCTCCGGCACCGAAACAACGAGGAACCACCCATCCATCAACTTATCTGCCTTGAGTAGCAGCCAGTCCCTGATGTTAACCCAGCAGTTCTGGTATGCCAGCACACGACCAATGTCGCGTGAGTCGTTCCAGGCTCCCTGGGCATCAGGGATAAGGATAATATAATATATAATATCCGGATATTTTGGTGCAAATATGCTCAAAAACTAATTAATTAAGCCACCATTTAAATTTTTTTTTCACAAAACTAGTCATGATACTTTTTATTAATAAAAAAAAATAAGAAAAAGCATTTACCAATTTCATTCCATACAATATAGTCAATGTTACGAGCAAATAAAATTAAAAGTTACCTTTTTACATGTATCATGTATTTATTAAATAAAAATGTAATTAATAACTATAAAAGAACTTCAAAAATTTAATATAAGCGGTTGTGATTGCTTTTCAAGGCAAGAATTTTTTTCAATAAAAAGAAGTTCCGCTGATTCCACTCCAGTTCAATGGGCACTGGAACGTTCGCACGCACCACCGTGTTGACACAGAGCTGAAAGTGAAACAAAAAGCGAGAAGCGAGTGACTGGAATATTAATGAGGATATTGCAAGATAAGGCAATCAAATTCGGATTAGACGCTGACACAGGCGGAGCGTTGTGCTGCCTCATTGTACCGGCTTTACGAGCATCAGTTGCAAACGTTACAGTAACGTTAACTTGGCAACTGATTGCGATGAGATTACAGTCCCCGCATTTCTTAGTAGGTCACTTGATTTACTTTTATAATAATATTGTAACCCCAATTAACGTTAAAAACCTTACCTACTTTCGTAACGGGAAATTAAAAAATACGTTCAAGACAATAATTCTAATAGAAATATATCTCCACATTTTTCAAATAAAGTGAAATTAGGCTTACATATCGAATTACTGTTTAGTTGAATGTTAGGGGTCAAGTAGTGTGGGTCTAGTGGTTGTAGGCGCGACTGCTGATCATGAGGTCCTGTTTAGGCTAGTTAGTAGTGTGAAGGCCAGAAAGAAGAATAAGAAGCAGCGGGAAAAAGGCTGACGAGAACGAGCTGCGCTGGCTGCTTCTAAAACTAACACCAAGGAGGCTGGGCAAGCTACTGCGACTGAGGTGCTTGTGGCTGGAATCAGTATACGCGCTTAAACTGGGAAGGATAAAAATTCAGCCCAAGTGGAAGTCGCGGCCGCGGGGACCAGCTCTAAGATATCCGCCGGGAAGCAGCGAGCGGCCAAGCGTCCTGGGAAGGATGAAAGAGCAGCCAAAAGGATGCTGGAAGAGCCCACCTCGCCGAGAAGCGAGCACAAAAAAGTGCGACTCGAACAGCAACCAAAGGCTGCAAGAACAAGCTACGCTTCCGCTGCTAAAGCAGATTTGGGTGTGGCCTTAACGTGTGCGCGTTCAGGTCACATAACGATGGAAGCAGCTGACTACATCCTCATGGTAATACAGAGGAAGATGATCAGCGAGGCCTGGAGTAGCCAGGACACTGATGCGTCGGGCCCAGTTTTTATAGGCAAACCCGTTTACACGGAGGTTGTCCTGAAGCTGTGGTGCGGAGGTTGTCCTGAAGCTGTGGTGATTGGTTAAAAGGGAATATTGTTACCCTCGACCTTAAATCCAGCACCTCGCTGATCATAAAGAAACAGTCGGAGATACCACAAAGAGTCAAATGTGGTATCCTTATCCCTGATGCCCAGGGAGCCTGGAACGACTCACGCGACATTGGTCGTGTGCTGGCATACTAGAACTGCTTGGTTAACATCAGGGACTGGCTGCTACTCAAGGCAGATAAGTTGATGGATGGGTGGTTCCTCGTTGTTTCGGTGCCGGAGGATTATATCCCGACCCTGATGAAAGCCGGACGCCGAATCGCATGTGGGGCGGGATACGTAAAATTCCAGGGTGGTGGAGGTAAATTCTTTGACACTCCACCAAGCAAAGAGGCAGAAAACAACCCGGAAGTCATGGATACCGGGGCCATGGATACTGGTACAGCGGAATCACTGGATGCCAAGTCCAGTGGCGTGCCCTTCGTCCAAAACTAGCCTAGTGCAGGCCAACCTCCACCACAGCGAAACTGCGTCGGCTCAATTACGCAAGTGTTTGGAGGCTCAAAGGACGGCCATAGCCTTAATCCAGGAGCCGTGGGTTGGGGCTGGTAAATCAAAGGCCTAAGCAATCTTAAAGATAAGCTATTCTACAGCTCCGGACACGACAAGCCTAGAGCGTGTATTTACACTACTAAAGATATCTGTGCACAACCATTAACAGATTTCTGTTCTAGAGACATGTATGCCGTGGCAATACAATATACACAGGAGGGAAGTTTAGTCGTCACCTCGGTCTACATGCCGGAGGAAGACACTCCTCGCCCCCATGACCTCGTCAGGCTGGTGAATTTCTGCGAGAGGGCTGGACTAGAGGATGTGATCGGGACGGACTCCAATCGACCTCACACTTGCAATGGAAGGAGCAGCTAAACTAATCACGGGATGGCATGTGTCAAAAGAGTCCTCATGATCAGACTATAGATGGATCTGCTTCGCACTACAGGTCGATATCCCCGCAATACCACCATGGAGAAATCCCCGCAAGACGGATAAAACAAAATACCTTATTAGGCTGACGTCTTTGCTTGCGGTTTTTGAGGGGACAAATACTATAGCAGATCAGTCGCTCCTAGAAGAACAGGTAGCAGGTAACGCACCCTAATTGAAACACACTTCCCAGGTTGCTGCGTAACTCAGTAGCCAAACCGGGATGAAGTTATACTGACACCAACAGCAGAAGACTGGAATTTAATAAAAGGTGCACTCATTAGACATAAAGTTGAACCGGCACTGATTGACTGGATAGTAGACATGCTCAGTACACGAACATACAGATTGCTGGTGAATCTCAAACAATCCAGATTAAGAAAGGCTGCCCACAGGGTGGGGTTCTTTCACCTCTCCTGTGGAATATGGTCATTAATGAACTCATCAGCAAATTAAATACCAATCACTTCTACATAGTAGGTTATGCTGATGACCTGACAATACTGGTCACTAGAAAGACAGCAAACATGGTATGCGACCTGACCCAAGCGGCTCTCCGTATAGTGGAGAGATGGTGCAGGAATACGACTTAACAGTCAATCTAAATAAAACGGTTCTAGTAATTTAATTTAATTTAAATTTAATTATCTCCCAAGTCTTTTCAGCACAAAACTCCAGCTATACTCTGAGGTAAAATATTTAGGTCTTACCTTAGACAGCAAACTTAATTGGAATAAACATATACAAAACAAAATCAACAAAGCTAGTATAACTTTCTGGCAATGCAGAAACATGATTGGCAAAAGATGGGGTCTGACGCCAAAAATCATACTGTGGCTGTAAAACACTGTAATTTGGCCCATAATCACATACGGCGCTCTGGTATGGTGGACCAAGACAAATGAAGCCACCACTATAAAGAAGCTTCAGCGCTACCAGAGACTGGCATGTATGGCTGCCACAGGCTGCATAAGGACTACGCCAACAGCAGCCTTAGAAGCGATGCTGGAGCTAACCCCGCTTCATCTACATATACAACAAGAAGCAAATTTAGTTGCCATCAGACTCAAGACCGTAAATCTTTGGAGTAAGAATAGTATCCCTCATACAGGCATAATTAATAGAATTCACTCAAAAATTCCTATCTTACAAGCCAAGTACGATAAAAACCCTAAACAATTTCTATTCGATAAAGTACAAGATACAATTAAATGAAACCAGCCAGTCTTAAGGATTTAGCCCAAAAGAGCTTAGAGTTTTCACCGATGGTTCTAAAACAAATAAAGGTGTAGGATCTGGAACTTTCTCTGAAGACCTCAATATCCACATATGCATAACGCTGGGTACCTATAACACAGTCTTTCAGGCGGAATGTATGGGTATCATTCAAGCGGACATAGAAATAGATGCTAGGAAAGATCAGAATACTGACCGACAGTAGGGCGGTACTACAAGCTCTGAATTGCAATGTGGTGAACTCGGAACTAATATATGAATGCCACCAACGATTAAATGAGGTATATAAAAACAACAATGTGACCCTGCAATGGATAAAGGGACACAAGGGATCCAGAGGCAACGATGCAGCAGATGAACTGGCCAGAAGAGGATTGGCTCTGGCCACTATAGGGCCGGAACCAATCATACCAATCCCCTTTGGTGACGTTCGTTCACTGGTACGTGGACAATTCACTAATCAACACGCTCAGCATTGGAAAAATCTAATAGACTGTAGACAAGCTAGAGAAGCTCTGCTTGAAATAAACAGTCGCTTAAAAAAGTTCTAATGAGACTGAACAAGCCGCAGATCAGGATAGTAACAAGTGCTATCACAGGACACGGCACCTTTAACAAACGTTTATTTACCATAGGTGTTACAGATAGACCCCTGTGCAGGGCATGTACGGGGGAGGAAGAAACGGCGGCCCACGTGTTGCCGAAATGTCCGGAGGTCGCTACATACAGGGCTAAACATCTTGGCACGCCGGGATCACTCCCCGAAGTTGCAATCAACATCAAAGGACTGTTGAACTTCTTCGGAGAGATCTCACGGCTCGAATAATTACATTATTCCTGCCCACACGCAAAATACGCGCTTAGACGTGGAGTTGCGGAAAACAGCCCGGCGTGAACTAAACTAAACTGAACTCCTGTTTTTCTGTCAAAAAATTCTCAGTAACAGCCCGGAGTCAGGAAGTTGGCGGTGTTCTAGCTCGTGCCTCGGAAAGCACGTAAAGCTACTCGTATTTTAGACCTGCGCCTGAATTTGTCTATCGTCGTGTTGAATTGCAGTTCCATCGGATTATGAGAGTGAGGGATGAGAGGCACTACGAGAGGGTGCATCTGTAAAATAACCCAAGCACACAACTGGACTAAACAGTTTGATCGATTTAAATTTTGTATGGTATGCGGTAAGTCTTAGTTCAGTGAGGGTGTAAAACACGAATAAATTACGATGTTTTGAAAATATTATCGATAATTCGCCTTCCAAACACGGTAATATTTAAGGAATAATTTCAATATGAAAGAGGACATAAACAGCAATGTACTGTATTCATATCAATAAAGAAAATAATCTTTCACCATTAAACATTAGATTCCTAAATTTGGAAATAAAGTCTTTCACACTTCTAAAGCTAACGTGCTTGATAAAATTTAAATCATAACTTTCTTCCTGATACCTAGGAGAACCTGTAAAAATGTAAATAAGCATGTTGCAAACTTTGAATGAATTTATATGCAAGTTCATTGGAACTTATAACTTGAATAGGGAGTATACTTTAAGGAATTAATATTATAACTTCTGCGTAATAAGAGAAAACCGCAAGTTATACCACTGTTACGCAAAGTTACAGCAAAATGCACGACTGGGACACATTCAACCGAATACAATAACAGGTTGTGTAATGAAGACCGTATCTGTAACAATTTGAAAATAAAAGTACAATGTCTGAAAGCAATGCTTACTAATGAATATTGTCGTGAAAATGTTTTTTTTTTATCTAATACTAATATTAATTTTTATTACGTAATGTAACTTACCGATAAACGGAGCATGGGGCGTTCTGTAATAATTATAGAACGAGGGTCTGCAGGCCCACTTGCTAACTTAGTTGATATCAAAATGATAGTCACTTTATAGTACATTGCGTCGTATATTTTATAAGTCGTGATAACTCATTCGGAAAAGCTATAAAGAATACGTAATTTACTACAGAGTGACATTCATTACGTTGACAACAAAGTTATTGAATAGACCAGACCTTCTGTTAAGACAGAAAATCAAGTATAGGATTACGCAGGTCACTCAATAAGTTATGAGATGCTCGAAATTTAAAAATGGAACGCACCCGTGTTATATGTTTCTAAAAAGCAAATTTATTTAAAAATAGAACTCCATAAGCCAATTGCTCAGTATTAAAAAAAAAACAAAGTTCTATTAATTTTCCTGTAACGTTTCCCGCGCTTTTCATTTAAAACGATGGATCTTAACCGTGAACATTTGCACGCTATGATATATTATGATTTTAAATTTGGTTTAACCGAACAATTAAGTTTACTACGGTTACAATCAGCATTAGGGGACTCAGCTCCATCACGCCCAACAATTTTTAGGTGGTTTGCTGAATTCAAAAGGGGTCAAATTAATCTTAAAGATGACGAAAGAACCGGGGTCCCGCAAACAGCAGTAACGGCAGAATATGATCCGGTCTACTCAGAAGGACAGTTACCGACAAAACTGCAAAGAACTCGCAACGTCGGCTAAAAAATGGTGGCTAGTTTTTTTTCGCGGAGCGGACATTTGTCGACATCAATGCTGGAAAATTGTAGGACAGTCAACTCTTATTGGTATACTACAGTTGCATTACAGGAAAAAATAAAAGGCAAGTTTTTTTCAAGTGCCGAAGAAGCCGTGATCAAGACTGGAAAAAGTGTTTTCAGAGTTGGTTTAGGCGAATGGAACTTTGTAAAGAGCACGATGGAGAATATTTTGAAAAGATGTAAAATAAATATTAATAGTATCTAGAATACTTTTTGTATATATTAAAACTTATTGAGTGTCCTATGTAAAAACTTTATAACAGTCATCGGGGGATGTCTGTGTTCAGCAGTAGACTAGTAATGGGCTGTAATGTAAATGATGATGTTGAATCTTAATTACGGTGACCTATTCAAAATACTATCGAAAATGTCAAAGCAGTATTTTTTAGTGAAATAAGGAGATGCGGTTAAGATTATGTAAGATGAAATATAGCTAGCGATCTAAACAATAATCCGTGAGGAGTAATATTATACTCGTAGTGATGATTTTTTGTTTATTGTCATAACTATGGTGAATATTTATCATCCGTCCATTGATGAACATTGAACATGGGCCCTCTCTCAAGATTACCTCAAAGCAAGTTCCTTAACCATCTGCATCGTCAGTATAAGGCTCCCACTCAAGAACCTTTTGTTACCCATCAGTTGTAGGTTTCTCGAGCTATATGGCCGGCCCTACTTTTTTTATACTGGATATGCCTACGCATATCCACCTCGCGGGGGCAAGGACGGGTTATGTCAGAATCGCACCGACTAAAACCCCTTGGTGTTCCACCTTCGCCGCATATTGGCAGGGCCACGGGAACACTTTTGCACACATCCGTGACCCCACCAGTGCCGGCTGTCCCATAGAGGCCCTATCTCGAAAGAGGATTACTACTGCCCTATCTCCTTCTCAGGTAAGGCGCACTAGAACACATGGCGCGCCTTCTACCGCGACCTCCAACTACACCTGTGCAACGGACGCCATCGTGTCCAATGCGCAAAGGCCATGGGACCAGGAAAAACTAGCACTCAGAAGCACTAGCCCTCTTAAACCCATCGGTGGATCTGGTATATGGCTCCGCCGCCGCAAACATAGGGAGAGTGACGCCTCGCAATACAAACACCCCTCTCCCCTCGCAGCCCCACCACCACCGCATCAAAGGTGCGGCCCCGTCAGAGTCGCGGAGGGTAGGGCTAGTGGCGCATCGCCATACCAACGCTCCTCTTCCTCCGCGTCTCCACCTCAGCTGCAGCGCTAGGGGAAGAGGGCACCCCTCTTGCCGCAGCCTACCAACCTACAACCAAAGTGGTCTCGCCAAGCCCACTCGGAGTGGCCACCCGGGCCGGCCTTCACCTTGGGTAACCAAGCCACGGCTACTTAGCCCCCCTTCCACGACAAGGCGGGAACCCGTTCGTGGGGGGTGGCCGGCCCTACTTACAGATCTATGATCAATGCTTCTTCATACGGCAAGCAATAAAAGACCTTGTTACAGTTCCGTTGCACGTGTGGATATTTAATTAGTAAACAATAGTCCCTCTTACGAGGCAATCTATGAAAGAGGCCTATTCTCAGCAGTGAACTCTAATAAACTGTTATGGATGGATGGATGGATAGAAATAATAGTCCACAACAAAAAAAGCATGAGGTATTATATAGGGTATCTCATTTCGCTTTTGATTTCGTGTGGGAAGAAGGTATTTTACAGCCCTTCCGTTACTCTTCATCTTCTTCATCAGCCCTCTAAAGCTTTCGATTGGACGTGGATCTCTTTCATTATAGGAGGGATTTACCATAAACACCACGCTTGGCAGTCGGATTGACATTACCAAGCGTCTTCGATCGCATTTAGCAAAAGTACCTTTGACGCCACTTCCCGTCGCCAGTCGCATGGTTTCTGCGATTAACCCCGTTTTGTATAAGGAGAGCCTTTTTATATAATAGAGTGCCAAACAATGCGAGACATTAAATTTGTGAAGTTACAGCATATATATAATACGTCCCACGGCTGGTCACAGTCTACCTCTTATTTCTGAAAGGATTTTGGAGCAAACGGTCCAACACGCTGCTCCATTGCGTGTTAAACATGTGTTGTCATATTCCATTCCATTACAACCTATAAGAGTCCACTGCTGAACATAGTCCTCCCCCATAGATTGCCTCATAGGGGGATTTTGCCATAGTTGGCACGCTTGGTATGTGGGTTGGCAACCGCAGCTTTTTTTATTTTGAGCTGTTATGAGGAAGATGCTGCTGCCCATCTCCTGTTTCAGTTTCCCTCTGTCGCCTCTTATGACACCCACGGGACGATATGTGGTAGTGAATATTCTAACACCGAAACTACATGATTAAATATTCTAGGACATATGTCCTAAAAATATTTAATTTCTCGGACATGCAGGTTTCTTCACGATGTTTTGCTTCAGCACCAAAAACATGGTAAATCAGCACTTTTGAATGAGACTAGTTTTTTTACGGATTTTATAGCGTATATTGACTATCAGTTTGAAACTGAAGGTAGTCATGGTTAACTATGACATTGGGATGTAGAACAACTCAGTCCAACCGTGACCATGGGCGCTGCAAAGTGCTCAACGTCGGAAATATAAAATAAGTTAATTATACGCGATAAAATCCGTAACAACTAGTTTCATTTAAATGTGTAGTGTTTGCGTAAATATAAGAAATCATCATGTAAATCATCACTTACTAGTAAAATTATTCACTTGTGTAGTTTGGATACAACCAGGGTCGCTGCGTACTGTGAAATATATAGCGAGGACTTAGCCACTAAGCTACTACGGCTCAGCCTCTCATCTCCCACGATTCTCGGCTGACGATTTTCCTAACTGTAAGTATATACACCTGGATAGTACTTAAATCAGGAGATGGGTAGCATCGACTTTCGAATGATAACAAAAAAAACTGCCCTTGCCAACTCGCCTGCCAAGCGTGGCAGCTATGGCAAATATTCCCTCCTTTCAGGCAATCTATGGGGAGGCCCAAGTTCAGCAGTGGACTTTCGATAGGCAGTAATGTATTAATATCAATTAAAAGTTAAATCTACTGCAGCCTAATAGACATCTGCAACCAACAACAAGGCACACATGCATTGACACCCTTAAGAACTAAGATGCAATGCCTCATAGCCTATAACTGTACTGAATTTATTCTTTTCTACTTTGACTAGTGATATTTTAAAATGGTATAAACGATTTTTCGTCTATTACTTCGAAATAGAGATATTTTCAAAAACCGTGCCAGGTACGGGGCGCGCCAATTTTTTTAAACACTATTTCTGCGCACCGCACTCCATCTACCCAGGGTAGGGGTATATTTAGCAGTGTGTTGAATAAGAATGGACAGAGGAAAAAATACCAGGAGATGGGCAGCATCGTCTTCCTTATAACATATTATAAAATAAAAAGCCGCGGTTGCCAACCCGTTCGCCAAGCGTTGCAACTGTAACAAGTATTCCTCCTATGAGGTGGTGGCCTATGTTAAGCAGTGAACTTTTGACAGGCTGTAGTGATGATTATGATAGATAAGATAAGATGAGATGATTTATTTGTTAGAAAATGATACATTAAAGTTGTTACAAAACAATTCGGATCCTAAATATTCTGCCGTTTACGGGGTACAAATATTTTCAGACAGATTATGTTAGAATATAATAGAAAATCAAAACATTAATTATTATAGAATATAAATATACTTGGAGCTATTCTTAAGGAAACTAGATAGCATCTATATAAAAACAAAAACGACAATCATTTAATTCATAATATTTTTAGTTAAAACATGTCAATAAATTAATTCGAGATTAATTTCAATAATTAAAATTGAAAGTTTATGTATGTTTCTACTAGTCCTAATTATAACGTCGTTCTGTTTTTCAAATAAATTACTATTTTTGTGAACAAAGACACAGATTTCGTATATGTATAATCTTGTTGGTGTGCTCTGCATAAAGACCTTACATATTTTTTCTGCCCGCGAAAAGCTCTAATGAAATCGACAGAATTACCCCAAACTAATGAAACAAATCTATTGAAATCGACAGAATTAGCCCTAACGTAGGATCGAAGAAACATATCCACGATAGGCAGAAAGTGAAGCCTCTATGTTAGCCACTCGTCTTAAACAAAATAGAACAAAGACAAATTTATCCAACTTTCTACATAGGTTATCAATATGTGTCTTCCAATTACAGAACTTGTCTATTGTTACACATAAAAAGTTGGTATGGTCAATTCCTTTGATGATGTTTTTCCCATATTGTTTACTATTATATGTATGAAATCTTATCATTTTCGTTTTTCAGATGTCAATTTGTAAATTTTTATGCCTTAATTAATCCATAAATTTTTGTAAAGTACTATTTATTTCGTGTTCGTAGTCAAAAGTTTTATTATTATTTTCAATATTAATGGTAATGTCATCAGCATACAGCATACATTTGTGTATAGTTATGTTGGAAAGATCGTTTATGTAGATTATGAATAATAGAGGTCCTAGTATACTTTCTTGCGGTACTTCGCATTTATTTTCGCAATATCGTGATCTATTTTTTTTACGTTGTCCAGAGTAGCTTGATACCTCAACGCACTGTTTTATATTTGGAGTATTGTTTTAAGATTTTAGTACTAATATCATCATAACCTATATAATTTGTATTATTTAAGGAATTAATTATTTTTATAATGTGAGTGTTATATATTGGAACTAGATAAATAGAATTAGGATAAAATGTCAATTTAGATGCATAGTCATTATTGGTTGTTATTTTTTTTATGCTTTTGTATTTTTTTAACTTAATTGTTGCATTTAGGGTTACTTTTCAGTTGCATAATATAGAATAGACCAGGTCGTAACAGTTGACTATCATTTTGATTGCCATTTGGTATGCACTTCAACTGCGAATTTGTAACTAGGTCAATGGAAACCCGGCTCGGCTTTGAGCTTTCAATCCCGCCGCCTAAGGCGTAATCGCCTTTATTGCTGTGAACAGTCATCAAAGGGACTTCGGATAACGATTCGACTCGTCACAATTTCATACCTTAGTATCTCAATTATGTGCTACTTCTCTTGTAATCGTATTTTATTACAACTAGATATACATTTTATTAATGTTCGTTCATCCATCCATCCAGCCATTACAACCTATAAAAGTAGACTGCTGAAAATAGGCAAGGATTGCCTCATAAGGGATATTATGCCATAGTTGCCACTGCAGTTCATTTATAATTTAATTTCACGAAGATGCTGCTGCCCATCTTAGCTTCAGTTTCCTTCTGTCGCCTCTAACCACTACCCACGGGACAATATGTGATAGAGGATATTCTTTCACCACCACAACACGGTTAATTGCGTCATGTTCGTTAGCATATTTAATATCCTCCAATTCTCATTCTCATGGACTGTTACGGCCGTAACAGTCCACCAGTATCACCCTCTTACCTATTTCTGGGCCAAACAGCAGTGAGTGCACTGCTGTGTTCCGGTTTGAAAGATATAAAGAGCCAGTATTATCACAGTCTGTGAGGCATTCTATCTTAGTCCATAAAGGTTGACAACGTATCCGTATTCTTCTTTATTTGGATTGTACCAGGTGTCCAAGGGCTGAAGTAGCCACTTACAATCACTGGGAATTAGGTTCGTTTGTTACTTCAATTTTATAATAAAGCGAGGTAAATATTTGGTATTTATCTCGATCTTTTATAGTAGTAATATAGTCTAGTCTATAAATAATAATAAATTTATTCATAATAAATATGGTGTTTTCATTAAATGATAAATTATCACATATTTTACCAATTTTAATATATGAAAGCTTATGATTAGAAAGTAAAATTAAACGTGCATCAATTTACAATTTTAAAATTAATCCTTTAAAACATGCTCAAAGAAGAAACAGCGTTTACCAATCAATAGAAACGTTATTTTATTGTCAGCAGTTCATTTACCGAATGAAATTGTTTTTGTAAAGCCAATTGAAAAACCAAATTACTTTTAAATCGGTTATAATCTAGTTATTTTAATTAGCATTATTTCATTTAGGATTTCGTTAAACACTTGAACACCCATCTCATAAAATTATTTGTGTACAGACTAGTTAAAAAATACTATCTATAAATAATATACTAACTAAACTACTAACTTATTAGAACACATTGTAGTGTCGTACGGACTGTCCTGTTGTTAAGGTTATCTGAAACGTAGCTATTATTTAGTGCTCCAACTATACTAATTTTAACAAACTAAATATTAACATTATTTACGAAATTAAATTCTAAGCTGTTTATGCAAGTAAGACGCCTTAATGATATAGGAAAAATTACTATATCATTAAGGCGTCATTTGGTTAGCATATTGCAAATGCTATCCAAATTTCGTATCAATCGTAAAAATTATATTTATCTGTCCAAATAAGTAGCGTTATTTATTTATTTAAAAACATTTATTGCACGTTAATTGTATAAACGGCGGACTTAATGCCATAGGCATTTTTACCAGTCAATCACGAGCTACAGAGATAGTTAAGCAGCTGCGATGAGAGCATAAATAAATATAAACACACAAAATATATATAAATACACTTATAAATGACGGCTCTAGAAGGCAGTAGCTTAGCAATGAGTTTCAATGCTAAGGGTTCAAGTCCGCACGGAACGAGTATTTGTATGGCTTACAAATAATTGTTCCGGGTCTGGATGTTTGTACTCAGAAATTTATGTATGTAAACTGCCCCCACGATACAATAGAAAACCAAAGTGTGGAATCACGTTTAAAAAAATATTACTACAAATAACCTACGTAATGTGATGTCCTTCAGACCGGAATTTCGGTCACGGTGGCCAGTCTCCATGTAGACTAGCCTTCTGCGCAGAACAGTGCTATATTGTCTGAGTGTATGCGCGAAAACAGGTACACTCTCTATTCCCTGACTCATAGTCCGATAGGACCGTAATCCCACACGACCAGAGAGAGATCAGGCGCAGGACCAACGGTTTTACGTGCTTTCCGAAACACGGGGGTAAAACACTGACAAAGTCCTGACTTCGGACTGGTACTGAAAATTTCTTGACGGATAAGATGACTTGAATAAAACTATCTTTACGGATTTTATCGCTTTTAATTTACTTATTTTAATTCCCGACATTTCGTGTGCTTTACAGCAACTCATGGTAACGGGAGGGGTGGGGTGGGGGGGACTGAGATGTTTGACGTCCCGATGTCGTAGTTAGCCCAGCTACCTTCAGTTTTTGAATATATATTTTTGGTTCAATCTACGCTTACAGTATCTTGAAGTCTTGCAGTGGTATGCTTGGGTTTGGATTTCATTTTGTTAATTATAGGATCACAAGCAGATGGCAGCACCCATCCATCTTCTCTATTGAAATTAGGATGTGTTTTAATTTCAATAGCCTCGCGTATTATCTTTGGTAGGAATCGGTGTTCTATTGTGAGGATTTGTGGTCTATCAAATCTGATGTAATGGCAGGGACGATCTTGTACTTAGAATTAAAATAAGTAAAGAAGACGCGATGAAAATCCGTAAACATAGTTTTATTCAATGTGTAGTGTTCGCGTAAATATAAGAATTTTTTTTGGCCCGACACTAAAATTCGAACCTGTGACCTCATGATCAGCAATCGCGTTTACGACCACTAGAGCAACGAGCGTAAAATCTACATAATTTACATTATGATTGATACATATAACACTTTTTAATAAACGTTAATGTATCGTACAATGTATTCGATGTGTTCAACGCCTCAAAGATATCTTGAACAAAATATAACGTACGTAACAGTAATTTGAGTGGATGAAAATTCGCATTGGTTAATCCGAGTGCGAATTTTGTCAATACCGCTGAGGCTTCTCTCAGCAGAGCTATCCAATATCGAGCGTTTGCACGCGTCGTGTTGGTGTCGAGGCGTTAGAGCGGTGATTTATCGGTATTCGGCCCTCGGCCTGCTCGATTCGTGCAAATATTTGTCGCGCGTGATTGAATTTGCTTTTTATGGGATCACAAGGCTGACAGTCTTAAGCTTTAACAGATAATGCTATGACCTGCTAATACATTATCTGCGGCTTATGCGCTACCTGGTATAATCTTTAGAATTATTAGATTTCAATTTGAAAGGTATGAATAATGGCTCTGTGGCTCAGTGGCATAGCAATGAGTTGCAGCGCTGAGGGCCGTGGTTTCAAATTTCGCACGGAACAAGTATTTGTATAAACTACAAATAATTGTTCCGGGTCTGTTTGTCCTTGTGCGACGTATTTATATAAACTGACTCGACGATACATGAGAAAATCCTGTCGTTTTGTAAGAAAAGACGGTATAGTTACAGGCTGTGAGCCATTCCATATCCGTCCTCAAAAGTGACTACGCATCTGAAGCCTTTTTTATTATCTTTTTTTGTTTAAAAAAGCTAAAATATGTCGGCTTTATTTTACCATATCTTGTTTCTGCTACACATATAATCATTAGTATTTAGAAAGGCGAAATCAATGTGATATGTATAAAAATTAATGACTTTGCCACCTCGGAATGTGCCTCCGCAAGACTACTTAAAAGCCTTTTTTATTTGAAGTTGAAGAGTCCACGGACTGGAGAAGCCACTTACTATCAGGTGGACTGGTAAGTTTTTTTAATAGGATAATAGTTTGTTTGTTAATTTATTTTTATAAAAGAAATGTCATTTTAATTCTTTCGATGTTTGAAAATCAATAGTAAATTAGTTTTGTGTTTCCTCGAGACTCCTTTTAAGGTTTTCTGCCTGTATGCGTAAGTTCATTGTACATTGTTGAAAGTTTTTCATCTATATCTTGATCAGAAAATGATAATGTAATTAATATCGATTAACACTTGATACAGGTTTCATTTAAATCAATTTTATATTATTATTTATAAGGGAGAAAAATCGAAATAGCATACAGTCACCAAATGGAAATTTGTTTGTGGGGGCACGCTTAACCTAGTCTTCCCGTGACCACTGCATGAGACAAAGCTGAAGCGACAGACAGGAAGGAATACTCAATCTTTTGGTATACCGTTACAACCTATTAAAGAACACTGATGAACATAGGATTTTACATATAATATTTCCTCGTAGGGAAGATATTTGCCATAATTGACACGCTTGGCTGGCGGATTGGCAACCGCAGTTTTTATATTTAAATAATTATTAGGAAGACATTGGTGCCTATCTCTTGGTTTGTGTCCCTATGTTGCCACTTATGACACCCATTGGACGATATGGGGTAGTGGATATTTTGACACCACCCCTACATGGTTCCCGTTTCGTATAAAGTAATTTATTTATAGATTTCACAAATTCTTTATAATTTTAGGATTAAAAATAAAACAGTTTAGAAGAAAATGCAAACACATTTATTATACAAGCAAGCACTCTTTAATTCTGAAACGAATACTTACTAATAGTAAAGTAAAGTAACAGGCTATATAATAATTTCTAAGAAGGAAATGAAGCAATTGGTCCACCACGCTGCTTGTGATTTGATGAATTTACATGTATCCTCGAAATATTTTATTCCTCAGACATACAAGTTTCCTCACGATGTTTTTTTTTCAATATAGAGAACGTGATGAAATCAGCACTTAAAATTGTAATTAACAATTTCATTGGTGCCGACCGGAATCAAACCCGGGCTTCTCGTGTACTGTAAAATTTACGGCGGGTGTTTGACCCCTGAGCTGTCTTGGCAATACACCGATTTTTATTTTTGGAGAAATGAGAATCCGCATGTCTAAGAAATGCTGTAATATAAGAAAGGCTCAAGAAGCCTTATCGCACCTTTACTCGTGTCTACCTCGTAAATAGCGGCTTATAATATTTCTTGATCATCCTTTCACAACATAATCAGGTATATTTTCAATTATTGATAACAAAAGTATTGTGACCAAGATTAAGAAAGTAATGATTCGGTGGTTTGTTTGAGTAGAAACAATAAATGAGGAAAGAGTGACAAAGCAAATTTATGTTGCAGAAGTGAGCAGCAGAGGTGGCAAGGTACGCCCTAGACAGAAGTTTATCGACCAAATTGAATTATTCAACCAATATATTCAATTATGAGTCACATTAAGAGTACCCTTAATCGCAGAGCATGTAAGCGTAGGTATACGAGTATGGATGTAAAAGAGGCGAGAACGGTGTGCCAGGATCGTAACAAATGGAAGTCCGTAGTCTCTGCCTATCCCCTGGGTGGGCGTGAGTGTTCATGTATTTATTTTCGATTAGAAGGTAGTATTGCTGTATTAGAATATTAAACAACGTTTATTTGTCGTATTAGGTACTTATATAAAGCCGTGGAATATTCTGAAACATAAATAGACACGCTATCAAACCTCAACTCGGTCAATCCGTAAATCGCTGATCTGAATAAAACTGATGCTGCATTAATTTTGCTTATGCAAAGAGATTATGGATTAAAATTTCGAATCGGATTCATCCAGCTGTATTATTTTAATCAGGTGGGAAGGAAAATGAAATACCAGCAACATTTAAATTTTTTTTATTAAATTACATAGATGTAATTTAATAAAAAGACAAACGGGCACAGCCTAAATAGCAATGAGCCACCCGGACAACGTTTAGCCAAAAATAAAAAAATGTGATAGAAGTGATAGATTGGCTAGCTTAACGGCATACACAATCACAAAAGTAATAAAACATTAGGCGAGTAACACAATTGCCACATTTTTTTTTGTTACAAGTCCCACATAATCATTGAACCTATAAGTACCCGACCAACAGTATATATATATACAGAAAAAACTGACTTCATTAACCTCAGAGTGTCATTTGTTTGCTATTAAGATCTATATAACCATTTTTGAAAGTTTTGTCTGTCTGTCAGTCTGTTTGTCCGTCCGGGCTAGTCTTTTGAATGGTCGAACCGTTTGTCACCCTTATTTTATTTAGAATAAGGGTAAAAAGCGATCACACAGTCCACCTGATGTTTAGTGGATGCTGAGGCCCATAGACAATTACCCTCGATTAAGATTCAAAATGCAGATGCGTTTTCACTCTTAAAAACTAATATGATATGCCCAGAAACAAAAAGGATCTACGGTTATTACACTACTACATTAAGATGCTATTTTACGCTGGTATTCTGTGAGAGCGTGGTCCCTCCCCAGTCGAGCTGACCCATTCATACTACAACCATAATAAAGCTGCAGCATGGCTCTACCACGTTTAAAACATTCTCTTTAGAGGAGGACAAATCGTGGACTTAATATCTGCAAGCATTTTTGACGTGGGTTTTATATTTAAAAATAAAATTATACATTGTTTAAAATAAATAAATATATTTTATGTTTGTTCAAAAATCAAAAAGTGCGAGTAAAACCCATAAATGTCGCACCCTGTCGAATAGAATAGAATAGAATAATTTTCAATATAGATTATTACATAACACTTATTGAAACTCATTGTTTTATTTACCACCATGTATTAAAACTAAAAAAACCTTCGAAATCCTTTTTCGAATTTAACTCTGAAGGTATGATGCATGTAATTAAAAAGTGGGGCAGCGTAGACGGTAAAACCAGTTTTATTAGAGCCTTGGGCCACGTAGCGATTTTCCATGTGATCGTCGAAATTTGTTACAAAGTGTGAAGTGGATGGGTCGTGGAAAACTGGTTATATACCGGGAGGGACAGGAATATGGGGTAAAAGGGGTGGGTCTGATGAAACCGCGAGGCTTTGATATCAGTGCAGTGGGTGAGCGTGATATGTTGATTTATATGCGATATTGGAGCACTCTGATTCGTACGAATGCCGACAGGGAAGGTAATATTATGGTGCATTTCGGTCAATATATACAGTACTTTGTTTTAAAAGTCACGCTCATTGGGAATCATATTTCTGATACAAAGCGGCAAATAAAACAGTAGTGGCAGTAAAATTCCCGACGTATCTTCAACTATGGTCACCGGGGGAGTGGGGGGACGGGATTGAGGTATGTGAAGACACGAGGTTGACTGACAGCCTTAGCCAGGGCTACCTTCAGCTTTTGAATATCAATATTTGGTCAAAACTACGCAGAACGAGCTTACAGTATCTGAAGGTCTTGCAGTGGTATATGCTTGGGTTTGTATTTGATTTTATTAATTTTAGCAAAAAAGTTCAGAAAACCAGTTTTATTCCAATTCATTAGTAATTAAAATTTAGACTTGTTATTCAAATTACAATTTCATTTAAGCTACAACCTATTTTCAATTTTCATATTCTTACTGAAATAATACCGGCTTTGTATGAACCCAATAAACTAATACAGTAACTACAAACATCAATTATATTCGATTATTACAATGATATTAATATTTCATTCGGTTTCAGCCTCCCAAGTTTAAATTGTTATCCGAAATACATAATATACGTATTATATTGTAATCAAAATATTAATGTACTGGGGTATACATATATGGTAATCAATAATGTATAATGTACCATATTATGTAAGGTACATAGTAGCTATGGGGCTAAGTTCTCGCCGGAAATTTCATTGTACGCTAGCAACCTGGGCTTGATTTCCGCCGGCAGCAATGAATTTGTTAATTGCAATTTTACTGATTTACCTTGTGCTCAGCTGTGAAGGAACAAATTGTGAGGAAACCTGCATGTCTGATAAATTAAAAAAAATATTTCGAAGATACCAGAAGTCTGCCAACACACATTGGGGCAACGTAGTGCACACTTACGTGGTAGAGCCTTTCTTCAGCTATATTATTATGGTTGTAGCACGAATGGGTCGGCTCGACCGGGGTAGAACCACGCTCTCACAGAATACCAGCGTAGAATACAAGCTTAATGCTGCTGTGTTTCGTATGGTGAGTGTAGAGAACCGGAGACCCTTTTTACTGGAAACGAGGCATTCCATTAGTCCTCAGGGGTGACAACGCATCTACATTTTGATTCTTAATCGAGGATAGATGTAGATGTCTATGGGCCACAGCAACCACTTACCATCAGGTGGGCTGTGTGCTCGTTTGTCAACCCAATTCTATAAAAAACTAAAAAACTCCCTTGCCCTAAAACCCTCTCAGTACTGCTTATATGTGAATAAATTATATATCAATCTATCTATCTCGATCAAGAGATAGATCTATCTATCAATTTTAAGTGTTGATTTACCACGTGGACAGCAATGAAAGAAAAATTGCGAGGAAACCTGTATGCTGGAAAAGTTCAATATTTTGAGGACATAATATGAAATCTGGAGCAGCGCGACCGGATAAACGCTTCATTGCCCTCTCAGATATGAGAGGAGACCAGTGCCTAGCTGTAGGAGTATAAATATATTAAAACTTTTTTAGCAAGGAAATAAGCTGGTGCACCTATATATGAGACAACTGGACGAATTTGAACACGTTCTTTATGTATTTTAGGTAATACATATAAAATGGGTGCTTGAGAATTCATTGAACAAGATTGCTCCGAGACAAGTTGTGATCGGAAAACATATGATGACTGTTGTATACATACTTTAATATCCGAAGTAAACTTTGTAGTTGGGTCAAAACAAACAATTCTTTGGGAATATCTGTATAATAAAGATAAGTTAGATATTCGTCAAAAGTCGGGTGTTTATGTTTGTTTGTGACGAATGCCACGCCGTTTACGTGGGTCAGACTGGTCGCAACTTCGAGGCACGTTACAAAGAACATTTAGCTGCGTACAGGAATTGCAATCCTGATAAATCCCATTTCCTAAACATCTTTTGGACACTGGACACAACCTAACCAACGACCACTCCTTAAAGTCTTACGTACTTGTAATAAAGGGCAGCGACTGTGTGTGCTGTAGCAGTTGGAGATATTAAAAAATAAAATAGTAATGTTGCACTGCTGAATGAACAAACAAATATTTCTAACTCACCTCCTTAAACATCTTTATACCTGCTCTAATAATGGACAGCCTCGCAATATGGTCGTTCGTAACCGTCACGGTGATCAGCGATTGGTTCCGTGGCGGGCGTTTCGCAGCGGTTTGTTATTAATTTAATAGCAGGCGGCTGCGTACGTAAGGTGGTGATTGGTTGCATGTTTTATCGCATGACGCGTTCGCTCGTTACTTAAGTGGGGAGCGGTTGCGTCGGCGGTCTTATAAATAGCAGCTGCTTTTTGACTCGCCGCTCACTTAGCGGTCAGCCACCGTAGAGTCTACTACATCCAAAGATGCCTCGTGTAGAAGCGAAACACGTGCCGTATTGTCGTCGGTGGTATGTCTTTCCTAGTGTAGTGGTGGTGGGAGTATTGGTGCTGGGATTAGTGGTGACGGGGATAGTGCACGCAATTGAGGGAGGGCGGTAGGTGCTCTTCAAACTAGGTAAGACACAACATTTTATTTTATTGAGCGGATATTGGCAAAGTAAATGTTTCCAACTTTAATATAATGGATTTCGCAAAGTAACGCCTGATTCTATTAATTAATGAAGTCAGTTTTTCTGTATATTATGTATAATTATAAGTATACATATATATAAATTTTATTTATATATATATATATATATATATATATATATATATATATAATGTTTTACTAAACGTTGTCCGGTGGCTCATTGCTATTTAGGCTGCGCTTGTTTGTCTTTTTATTAAATTACATCTATGTAATTTAATAAAAATATTTTAAATGTAGCTTGTATTTCATTTTCCTTCCCACCTGATTAAAATAATACAGCTGGATGAACTGATTCAAAATACGGATATTACGGATTTATTACGGATATACGGATATTGGCAAAGTAAATTTTTCCAACTTTAATATGACTTCATTAAGCTCACAGTGTCATTTGCATGCTATTAAGATCTATATAACCATTTTTGAAAGTTTTGTCTATCTGTCAGTCTGTTTGTCTGTCCGGGCTTATCTTTAGAATGTTCGAACCGTTTGTCACCCTTATTTTATTTAGAATAAGGGTGACAAGCGGGCACACAGTCCACCTAATGTTTAGTGGATGCATGTATTAAGATTCAAAATGCAGATGTGTTTTCACTCTTAAAAACTAATACGATATGCTCAGAAACAAAAATGATCTACGGTTATTACATTACTACATTAAGCTGCTATTTTACGCTGGTATTCTGTGAGAGCGTGGTCCCTCCCCAGTCGAGCTGACCCATTCATACTACAACCATAATAAAGCTGCAGCATGGCTCTACCATGTTTAAAACCTTCTTTAGAGGAGGACAAATCGTGGACTTAATATCTGCAAGCATTTTTGACGTGGGTTTTATATTTAAAAATAAAATTATATATAGTTTAAAGTAAATAAATATATTTTATGTTTGTTCAAAAATCAAAAGTGTGAGTAAGAGTCATAAATGTCGCACCCTGTCGAAAAGAATAAAATAGAATAATTTTCAATATAGATTATTACATAACACTTATTGAAAGTCATTGTTTTATTTACCACCATGTATTAAAACTAAAAACCTTCGAAACTTTTTCGAATTTAACTCTGACGGTATGATGCATGTAATTAAAAGTGGGGCAGCGTAGACGGTAAAACCAGTTTTATTAGAGCCTTGGGCCACGTAGCGATTTTCCATGTGATCGTCGAAATTTGTTACAAAGTGTGGGTGGATGGGTCGTGGAAAACTGGTTATATACCAGGAGGGTTAGGAATATGGGGTAAAAGGGTGGGTCTGATGAAACCGCGAGGCTTTGATATCAGTGCAGTGGGTGAGCGTGATATGTTGATTTATATGCGATATTGGAGCACTCTGATTCGTACGAACGCCGACAGGGAAGGTAATATTATGGTGCATTTCGGTCGATATATACAGTACTTTGTTTTAAAAGTCACGCTCATTGGTAATCATATTACTGATACAAATCGCAATCATTAACATATTTTTCAAATAAAACGTAAACTAAAAAAGTATAGATACAGTCTACACATGTCTCAACATTGGTTTCCTCTTATTTCTGAGAAGGAAGAGCGGCAAATAAAACAGTAGCGGCAGTAACATTCGCGACGTATCTGCTACTATGGTCACTGGGGAGTGGGGGACGGGATTGAGGTATGTGAATGTGAGGTATGTGTACACGAGGTTGACTGACAGCCTTCCCAGGGCTACCTTCAGCTTTTGAATATCAATATTTGGTCAAAACTACGCAGAACAAGCTTACAATATCTGAAGGTCTTGCAGTGGTATATGCTTGGGTTTGTATTTGATTTTATTAATTTTAGCAAAAAGTTCAGAAAACCAGTTTTATTCCAATTCATTAGTATATAAAATTTAGACCTGTTATTCAAATTACAATTTCATTTAACCTACAACCTATTTTCAATTTTCATATGCTTACTGAAATAATACCGGCTTTGTTTGATCCCAATAAACTAATACAGTAACTACAAACATCAATTATATTCGATTATTATAATGATATTAATATTTCATTCGGTTTCAGCCTCCCAAGTTTAAATTATTATCCGAAATACATAATATACGTATTATATCGTAATCAATATATTAATGGACTAGGGCATACTTATATGGTAATCAATAATGTAGAATGTACCATATTATGTAAGGTACATAGTAGCTATGTTCTCGCCGGAAATTTCATTGTACGCTAGCAACCTGGGCTCGATTCCGCCGGCAGTAATGAATTTGTTAATTGCAATTTTACTGATTTACCTTGTGCTCGGCTGTGAAGGAACACATTGTGAGGAAACCTGCATGTCTGACAAATTAAAAATATTTCGAAGATACGAGAAGTCTGCCAACACACATTGGGGCAGCGCAGTGCACACATACGTGGTAGAGCTTTTCTTCAGGTATATTATTATGTTTTAGCACGAATGGGTCGCCTCGACCGGGGTAGAATCACGCTCACAGAATACCATCGTAAAATAGCAGCTTAATGCTGCTGTGTTTCGTATGGTGAGTGTAGAGAACCGGAGACCCTTTTACTGGAAACGAGGCATTCCATCTTAGTCCTCAGGGTGACAACGCATCTGCATTTTGGTTCTTAATCGAAGATAAATGTAGATGTCTATGGAACACAGCATCCACTTACCATTAGGTGGACTGTGTGCTCGTTTGTCAACCCCATTCTATAAAAAACTTTAAAAATTCTCTGCCCTAAAACCCTCTCAGTACTTCTTGTATCTGCATCTTGAATAAATTATATATCTATCTATCTATCTTGATCAAGAGATAGATCTATCTATCAATTTTAAGTGTTGATTTACCACGTGGACAGCAATGAAAGAAAAATTGCGAGGAAACCTGTATGTTGGAAAAATACAATATTTTGAGGACATAATATGAAATCTGGAGCAGCGCGACCGGATAAACGCTTCATAGCCCTCTCAGATATGAGAAGAGACCAGTGCCTAGCTGTAGGAGTATAAATATATTAAAACTTTTTTTAGCAAGAAACCCATTGTGACTTTTTTACGTAACATTTAACAATTAAGTCATTACATCCCTTCACAAATTCACAGCTGCTTTGCGGCAATCTATGAGTTCATATAGGTCCTATATAGATTAATATAGGAGACCTATATGAACTCATAGATTGTCACAAAGTACAGTTCTGATCCACCTGCATCCATCGACTTATAAATAAAACTCGACTTGAAAATAAGATATCAATTGATTATAAAAATCACATTGTTAAAAGCTTGGCAGTAATCACCTTATTCCCAGGGAGTTATTATCAAACATGTTCATATTCATTATTATTATAAAACTTTTTAATGCAGTCTTAGTTTTATGAAAATATCAAATTTGGTGATAAACACACTTTTATAATTTCTAAGATCCCTTAAATGAATTACTGACTCTGTGGGGTCTCAGCTTAAGCCTTGGTGAAATCTATTACCAACAATGGAAAGTATAGAGAAGTATTACTTTTAAACCGTTGTTCAAACTGAGCTAATATTTTTGTTAGTGTTGGCTCAATCAACGGTCTATATGCACAGAAACTGATTTCTCTCCAGCAACCTTATACGCATAAAACTGTTGTGACCGAAAAAAGAAGGAGTTGTTCTAAATGACACACATAGGTTGTGCATTTATTAGGACTCTTTCTTTGCCAATGAGTTCGTCTGGACGTGCCACCCTCTTACCATTTTCTGCCACTAAACCGCGGTGCTTGCACTGCTGTGTTCCAATCTGAAGGATATAGCTAGCCAGTATAATTACAGGCTATGAGATAACGCATCTGTAGACTTCTTTGTTAGAAGTGGGCATAAGATGTCCATGGGCTGCATTAGCCACTTACCATCAGGTGGACTATAAGTTCGTTTGTCACTTTAGTTTTATAAATAAAGGTAATCTGGAAAATGAGATGATGGCAGTTAAGGAAAAATACAATATGAAATTAATAGTGATGAAACTAAATTCGGATTTCGCTTCATCATTTATGATGACTCAGTCATTCATGAAAGCGATTTTATCCATGATCAAAAAGATTATGAGCATTCTACAACATTAGCTCAAAATACATAACAATACTACGTAAAGAATAGCCACTCGCCCCTACGCCGATCCGAATTACCTCACCCCGTCCAAATTTTAGCGGACACTTCATTTGCTTTAAGCGGAGGGAATTTACTCACACATACAAAGACAACTTTCACGTACACAAACTTATGAATAAATGCGTGATAGGTGATTATGACGCGTTTTTTTTTTCATATATTTTATCGAGGTGGCCAGGCCATGCCAATGTCATATTGATAATTGACGGTTTCGTGGCGATGTGGCTTAGCAATGAGTTACAGCGCTGAGGACCGCGGGTTCAAATCTCGCACGGGACGAGTATTTGTATGGCGTACAAAAAATTGTTCCCGGTCTGGATGTTTGTCCTTGTGCAATTTATGTATGAAACGGCCTCCCCGAAACAGGTGAAAATCTTAGAGTGATAGTAACGTTTATATATTGAAAAAAAAAAAGAAAAATTACACCTTGGGTTTAAAAAAAATGTTGTCAACCTTATTTGTCAGCTTCGTAACGCAGTGGCTTAGGAATTGGTTTCAGCGCAATGGGCCGCGGATTCAAAGCGTGGGGTGGTTTACAAATAATCGGGTCTGGATGTTTGTCCATCTGTGATTTTTATTCGTAAATCGCCTTCACGGTACAGGAGAATATCATAGTGTGAGGGCACCGTTTAAAAACAAAATGCAATTGAAATCAGACACTTTTCAAAAATTTTAATGTATTCTTACTTTATGCTAACCCAATAAATAATGTAAAAGTAAATAAAAGATAGAAGAGCAACTGTTCTTCTTATTTATTCTAGTCATCTTTTCTTCTATCGAGAACTGTTTTTACGTGTATTGTAGTAAGAAGACCGAACAAGCATCCATTGCCTCAAGCGTTTGTGTGCTCAAGTGGAAATGAATCGAATCTATCAAAGGGTTAACTTCAACAAGCGTATTGTTTTGAATTATTTGTTTTAATAGTAAAAAAATACCTACTCAATTTAATTGCTAAAGCAAATAAAAAAATATAACAATTAATAAAGGCATACGACTTTATACAGCCTTTATTGTATATGTAGTTTATATGCTTATATAGCGTCTTTAATTTACTTGCGCACTCACCGGAAGTGACGAACAGCAGGATGGCGGCGATGCTCCCGTTAAACGACATGGTCGCCTCGAAACCTGCAAAAAATACATACTATAAGTAATATTATACACAGCTATCACCATGTTATCAACCTTGTACAATTAAAAAAAAAGCAAATTTTGGTTGTCATGTTAATTTTATTTTGTTACAGTTAACTGGATGGAATGACAGCAGTCTACCTGCTAACAACTCAATAACAATACTGCGTTTGCCAAATGGCAATGCCATTCTGCCAATCTGCCATGGGTGGTAACTGTAGCAAATATGAGGTTATTTATGGGGTTATGTTCAGCCGTGGACTTTTGCTGGGATCGATTGAATAAATGAATGAAAACCATCAAGTACGCTCGTTAGTCACTCGATTGTAATTATAGAAATATCTTTGTTAATTACGTAGATTGCTGAATTTCTCAATGATCTTTTAAGAAATGAGCGAGGATCTCTGCACAGTAACGTGTTATAGATTCTAACTAAGATATATCCGTTACAGCCTATTTTAGTCCACTTCTGAACATAGGCCTCCCCAATAGATTGCCTCATAGGGCATATTTGCCATAGTTGCAATGCTTGGGAAGCGGGTTCGCAACCGCAGTTTTTATTCGTTATTAGGAAGACGCTGCGGCACATCTTCTGAATTGTTTTCATATGTCGTCTCTTACGACACCAACGGGATGATATGGAGTAGTGGATATTCTTACACCGTCACTACATAGTTAACTAAAATTGTATAAAAAGGGTAAATATAATATTAAGGATTTTTTTTGATGATAAAGCCCCTAAAAATGAGGTAATTGCTACCAAGCTATTTCTAATATGATTTGTGTAGTTAATTGTGTAACAAAGAATGAATGAGGAAAAGTATCAAAGCAAATTTAGAAGTGAATGGCAGAGAAAGCAAGAGATGCTGTAAACTGCAGTTTATCGACCGAATAGGTGATATATTGAAGATGGTCCAAATTAAAAGAACCCTTAATCGCCGAGTATGTATGTAAAGGAGGCGAGAGACGAGATAGGTGGATTAGGATTAATGGAAGTTCGTAGTCTCTGCCTAACCCTCTGGGTGATGGGCGTGAGTGTTTATGTGGTTATGTGTTTATGTATTGCGTAACATAATTCATGATTGTAAGCTTTACTTATTATAAAGAAATGTCCCGCTTGGTTTCTTGCTGATTATTCCCAGAACAGAGGTATTTTTCGAACCAATGGTAAATTAAAAACAAAAACGACTTTCCGTAGGTATTTATAATTGTAAATTATTTATTATTATTATTATTTATTATTTATAAATGTATTTATTTTTTCTATTTCTATTTCTTTCTCTAACTTTAAATATATACTTGAACATTACATAGATTTTATTCGATGTGCTTATACAAGCTTACCGATATAAAGTCGTTATAATATGAATTAAAATAGCTTACAAATTAATAAAAAAATAAAAAGGTAGATATTAATACCAAAATAAGGATAAAACGTAAAACAAACACAATGGGTTTCGAAAGTAGGACGAAGTGAAATCCGCTCCATTGGGTGTTGCCGGACTTCGGTTTCCTTTTGAGAACTACTGAGGCTTTCATTGGGGTGTTAAGCTTCATCTTACTTTTAATAGAGCACAAAAATTCGTAAAAAAATAATTTAATACCGATTTATTTGTTTTAATATACCGGCTGAATTTTAACCATGAGGAAAATAATATCGGTGAACGAAGTAGAAGCCTATGATAACAATACTTTTTTTATTGAATAATGGTACCAAACAAACATACATTCCATCTGATGGTAAGTGGATACTGTGGCCCATAGACATTTAAATTTATCCTCTACTAGCTGTTCCCCGCGACTTTGCTCGCGTGTAATTTAGGGTTTCAATTTGTTTGCGCGGAATTCCAATTCTTTTTCTAAAATAAAAGTAGCCTAAGTTACTCCTTATAACATCAGCTATCTGCCAGTGAAAGTGCTTTCAAAATCGGTCCAGCCATTTCGGAGAGTATCCGGAATAAACATACAGACAGATAATTTTTTTTAAAAAATGTGTTTTTGTTACATATAACGTATATAATTTCATATGTATTTAGTAAAAAAGCTGTTATTTTGACATTATAATCAAACACTTCAATTTTATTTATTTGTATAGATTAAGAATCAAAATGCAGATTCTTTGTCACCCCCGAAGACTAAGATGAAATGCCTCGTTTCCAGTAAAAAGTGGTTTCCGGTTCTTTACACTCACCATACGTAACACAGCAACTAAGCTGCTATTTTGCGCTGGTATTCTGTGAGATATCCCTTATTTACTATTTACGAGTACTCACAATTTCTGCGCCAAAAGTTATTAAAATAAATGTGCCGTTATTTACGCACTCAGTAGTTAGCTGGTATACCTATGCGTGGAACTTTAATCTACGCAAGCAACATTGAAAACAGTTTTGCTGCATTATGAACCGCACTTTCATACTCTCGTAGCAAACAATGCCGACTCCGGTATTACCGCGGGTACTCTTTAAAATCGCTTTTGTTATAAAACTCATTTAGACTCATGTACAGGTATCTTCCAAAAATACACGAGTAATTTTTAAAATTAAAATTTCCGCAGGTTTAAAACAATGAGCGTGCTTATTCCCGTTTTTATTTTCGGGCAGTGGCGTGTCGCGAAGCAGAAGTTTAGTGTAAAACAGTTTGAGGAAATTTCTTTGGGATGAAAACTAACACTTAATTTCAAAGTACTTAAGTATTTTTGAACATTAATTAACGCTTTGGTTTTCGTTTCGCTCGATATTAAATAATATTCATTCCATTACAGCCATTAAATTCTACTACTAAACTTAGGCCTTCCCCATAGATTGGCTCATAGGGGAGATTTTTCCATATCGGGGCAATGTACACAATATTACAACAAAGTCCCAGAAAATATACAAGGTCTCTCATTTACCAAGTTCAATTATTTTATTAAACAAAAACTGTATAAAAGGGTTATTATAATATAAACGAATACATTATTGATAATAACCCTGGGAATGAGGTGGTCGCTTCTAAGCTGTTTCTTTTATAAGTTTTGTAAGTAGTTTGTACAACCTGTATTTTATTGTAAAATTTGACTTTGAAAAAAGTCCCGCTGGGTTTCTTGCTAGTTCTTCCCAGGACAGACGGTTTTTTCCGAACCAGTGGTATAAGTAAAAACTGTAAACTTTACTTGTATGGCATGGAAATTTTTAAGTGTTCTCCTTTTAATTAACGTATTTTTAAATTATTAATAACATGTACTGTATCTATAAACAATGTTTATAGATACAGACATGTTATTATGATACAGTTATTGTGTTTGTGTAGTTTTCTGGATAGTTTAGATTCACAACTGAACCCGGTAGGTGTCGCTATTTTCAAGATTTAGAAATCATCTGTGCGAAGCCGGGGCGCATCGCTAATATATTATATATTAATAAAATCATTTGGAATTAGTTCAATGTATTAGAGACATCATTACATAGAATGGTTGTTTGATTTAAAATTATAACTATCCAGTGGCACAAATAATTGCAATATTTTAAATACATGACCATGTCAGTACACCGATACAACAAATAGCTATGTATTTTATACAGCAAGGAATACTTACTTCTATTTCATTAGGTTAAATCGGGAAGCACCATACCACATAATACCAGCGTGAAATAGCAGTTTAATGTTGCTGTGTTTCTTAAAGTGAGAGTAGAGAACCTTTTTCACTGGAAATGAGGCATTCTATCTTAGTCATTAGTGGTAACAATGTATCTGCATTTTGATTCTTAATCGAAGATAGACGTTGAGTTTATGGGCCACAGGATACATTTACCATCAAGTGGACTGTGTGCTATTTTGTCATCCGTATTCTATAAAAAGACTTTGTAAGAAAGGAAGAGGAAGGAGATTCTAAACTAAAAAGTTTATTTTAATTTCTTTTAATACAATTTGTTTCTTACGATTATTTTAATGAAAGTTATATTTTCTTACAATTTTTTTGTCGAATGTCTTTAAAAATTGTCTGATAACGGAATAATTTCATTAACTTTAAGTTAATAGGGCTTTTATTAGCTTTTATATAGTTATTGAATATTAATTAAAGCGGATATGGACGTGAATCGATCTGCTTTTACCATTAACTTCCATTAATTTGGTGATCAATTGTACTATTTTTGATTTCAAAAAACTATTGAGCTAATTTTAACGAAAATGTAATAAGGTATTTATTATTGCATTATATTGTACCGTGTAGTGGCGGTGTAAGAATACCCACTATCCCTTATCGTGCCGTGAGTGTCGTAAGAGGCAACAGAGGGAAACAAATCAGGGGATGGTCAGTAGCGTCTACCAAATAATAACAACTGGTAGAGCCAAGCATGAATGGGTCAGCTCGACCGGCGAAAGACCACACTCTCACAGAATACCAGCGTAAAATAGAAGCTTAATGCTCCTGTATTTCATCTCGTGAGTGTAGAGAACCGGAGACCCTTTATACTGGAAACGAGGCATTCCTTCTTAGTCCTCAGGGGTGACAACGCATCTGCATTTTGATTCTTAATTGAGGATAAATGTAGATGTATACGGGCCCCAGCATTCACTTACCATCAGAGGGTCGATGAGCTTGTTTGTCGTCTTTATTCAATGAAATATATGACCAAACTTGAAATAAAACCTATTTAATAATAAATAAAAATCATCAATATCGGTTAAAAATTGGCGAAGATATCGCGTAAATAAAAACATACAGTCGAATTGTCTCTCCCTTTTTTGGAGTCAACTAATAAATAATAAGAGTGAAACAACAAAAGGTCAAATTCTGTGTTATAAAATAATAATAAAAAATGAAATCCTAGTACTAACATAAAACATTATCATATACATATGTTGTGAGTTTATCCAAGTCTTTGCATTTGAGCAACAAAATTAAGACGGCTTCTAATAAAATTAAAATGACGTGGAGTATAATTAATAGTGAAACTGGTAAGGTCAACTCTCGCAATTCAAACTACCGGTTAAGTTTTAACAACAAATTAACGGAATCAGATCAGGATGTTGCAATGGTTTTTGAGCAATATTTTACGGATATTCCGATCTTAACCACTAAGTCACTGAATTCTTCTCCTGCCGTCGTCGAATCATTACTTAAACAAAATGTAAATGCGTGTACAAAGAATTTTACATTTCATAAAATATCATCAAAAGATATTGTAAAATATTTTAAAACTATTGATATTAAGAAAACTGCGGATCTGTGGGGGATTTCCGTTAAAGTTATTGCGTCTATAATCCATATAATCGCGCCTCAACTAGCTATTATTTTTAATACTAGTATCGAATATGGTGTGTTTCCTGATTTGATGAAGCATAGTATAGTAATACCTTTATTTAAATCTGGTAGTACATTAGACCCCGCCAATTTTAGATCCATTTCTGTACTGCCAACACTAAGTAAAATTTTTGAAAAATTATTCTTGATCAAATGTTAATTTTTTTTAATGTTAATAATTTACTTCATAAAAATCAATTCGGTTTCACAAGGGGTCGCTCGACAACTGATGCTGGTGTTGAGCTGAATAAATATATTTTCAATGCATGGAAGAATTCACAGGATGCTTTGGGTATATTCTGTGACCTATCCAAAGCCTTTGATTGTGTTCACCATGAAACATTAATCAGGAAACTACAATACTACGGTGAAAGAAGTAATTCTTTTAAATTAATTGTTTCATATTTAAATAACAGAACGCAAAAAGTTGTCATTAATAGTATGAGCTCTTCCGGGTCGATAGTACAAATGGGCGTGCCCCAAGGCTAAATTCTCGGCCCTTTCTGTTTCTTGTATTTATCAATGACTTACCTTACATAGAAGGGAATAACCATGATATAGTATTATTTGCTGATGACATTTCATTAATTTTAAAATTAAAACGACGAATACTACAATATGACGAAGTAAATAATGCTTTATCTAAATTAATAAAACGGTTTAATGTTAATAATTTGCATTTAAATGGCACTAAAACAAAATGTATGAAATTCATGACTCGAAATGTCAAACATTTAAATAATAATGTAATATTAAATGGAGAGGAACTGAGTCTTTTTGATACCACCATTATTCTTAGAATAACACTAGACGCGAAGCTTCAATGGAGCCCCCATATATCAAAATTAGCAAGCAGACTTATTTCTGGAGCATATGTCGTAAAAATATTAGAAATCTTACCAGTGTTGAAACGGCTAGACTAGTTTACTTTAGGTTTTTTTATAGCATAATTTCGTATGGTATTTTGTTATGGGGACATGCGGCTGACACTGAAATTTTATTTGTTTTACAGAAGAGGGCCATAAGAGCAATCTCTGATTTAAAACCTAAAGAGTCGCTCCGACAAAAATTTAAGGAAATAAATATATTAACTTTGGCCTCTCAATACATTTATGAAAATGTCAGTACCAGTTACTCGACTCCACCGAGTCAGTAATTCATTCTTAGGGCGATGTATACGCTTTTACAACAAAATCCCAGAAAATATACAAAATTCGACCTGCTCAAAATTCAAAAACTTTATTAAACATAGTTTGTATAAAAAGGGTTATTATAATATTAACGAATTTATGGATGATAATAACCCCTGGGAATGAGGTGTTCACTACCAAGCTATTTCTAATTTGTTTTGTGTGGTTAATTGTGTAACATCATGTATGTTGTAAGGTGTTATTTAAAAAAAAGTCCCTGGGTTTCTTGCTGGTTCTTTCCAGGACAGAGATTTTTTGTTGAACCAGTGGTAATTAAACAAAAGAGTGACTTTCAATAAGTATTATTTATAATCTATATTGAATAAAAAAGATTCTGTTTCTGTTGATGAAATAGTGTATTAAAGTTTTTATTCTATTAAGTGTATAAATATAAATATATATATATATATATATATATATATATATATATATATATATATATATATACATTAATTTATTTACTTTACTTATTTTCTTATTTGTTTTACATTCGGCATATATTTTATCATGTTTATGATATTTTATGTATTTATATAACCTATTAATAAGTCTCAACCGGACGAGAATACTACAAAATATCTGAATTCATAGTTTATTTGCATAAGAATGAGAGTATCTAATCAAAAAAAATCTAATCTACAAAATTAAAAAAAAAAGTATATAATCCAAAAAAAATACAATTTTTTTTAAGAAAAAATTCCTGCTTGGATTCTTGCTGGTTCTTCCCAGGACAGAGATTTTTTTGCAAAATAAGTATTATTTATAATCTATAGTGACTAAAAAGTTTCTGTTTCTCTGTTTCTCTTTCAATACAGAATAGTTGTTATGACATGTCTTAACAATTTTATTTATTCAATTTTATTAAACATTATTTACTATAATTAAATGCATATATATTAAAACATTAATTAAATCCGAAATGTAATAATAGCATTTATTTTAAATTTTAACTTAGAACTAATAGTATACAGACGCTAAATTTATAATCATATATTGTAGAAGTAACAAAAATCTCTCGTATTATATAAATTTATCAAAAGTATGCAACTATAAGTCTCCGAGAGATGACAACATAATATTAAAAGTTAAGGGAGCAGTTTGTTTTCTTGCTTAAAGGCTTATTATATCTATTCAGCAAAGAAACGCAGCCAGCGTTCTTGGGACTATACCGCTGGGAGGAGGACTGTAGGATACTTTTAGTTTTTTTTTTTTTGTTATATTATAAATATTGTATATTTGTGTATTATTTATATATAAATGTATATTAAATAAAATTAAAACTATCTCTTTTCAATATTATTACTTATGTATGTTTTATGAATTATTTAAGCTATTGAAATTGACGATCATTTGCATCTTTGAAACATTAATACATTCAAATGCCAAGTATATTTATATTTGTTACAGTTTTCAAAGTTTGTACTTTTTTTTAATTCTGTCGCGTTGGTTTCTTTTATTACTTTCCATTTGTTTACTTACTCTTTCAGCAAATCCAACCTAAATTTTACACTCAGGTTCTGAAAGAATCATTCCGTAACAGTCACATTAACAGTTAGTCAACTTTCACCCGCGTATTTTTTTCCGACGCTACGACAGCTAAAAGTTACGGCGTAGCGAACCGACCGCGCACGTAGACTTCTACACCGCTAATGGCGGGAGCTTACTTCCACACGGCACAGTCTAAAGAAATAATTTCACAACAAATGGCTAAGGTCCAGTATATCAATTGAGCTACTGCAAATGTTGCTAACTTATTAAGATAGATTATACTCATTATGCATTTGCTTGTTTTGGACATAATTGAATATGAGACTGTTACGCAGAGATTATTTTCTCTTTATTTCGTTTTACCGAATGGTTTAAGCATTCAGTATTTTGGAACATTTTAACTGCTTCTACATTTTTCTTCTTCATCACCATTATCATCATCATTGCATTCTATCAAGTCCACCATTAAACATAGGCTATCCCCATAGACAGGTAGAAAACACGATCCTAAACCACTAGCTTCCATAGAACATGGATCCTGCTACATTTATTAAGGTTGCGTTATATTCTAATGACGTTATACTCTACTGAAAATGTTCTTATTATGGATTTCAACACGCCGAGATTTAATGCGTGGTAGATCCACGCTGCAACTAAATCAGAGTAATTAAAAATATGAACGTTCTGTATTGAATTTACTAAAGAGTTATGTGTTTGAATGTAGCTTTCTAGATTCCGAAAGGCTTTTTATTTTATGAGTTATATGTTTTGAAAACTTTTTCTAGTGCTTTTTATATTAAAACATATAAAAAATAATAAACTACTTTAACTTCAATTCATACTTAGAATAAAAGCCTTATATGGGCGATTTGTTTGGCCATAATCTAATATTAAAGGTTAACTTTGACTAAAAACGAAATTTAACAAAGTAATTTTTACCGTCTTTAATATAATGGATTTCCGCAAAGCAACGCATGATTCTGTTAATTATTTTGGCCTTATTCCTTATTTATTTTCAAAGAGAAATCATATTTATTAATATTCCTTCAACAGATAACATTTATAAACACTTTTAAATATTTTAATAATCTAATATATTATAAGATGTTCATTTAATTCCTACTGATAGGCATAGGCCCTTATTTCTGAGAGAATTTTCGGAGTAGGAAATATTCCACCGCGCTGCCCCAAATAAAAGTTGGGAGAATCATCATCTCTTCGAAATATCAATTTTTAGAAGTGCAGGTTGCGTCAAAATATTTTATTTGCAACTAAGTACGTCAGAAATCAGTACTTAAAAAGACATACCACTTTCATTCATATCGGTGGGGTTTGAACAAGCTGTGTTTGGACCATTAGGGCATTAACGTACTGGTAAATTTTTAAGTTAGCACTTATTGGATTCTCTTACGTAGCCATTACACAGTCATGGTGCAAGGTAACAGAACAAAACGAGACTTTAAA
The DNA here is from genome assembly GCA_029286625.1 of Parnassius orleans. Lineage (NCBI taxonomy): Eukaryota > Metazoa > Arthropoda > Insecta > Lepidoptera > Papilionidae > Parnassius > Parnassius orleans. The sequence continues at coordinate 298,465 of JAGSMP010000040.1, read as the reverse complement.
TAAAAAGTAAAGCCGACTTAAATAACTAAAAATGATAAAATAATTTCCACAGAAAAGTTTAGAAGTCGGGACTAAGACATAGTGTATAAAAGTATTAAAACCACGACTTCAGTTTTTTTTTTCTTATATTTGAAGTCGGCTTTACTTTTCATTAATAGCCTAATTTTTTGGCTCTTAAGAGTGTACTAAGAAATATCACAAGCTCGAATATCATCCAAGTAGTTACATTGAAAATTTCATCCCCTATTTGACCACCCCCGAAGTAACCTCTTTATAAAAAAATATCATTGATATCGGTTCACAATTTACTGTCGTAGATATCGCGTAACATACATACAAAAAGAAGACAGTCGATTTGCGAACTTCTTTCCTACCATCTGATCCTATAATTAATAAAATGAAATCCCAACCCAAGCCTACACCTGCAAAACATCAAGATACTATAAGCTCATTCTGCGTAGATCGGACCAAAAATTAATAATTTTAAACTGAAGGTAGCCGTGGTTAACTATGATATTGGGACGTCGAACACCTCAATCCACCCCGTGAGCATGGGTGCCATGGGTTTGAAGTTGGTTAAAAATTAAATTACAAAAAGTAAGTAGGCTTTAATAGGAAATTAATGACTTAAGGCAGGATTCTATCTAGTTTTAGAGCTTAATATATGACAGTAATCCGAATATATAAATTATTATTAATTTATGTAACATCATGATTTGCAAACTAATGCGTGTGTATATATGGATGCAAACACATTTGTAATTTTTTGTATGTGTGCGTGTATGACTGACTCAAGCACTTAAAAATTTCGCTTATAAAAATATATAGAAGATTTTCAGTTTTAAAATCGCTTATATATTTTTTTACTATTATAAGACAGCGCTTGACTACTATCCCACCTGATGTTAAGTGATGATCCAGCCGAAGTTGGTGAAGCGCACTGACTAATGATATAATTATATATATCATATTTATTTGAATTATACCAATTTTTATTTTTATTATACCGGGAATGAAACTTTAATGATTTAGTAATTCAATGAATATAACTAATCAATGCCCAATACCTATATTCAAGAAACGTTTTAAAACCAATCGTAACGGGTAAGAAACCTTTTTTTCCCCGTTACGATTAGTTTTATTCATACGAGGTGCATGTAAAAACAGTTCATATTACAAACTACTCATTCCGCAACGTAGGATGACTTAAAATAAAAATAAAATCTTTAAACGGTTCATAAATAGTTGAACGGGTATTTTGTTTCAAAAAAGGGGTTTCCGTGCACTTTACTTACTGCAAAACGGCACTTAAAAGGAAACGAAGCGTTTTTAAATATTTAATTTTGAAATCCGGCATAAAAGATGACGTATCTTAAGATAAAAATAAAACATGGTTATTTATTTTTTATTATGCAACATTTAAGTAAGTATCGGAAATATGTTTTATCAGTTTACTGAAGTCTGTAAAATAGCAGATCCAAAATCGATAGCTAAGAAAATCTCGAAACTCTTTTATCTGGTCTGCGTAGATAGAACTGACAAATGCGCCGCAAACCGGCTAAGTTGTCCCGAACGCGATCCCGCGAGAACAAGAAAGTATCTGTCGGTACACGTGTGCTGACATATCATAGATTAATTTGTAAAGTTGTACAGAGTCGACGCGCTTCATATCTTAATAGACATAATTTATTGTATGTATTGTTGTATTTTATTATATTAGAAAACTATAAAATAAATGGATTTAACATATTAAATTTCAGACCTCAAATCACGTGATTGTCACGTTTTGAATCACGTGCCCAATTTCATTTCATTTCTATAGTTTTATTTAGCGCTAACAATTTTTATAGAATCGTCAACTTGGTTAAAACAGTTTATTGCACATGAGACACAATACACGGTAAATAACACGAATAAGCTTTAGTAAATTTGGAAGTGTGTGAACTTCAATAACATATAGACGGTATAGTAATAGGCTATTGTTAAACTAGTTCCTACATCGGGCGCAGATAAACACTATTATTAACTATTACTAAATAAAGTTGTTTTTACCTAGTCTCGTACTTACTAAGCCTTACTAAAATATATACTTCTACTTTTACAACTATGGACTTCTTTATTTCATGATCCTAACTCACCTTTCTCGCTTTATTTACATCCATATATCTACGCATACATGCTCGTCGGTTAAGGGCTAAATTTGGTCCATCTTAACCATACGTTCAATTAGTTCGATGAAATTCGTTCTAGGGCGTCTCTTACCGACTCTGCCACTCACTTCTGCTGCATAAATTTTCTTTGTCACACCATCCTCATTCATTCTGAGTATCAAAATCACATAAGAGTTAATTTTTTAACTCTGGCCGAAACATAATTTTTCTCTTATCACATTATTTTTTACCCTATCATTCATAGTCACAACTAAAAAAAGTAATCTCAATACATGTTTTACAATACAATCTAGAATTTCAGAAGTAACATCATTATTGGTAAGTATCAGACTGTTTTGTCTACATCGTGTAATCTATGACTAGCGGAGCGCGTAGTTTTTATCAGCTTCCAACGGTGCCTGCCCGCAAAAGATACTTCTGAACAAACGAAGTGGATTCAGTATGTTTAAATTTCAACACTTATTTTATGAAACCGTCGACTCCCTTACAGGTGTAAAATTTATTACACTCTTCTTTTTCATTACTTTTACCATCTTCAATACTGAGAATACATTATTCAGTGTTATGTATTTTTATATTTTCTCAAATAACTACCGATTTAAGGTGCGAGAGATCTGGTAAGCTAAGTTCGTTAATCCACCCGCCAAGCATGACGATTAAGACTAATCTTCCCCACAATGACAGAGTCTCATGTACATATGTCATTCATATATATAAATATAATCATAAATATTCTGTTTCATAAATATCTAACGATCCGCCCCGGCTTCGCACAGTGTTTACTGGATCTTGACAACAGCGCAACCTACAGGGTCCATTTGTATATTCAAAATATTCAGAGGCCCACTGAAACACTAACAAAAAATTTCATCAAAAGAGTTCAGTGACAAACATATGTACAGAATGATTATAAATATAAAGATTTGATTTTATAACTTAATACGTAATAAAAATACGCTGCAGCTATATTGTTTTTGTAGCACGAATGAATCGACTCAACCAGGGAAGGACGACGCTCTCATAAAATACCTATATAATAATTCTACTGTGTTACGACTGTTGAGATCCGGAATTTTTTACCGGAAATGAGAAATTCCATAATAGTTCTCAGGGGTGAGAACCATCTGCATTTTGATTCTTAATCGAGGATAGATATAGGTTTCTATAGGCTACAGCATCCGCTTACCATTAGATGGACAGCGTAATCGCCTGTCACCCTTATTCTATAAATATATAAAAATAAATTGTAAAAGGACGGCCCTTGCTGCACAGCAGAGTCGTAGGTTTGAATCCCGCAAGAAACCAGTCTTCGTTTGTCTATGTATGCCTGCAAAAAAAATTCGTCTAGTATCTGGATATTTATCTATATGTGCGATCTGTATTTCCACAATACAAGAAAAAATTCTACTGAAGGAAAAATTTTAATTGAAAGAAGAGAAAAAACAATAAATACCGAAAAAAGATGGGAGATGTCCCCATACTGTAAATACGTTAATCTAAAAAGTCTCTAAATAGTGATCCATATTATAGAGATACTGCACCACATTAACTAGAGAATATACCATAGATGGACATACCTAGTACACCATAAATCAATAATCTTATTGAATGTGGACTAAATTATTTTAATTTATATATAGGTTTTTTATAAGTTTTATATTTATCTAACGACCCGCCCGGCTTCGCCTGAATAGGACCTAGATCTTGATTTAAGATAGTCAAAGGCCATTCATATTAGGAATTTTTTGTATTCTCAAAATAACTATAAGTTTCTCAGATAAAAAATAGCCTAGATTCCTCCTGGCATTGGTCTTTATCTGTTTGTAAAGTTTCATCACAATCGGTTCATCCATGCCGAAGATTAGCCCAGACAGACAGTAAGACAAAAAAATTATAAAGGGTCGGTTGTTTCTTAATAGTTTGCCAATAAACCCCCCGAGCTTAACAGAAGCCAGTTATTTTAATATATCAGACAGATGCTTAAATTTCATGTAATATAGATTTAATTTGACAACTACACTATGAAAACAAAATTAGGTCAAGCATTTCTTAAACTTCCTGTGCTATATGTAATTTCCTGTGGTATACTGGCAGACAGAGGTCCGTGAAATTGTTCGGGGAATGACCCAGCCAGGGAAAGGCATTCGAGGTCACTAGTCAGATGAAATTCCCGGTGGCTGTCCGCCCGTTCTTGCTAACTTTAAACAGATATTTGATAAATGTTTTGTAGGGAATGTTTTCAAATGAACTAGCAATAATATATTATGTAATATTGATGTGAAAGTAAAGGAAGTTTTACATAACTTTCATAAACAATACTATTTTATTTTTCTCAATAAAAGACATAACGTACCACCAGGGAGTGCTGCCAGTGCCTTATGAAATTGAGACGTCCTTCACTGCTGGCCATATGAGGAAACCTAAGGTCAATTAACGAGTTATGAAGAAAGAAGACTGTGTTCGACGCTTCTCTGCGTCATAGAATTTGTATTGAAGATATCCGCAGAAGAACTAGGGTAATCGATATAGCCCAAGGGATAAGTATGCTGAAGGGGCAATGGGTGGACCATATCCACCTTCGAGCTGAAGAACCGACAACCGATGGGGAAGAGAGGTTCTCCGTACCGGTAAGCAGAGTAAATACCGGTAACAGGGTGGCCCCCCACTGTATGTAGGTACGTCGATGGATGCTAGAGGCTCAGGAATGTGTTATGTAGTAATTCTTGGGGGAGGCCTATGTTGAGCAGAAGACTTGTGAAGGGCTATAATTATGATGATGAATGAATCTGGGAAAAGACCACCCTCGGACAGAATTTTAATTAATTTATTTATTTAAGCCTTTATTTCTATGCTTTAAATATAACATAATTTATTCAATCAATTGAAATAATTTGGCTTGTTGTGTTATGGTAAACAACAAGCCAATATTTTATTATATACTGTAAGAAACTATTCCACCTGTGATGTTAAAAATTATTCTCAAAAGTATTTAAATAAAAGAACGCTACTCGGTAACAAACCCTGCTTACTATCAGGACCCCAATTACATGATAATACCAAGGTATGCAAACCAACAGCATCACTACCCATCTCAATGTAACACAGGGCAGCCTCTCAGCAACACGACCTTCCTTGCCTACACTAGCAGAATACCCCAACGGGCATAGTAACGACAGTGGGACACTTAGAATTACAGACTGATGCCTCTTAGTCGCCTGGGCGATACTTTATACTGCTAAAACAAGTAGGAGATTACTATTCTACCTTCATTTGTTAGTATTTCCTCTTATTTTTTACCCTCATTCCCAACACAGCCTCTACTGACAGGAGTCCGTCCTCGGGCTCCATTTAACTTTAAATATTAGTCTCCATCAAAGGCATGGGGGATGCAGGCACCATGTAGGTCACAGGCGACGCGCTTGGCAATGGCTCCACGCTAGCACAACGTGTCGTCAGAGTAAAGTCATAGGCACTACGTTCGTATAACTAATAACAAGTGGTAAAGTTAAAATTTTTGTACAACCGTCTTCAATATAAATAAAAGGAAAGTTAAAAGTCAAATGTTAATAAAATACGCATCATTAAGAATAACTCAAAAACTATTGGCCAGATCTTGATCTAATTTATATGAGACTACATGATGAGCACTAGCTTACAAACAAAAAAGAATCATCAAAATCGGCTTAGCTAGTAAAAAGTTCGGAGTTAACACACAAAAAAACATAATCAAATTGAGAACCTCCTCCTTTTTTTGAAGTTGGTTAAAAATAAATGATTAAGTCAGAGGCACTACTTTAGCATAACTTAACATCTACTTAAGTCATAGGCACGACGTTAGCATAACTCAAGCTAGACGCGACAGAGGCACGACGTTAGCTTGTCCGCCTTGTACTATTGAGAAAGAGGCACAACGTTAGCGTATCTCAATATTACTCTTCCAGGAAGGAAGCACTACGTTAGATATTTCTGACATATGTGTAACTACTCACCCTCAAAGTAAGCATGGGGCAAGCACACCTCGTGTGGAGGCTAAAGTAACGTTACTGGCTTAATATAACTTTCCCGTCTCGGCCCATTCTGACCATGAAACGATAAACTCTTGTTTTCAAATCTTTACAAATTGTTATTCAACAGCACACAATGAGTGGGATCTTGAATACATTTCATACAGACTAAATTTCAGAATTGAAAACATCGTCCAAATCAGAATTTAGTATACAACGCTTCCTATTAGAGCTTAACGCACGTCTTAGATAATACAATTTTTTCTGAGGAACACTGCGCACACGGCACAGATCGTACTATACACTGAAGACACAGGGCACCTAGCTAAATGCGCTCCAGTGAGCGGTTACGCTGCGTTCGCGCCCGCGAGCTGTTTCACCCCACCAGTGCCAGCGAGCCGCTGCGCCGCAACAGTGCCAGCGAGTCGCTGCGCTACAATCGCGCCAGCAAGCCGCTGTACCGCACCAGCGCCAGCAAGCCGCAGCGCCGCACCAGTACCAGCGAGCTGTCCAGACTTCAACACTGTAGGCATAGGCACCAAGTTTGCATACCTTCCAGTGGCTCCCAGTGACTGTTGACATAGGCAAGGCACAAAGTTAGCGTTAACTACTACACCTAAAACCTTTTAAATATTGGATTTTACTCTTAAGTAGTTTTAATGTAAAATTTCGAGTACACCACGGAAAAATCCGACACGCTTCCGAGAGCGAACGAGGGCCGCGAGACGCGACGCGACGCGACGAGGGCACCATGTACACCCTCGTACTCTGCCTGTCTCGTGGTGTCTCAACGAGCGTGTACAGCCGCCATGTCGGTTTTTTGCGCTCGAGTCAAAGGGTCTCGTGAGTCTCGCGATGAAAACGAGAGCGCGCCTGTACTGAATAAAACACCAACATTCATTGACAAAAAAAACAGACAATTTTTTTTTATTAACATATTTAACTTGTGGTTTCTAAACGAATCAAATGGTTGCGCGATTCACAAAGGAATAGCGCCATCTATGGATAGTTTTTAGTACTAAGATAATCGTACTGTATACCGTGTTAAATGTTGTTGGAAACTATGAAGCTATCTGTTTACAATGAATTGATATTAGTTTAATGTACAATAATTAGAATATTTATTTAACAACTAGACATTCCGCCTACCATGGCCAGAATGGTCATTATTCCCGCCCACTATGAATCAACAATCACCGAAAGTGGACTGTAAATAGACAAGGTAAAACATGAAAGTGTGTAGATTCAAATGGTTGAATCATGGTGCATAGGTAACAAAAAACAAATAGGTTATCTTTAAAATCCTAAAAAAATCTTATTAAATAGAATCCAAAGATATTTAATCTAAAGATTTACGTTTACAACATGCTCTATTAACCAAACAAAACAACTCCTAAACTTAAAAATAACAATAAACGTGTCAGGCATTGACTGACACCAAAGAGAATAAATAAAGGTAGGCATTATTCTGCCACTGGCAAGACACACAATTTTACAATAGGTCTTTTAATTATGACATCCTTGCATTTGAGACTCACTACCCGCGTAATATTGTCCAAACCCTTGTGTTTTTCTGTAATAATACCCATAAGCCATTTCGCTGGAGGAAGATCATCCTCCTTAACTAAAAATACGTCCCCAATTTTAGGCTCTGGTGTTTGGTTTGCCCACCGGTGACGTTGTAGAAACTGAGTCAAATATTCGCTAGACCACCTTCGCCAGAAGTCCTGTAACATTTTCTGGGTTAGTTGCCAGCGTTTCAGAGAAGATATCGACGAAGTTTCATAATTAGCATCTGGAACAAGCACCAAGGGTTCACCGATGATAAAATGTCCCGGTGTGAGAGTTGTTGGATCCTGTGCATTGGTGCTAACCTGTGACAACGGCCTAGAATTAAGGCATGCCTCAATTAGATACAGCAGGGTAGATATCTCCTCGTAAGTTAGGGTCTCTATACCGATCACACGCTTCAGGTGATGTTTTACCACTTTATCCCACTCTCCCAAAGTCCACCGAAGTGAGGAGCTCTCGGTGGGATAAAATGCCAGGTGGTTCCAGCAGTAGCTAAACTCTCAGCGATTTCTCTCGTCATGGTTGAATTTTCCTGAGCTACTAGGGTCCTTAGCTCGCGCGCAGCACCCACAAAATTCGTTCCATTATCGCTTTAAACAGATATTTGATAAATGTTTTGTAGGGAATGTTTTCAAATGAACTAGCAATAATATATTATGTAATATTGATGTGAAAGTAAAGGAAGTTTTACATAACTTTCATAAACAATACTATTTTATTTTTCTCAATAAAAGACATATCTTTTAGTTACGTATTCCTCAAACTTTAAAAACAATAACGTACCACCAGGGAGTGCTGCCAGTGCCTTATGAAATTGAGACGTCCTTCACTGCTGGCCATATGAGGAAACCTAAGGTCAATTAACGAGTTATGAAGAAAGAAGACTGTGTTCGACGCTTCTCTGCGTCATAGAATTTGTATTGAAGATATCCGCAGAAGAACTAGGGTAATCGATATAGCCCAAGGGATAAGTATGCTGAAGGGGCAATGGGTGGACCATATCCACCTTCGAGCTGAAGAACCGACAACCGATGGGGAAGAGAGGTTCTCCGTACCGGTAAGCAGAGTAAATACCGGTAACAGGGTGGCCCCCCACTGTATGTAGGTACGTCGATGGATGCTAGAGGCTCAGGAATGTGTTATGTAGTAATTCTTGGGGGAGGCCTATGTTGAGCAGAAGACTTGTGAAGGGCTATAATTATGATGATGAATGAATCTGGGAAAAGACCACCCTCGGACAGAATTTTAATTAATTTATTTATTTAAGCCTTTATTTCTATGCTTTAAATATAACATAATTTATTCAATCAATTGAAATAATATCACAACAAGCCAAATAATAATTTGGCTTGTTGTGTTATGGTAAACAACAAGCCAATATTTTATTATATACCGTAAGAAACTGTTCCACTTGTGATGTTAAAATTATTCTCAAAGGTATTTAAATAAAAGAACGCTACTCGGTAACAAACCCTGCTTACTATCAGGACCCCAATTACATGATAATACCAAGGTATGCAAACCAACAGCATCACTACCCATCTCAATGTAACACAGGGCAGCCTCTCAGCAACACGACCTTCCTTGCCTACACTAGCAGAATACCCCAACGGGCATAGTAACGACAGTGGGACTCTTAGAATTACAGACTGATGCCTCTTAGTCGCCTGGGCGATACTTTATACTGCTAAAACAAGTGGGAGATTACTATTCTACCTTCATTTGTACGTATTTCTCTTATTTTTTACCTCATTCCCAACACAGCCTCTACTGACAGGAGTCCGTCCTCGGCTTCATTTAACTTTAAATATTAGTCTCCATCAACGGCATGGGGATGCAGGCACCATGTAGGTCACAGGCGACGCGTTGGGCAGTGGCTCCACGCTAGCACAACGTGTCGTCAGAGTAAAGTCATAGGCACTACGTTCGTATAACCACAACAAGTGGTAAAGTTAAAATTTTGTACAACCGTCTTCAATATAAATAAAAGGAAAGAAAGTCAAATGTTATTAAAATACGCATCATTAAGAATTACTCAAAACTACTGGCCAGATCTTGATCTAATTATTTAATAGACTGAAACCAAGTAAAGAAACAAAGCAAAATTTAAAAACTATACAAAGAGATATAAAAAATTGTTAAACTGACACAAAAGCTCAAAACAGTTATTTCATTGAGACAAGTCATAATAAAACAAAAGCTGCGTGGAAAGTGATAAATGCAATGAAGCCAAACACACCTAAAGAAAACATTGAGGAATAAAGATACAAGGACAGTATGTGACAAATCCTAAATTGAACCAACAACAAAACAAGAAATTATAACAATTATTAAAAACCTTAAAAGTACAAACACCACTGAATACGATAACATACACACAAAGATAATTAAAGAAGTGGCACCTCTAATAGCTCCTATACTATGTTATAATATAAACAATTGCATACAAAGTGGAACATTTCCAGAAAATCTGAAAATTGCAATCATCAAGCCTTTATATAAAAAAGAAGATAGAACAAATGTTAGTAATTATAGACCGGTGGCATTACTATCGATTTTCTAAAATATTCGAAAAAGTTATTTATATTAGGCTATATAACTACTTGGAAATTAATAATATCTTATGCGAAGAACAAATGGGATTCAGAAAACAAAACTACCAATATGGCTATCTACAACTTTCTGGAGAAAATATACTGGAACATGGATAGTAGGAAACCAGCTGTGGTAATGTATATGGACAGAATTGAAAACATTGTCCAAATCAGAATTTAGTATACAACGCTTCCTATTAGAGTTTAACGCACGTCTTAGATAATACATTTTTTCTGAGGAACACTGCACACGGCACAGATCGTACTATACACTGAAGACACAGGGCACCTAGCTAAATGCGCTCCAGTGAGCGGTTACGCTGCGTTCGCGCCCGCGAGCTGTTTCACCCCACCAGTGCCAGCGAGCCGCTGCGCCGCAACAGTGCCAGCGAGTCGCTGCGCTACAATCGCGCCAGCAAGCCGCTGTACCGCACCAGCGCCAGCAAGCCGCAGCGCCGCACCAGTACCAGCGAGCTGTCCAGACTTCAACACTGTAGGCATAGGCACCAAGTTTGCATACCTTCCAGTGGCTCCCAGTGACTGTTGACATAGGCAAGGCACAAAGTTAGCGTTAACTACTACACCTAAAACCTTTTAAATATTGGATTTTACTCTTAAGTAGTTTTAATGTAAAATTTCGAGTACACCACGGAAAAATCCGACACGCTTCCGAGAGCGAACGAGGGCCGCGAGACGCGACGCGACGCGACGAGGGCACCATGTACACACTCGTACTCTGCCTGTCCTGTCGTGTCTCGACGAGCGTGTACAGCCGCCATGTCGGTTTTTTTGCGCTCGAGTCAAGGGTCTCGTGAGTCTCGCGATGAAAACGAGAGCGAGCCTGTACACTCTTTTGTCTTCTGATAATTATAAAATTATCAAAAATGGTTCAATATTGTTAAATACAATATAGGAACTTACATAGTTCTATTGCAGTGAATAGAAACCATCCACCATGACTTATTAATTTTCTTTTGTTGGAAATATGTAAAAATTATACATACATATACATAAACACTCACGCCTGTCACCCAGAGGGTAGGCAGAGACTACGGACTTCCATTTGGCACGATCCTGGCACACCTCTCGCCTCCTTTACATCCATATATCTACGCATACACGCACGTCGGTTAAGGGTACTCTAATCTGGCCCATTTTAATATATCGCCAATTTGGTCGATAAACCTTCGTCTAGGCGTCCCTTTTCGACTCTGCCGTTCACTTCTGCAGCATAAATTTGCTTTGTCACTCTTTCTTCGTTCATTCTTTCTACATGACCAAACCACCGAAGCATTCCTTTCTTAATCCTGGTCACAACGTCATCTTGCAAACCACACTTTTCTCTTATGACACTATTTCTCACTCTGTTATTCAGATTCAGCCCTAGCATACTCCTTAATGACCGCATTTCTACAGCACTTATTCTACTCTCATGCTTCTTCTGCCAAACCCAACTTTCCCTACCATACATTAAAGTAGGGACTAACACAGCATTATGAATTGCCAAACGTGCCTTTTTGACACATTTGACTCCTCACAATAGCGTGTAGAGCCCATTCACTCTATTTCCTGCGTTCACTCGTCGTTCTATATCCTTATCATATCTACCATCCCTGCTAAATAAACATCCCAAATATACAAACTCATCCACTTGCTCAATCAACCCCTTCTATTCTTATTTCACATAACGTTTTACTTTCTTCTCTTTCAAAACCATCACTTTCGTTTTACTTGCGTTCACTTTCATACCCTTTCTTTTAATGATCAGTTCATTAAAGTAACCATCATTGCAACTCGGCCGCCGACGATGCAAATATGACTTGATCATCGGCGTACAAAAGGCATTTGACGGTTAACTCACCCATTCTCAACCCACATTCTTCAACTTTCAAAGTTTGCAAACAACTGTCCATAAATAGGTTAAACAGCCAGGAAGCTACACAGCCCTGTCTGACACCTTTTGGATGCCAAACCAGTCCGAGTAGACCCCGTTGATCCTGACACAAGCACTAGAGTCCCTATAAAGAGACCTTAATGCCTGTATCAAACCAGCGCTCAAACCAAATGAGTTCAGTGTTTGCCATAACATATTCCTGTCCACTCTGTCATAAGCCTTTTCCAAGTCCATGAACGCACAAAAACTTTCTGGTTTTTGGCCAAAACTTCTCCGCAATCATGCGCATGGAAAAGACTTGATCCGTACACCCCATCCCTTTCTAAATCCAGCTTGCACATCCCAAATTTTTCCATCAGTTTCTTCCATAACTCTTTCAATTAACACCTTAGCATACAGTTTACCACAATGCTAAACAAGCTGATACCACGGTAGTTTTTAGTCCTGCTGTGACCCCTTTCCTTATATATTGGGACTATAACGGCTTTGCACCAGTCTTCCGGTACCCTTCAGTTCCCAACATAAATTAAACAAGGTGTACAGCAGGCCTGCCACCCTCCCTCTCCAGCCCTTAGCATTTCGAGTGATACTCTATCATATCCGCCTGCCTTACCTGCTTTCATGCTTTCATTGCTTTCATTATTTCATCTACACTTATCTCTACCTCTCTCTCACTTCTTTCGAAATTTCTATTTCACTTAATTCAGACGACTCTTCACTCATAAACACGCTTTCAAAGTATTCCTTCCATCTCTTTAAACTCGAAGCTTCATCATTCAGCATACAGCCATTCTCGTCTCGTATAGCATTCATTCTAGGCTGTTTTGAATTTCCCCTAGCAGTTCTTACGAGTTTCCAGAACATTTTAATATTTGCCTGGAAGTTATCAGATATCCTTCTATCATTCTTATCCGTTCTTTCTTGCTTTTTCCTTTCAACAACTTCTTTTACTCTCTTATTTATAAGTCTAAAGTCTGCCTTTTTTCTTTCAATCTCATCATTCATACCGCCAGAATTACCAGCTTTGGTTGCCAGTAAATCTAGCCATGCTCTCTTCTTTGCTTCAACTTCCATCCGTACCTCATCATCCCACCACAACGTATTATTTTTCCTTTCATTCGTTCTCTTACTTACACCACATACTTCGGTGGCTGCATCCACTAAAACTTTCTTAACATTATTCCATACAGTCTTCAGGTCTAAATCATTCATACATATTTCATTCAAACCACTAATATTCTCTCTCAGTCTACATTTATACTTCTTTCACATCTTCATCTTGTAACCTCTCTATTCTTATACGCTGTAACGCAGTGGTAGACACAGATGTCCGATGCCGCCAACGCTTGAATAGACCATTAATTCGACATAAGACCAAGTAATGATCCGTCCCAACGTTGGACCCCCGGTAAACCCTTGTATCTACCACTGCGCTCCGCATTCTTTCATCCACAATTATGAAATCTATCATGCTTCTATCATCACCTCTTTCCCATGTATACATGTGAATCCTTTTATGGCGAAAGAAAGTGTTCGTCACAAAAAGATTCTTTTCCACACATACGGCGAGGAGGTCTTCACCATTCTCATTTACACTTTCATCGCCGAACGTTCCTAATATCCTTTCATAACCAGACCTCTTCACCCCAACCCTTCCATTAAAATCTCCTAACATAATAATATTTTCATTTCTCTTACATTTCCTCAACACCATCCTTACCATGTCCCAAAACTGCTCTCGGATATAAGTGGGCTTAGACATGTCTGGGGCGTACACCCCTAGCACAAACAACTTCTTTAAGCCCACTTTCATTCTGTATCCATAGCAGCCTTGGGCTTACACATTCATACTCTTTCACATTGACCCATTCTTTCTGAAAGGATGACACCGACTCCTGGCATGCCCGCTCGGTCTCGTCTACACCAGACCAGTAAGCGGTATACATGCCATGTGCAGTGGCATCCTTTCGTTTCGTCTCATTTACACATAACACATCTATTCCTCTATCATTCAGTAAAAAATGGTTCAATATTGTTAAATACAATATAGGAACTTACATAGTTCTATTACAGTGAATAGAAACCATCCACCATGGCTTATTAATTTTCTTTTTATTGGAAATATGTAAAAAATTATAATAAAAAATAGCAAAGGCAAAACATAGTAACAGTTTCTTCTACGTCCAACGCAGTGGGCATCCGGAGTTCAAGTGATGCAACGAGTGTGTACATGGTGTGCTCTCGTGTCGAACTTCTACGCGACGAGAGGCACGCGAGGCGACGAGACGAGCGTGTACAGCCGCCATCAGACGTCTATTTGCCGCACCAAAGCACCATGTGTTCGGCGGCCGCTTGAGACGCCTGCCATTAGATCCACCGAGAAGTCGTAGGCTGTAGCGATGGCGTGACCGCACGCACGATACCTTATAGGGTCCCCGCATACTGGATTCCAGCTTTCCTGTAGATTGCGATGAATCGAACAAAAAATCACAGATGGTGAAAGTTGGTGGCTGCCGATGACCCTCGTTGCCATAAGCATCTTGTCGATGCTGGTTAGCGTGTAGTAAAGCAGTCGCTTGCTCTCTCTAGGGCTCGGCCGCACCTCTCGACATCAAAACCCAATTTTGTCGATCACATAATATTCGAAGTAAACTGTAACACTTATCAACACATTAGAATATAAAAAGGCTACTTATTTTTTTTCAATTCATACCACGTTAAAGTTAATCCTTTATTTTGGTACATCGCTTCAACATTTCGAACTTTAAAATGTATGGGCTACATTATTTCGTGCGCTACATATATTTGTATCATTTCACATTACCAAATCATATCTCGCATGAACTATCAATTATAACAAAACCCGAATAAGTTACGTTTTCACTGAATGCAAACCATAGAGAAAAGTAATATATGATGCAAACTGTAACTCATTTAGTTAATACCTCTTTTCAATATATCTTTCAACATTTTTGTTAACATATTTGGGTACGTTAAAAAATAACAAAGTTCTTAATATAAATCGTATAAAAATATTTAACTTTTGGCCTAAAACGTTTCACTTATAAACTTTCACTCTACACTTTAATGATTCGTCAATGTCGTAAATAGGACAACAAACTTCATTAAGACATTTAACATAAAAACAAAGGCGATAAGTTGATACGCGTGTCGTATCGTAGTCTTTCACAAACGTAATAACCCTCACACTATTCAAAGATTATATGTGGACGGTAACAGGGATCTTTATCCCAAATCTGATGTAGGAAACTATTCCAATTTGATGTTAGAAATTATTCTCAAAATATTTAAATAAAAGAACACTACTGGTAACAAAACCTGCTTACTATCAGAACCCCAATTACATGATAACACCAAAGTATGCAAACCAACAGCATAAATACTCATCTCAATGTAACACAGGGCAGCCTCTCAGCAACCCGACCTTCCTTGCCTACACTACTAGAATACCCCAACGGGCATAGTAACGACAGTGGGACTCTTAGAATTACAGACTGATCCTCTTAGTCGCCTGTGCGATACTTTGTACTGCTAAAACAAGTGGGAGATTACCATTCTCCCTTCATTTGTTCGTATTTCCTTTTATTTTTTTACCCTCATTCCCAAAAATACAATATCAAAAAACTATAATTAAAAAAACTAATAACTTAATTATCATACAGTCCTTACTCCCCGTGGTATCGTGCCAAGAACGCTGGCTGCGTTTCCTCGCTGAATGGCTATACTTAGCCTTTGAGCGAGACAAGAACCAGCCCTCTTATCACCAGCAGCAATGGCCAGTCGCGAATAGAGTTCCTTTAGGAACTTCACCGCACGTGGACCCCACGGACCGACAGTCTCTACAGCAAATGGCAAAAATATGTATTCATCTCTCCTAGACTCATATTTGTGCCACTTACTCAGTTCAGCTGCCTTTGATGCCGCCCTGGCTTTAAACGAGGTACCCTTGAGATGAAAGGTCGCCAAAGTTTCTACGCAAGTAGCATCCCACACTAGGGCTTTACCTCTCTCCCAAGGGATCAATGTCATACCGTCGGGTCTCCTGCCATCGTCTCTAAATATTACACAAGGCTCTAAAACCGAGGAAAATTTATAGAAACAAGAGCCTTCGATGACATCGTTCAAAGAACCGTGCCGTGAAAACCTACCAGCACTTTTCTTACACGAATGTCCGTGGAGCCCAAACTTGTTGACGCTGCTACCACAGGGGCACTGATGGGGTTGATAACTCGCCGCTCCTAGTCGGATTCCTACAGCGATGCGCAAGCTTCCCATCAAGTAATGTGCCGAGATTACTTGATACCCATTTGTGCCCCTTCTCCATCTTTTACCATTTTAATTTATCCTGTACGATTCTCATCTAGGTGTGCCCAACTATGGCCATAATGTCATCACACCGCGTGGCCGCGGTACTTTGCGGGGGTACTATTGGAGACTCTCTTACTCCAAAGTTCATTCTGTATCTCTTACAACGTGGACTGTCCATCTCTTTGTTTTTCTTATTTCTTTATTTTTGTCTATCTCGTAACTTAAGGCCTAACATACCGACAGAATACCAGCGTTAAAAATCAGGTCAATGCTGCTGTGTTTCGTATAGTAAGTATGGAGAACCAGAAAACTTTGTAATTGGTAACATACGAATACACACATTATGGGGGGAGTCTTATCAGACACTATTCCGATGATATCCCGGACGTCAGTCTGATTAGAATGGCTCTCCAGCACATTAAAAACGGCAAGGCCCCAGGTGAGGATGGAATTACAGCGGAGCTTCTGAAAGCGGGTGGAAAACCAATACTTGAAGTCCTTCAGAAGCTCTTTAATTCCATCCTCCATGGTGGACTACTCCAGGCGTGGAGCAGAAGTGTGGTGTTCTTGTTCTTCAAGAAAGGCGACAACACTCTCTTGAAGAACTACAGACAGATTTCCTTCTGAGCCGCGTCTACGTGCTGTTTTCGAGAGTCATTACAAATCGTCTCGCACGCAGACTCGACGACTTCTAGTTTCCCGAACAAGCCGGTTTTCGAAGAGGCTTTAGTACCATTGACCACATATATACCCTTTGGCAAATTATACAGAAGACAGAAGAGTACAATCTACTTTGCTTTGCGTATGTGGACTATGAGAAAGCCTTTGATTCCGTCGAAATTTGGGCGGTGCTACAGTCCCTTCAGCGGTGCCAAGTTGAAGTGCTGAAGTGTTTGCACAGTATGGCTATGATGGTTATCCGAGTACAGAACCAGAGTACGAAACCTATCCAACTGCAGACAGGGTGACGTTATATCCCAGAAACTCTTCACCGCTGCATTGAAAGACGTTTTCGCTACTGACTGGAAAGGATACGGTATTAACATCAATGGCGAGAACATCACTCATCTTCGATTTGCCGACGATATAGTCCTTATGGCAGAATCGCTGGAGGACCTAAGCAATATGCTCAATGACCTCTATAGTGTCTCCCACCGGATAGGTCTTAAGATGAACATGGACAAAACGAAGATCATGTTTAATGCCCATAGTTGATGGGAGCACTAAGCTCGAAGTTGTTGACGAGTATGTTTACCTGGGACTAATAGTCCGACTAGGTAAGTCCAACTTCGACCGAGAGGTCAATCGACGGATTCAACTCGGCTGGGCAGCGTTCGGGAAATTAAGACACATCTTCTCGTCAGCTATACCTCAAAACCTGAAAACGAAATTGTACAACCAGTGCGTGTGCCAGTGGTAACTTATGGATCTGAGACGTGGTCCTTCACTGCTAGCCGTATGAGGACGCTCAGGGTCGCTCAGCGAGCTATGGAGAGGGCTATGCTCGGGATTTCTCTGCGTGATAAAATTATAAATGAGGATATCCGCAGTAGAACCAGAGTGACCGACGTAGCCCAACGGATTAGTAAGCTGAAGTGGCATGAAGTGAATGAGCCGGCCATATAGCTCGAAGAACCGACAACCGATGGGGGAAAAAGATTTTCGAGTGGCAGCCTCGTACCGGTAGACGAAGTGTAGGGCGACCCCCCACTAGATGGAGTGACGACCTGGTAAGACATGCAGGAAGTCGATGGATGCAGGTGGCTCAGGACCAAGCTTTGTGGCATTCCTTGGGGGAGGCCTATGTTCAGCAGTAGACTTGTGAAGGGCTGTAATGATGATGATGATGAGCACACACATGATAATATCAGATATTTATATATATTCTCGATCAATCATTAATTAATACTCAAACTTCAGGTCACTGAACGACCATTGAGAGGAGTTGGGCAGTAAAACTGGTCTGCTGGTGGCTAACCGCAGCTCGGTTGGAGTGGAGCAAACTTAGCAGCGAGGCTACTCGCGCGCTTTCAATTATTATAGTTGTTTAATTTGTACTTTTTTTCTATTATTTGTAATTTGGGATGAGTCACTCGCGTCCGTAGGCTTTGATCACTTAACCCTAGGCTCACCCTACACATGTCCCCCGGGTGGTGCTAAACGAGCGCCAAAGCCGAAAGTATAGACTCGGCTCATCGCCGTATGGTAGCGGCGTAAAAGCTACCAACCCTTAGTTCGCACCATGAGCCAGCAATTAAAAGAGATGGCCCCGAGTTCCCGGCCCCCCTTTAATGGGGCAGGGGTGCGAAGAATCTCCGGGAGGAAACCGGCGATGAGGTTCGCCACCCGTCACGTTCTGTCTCCCGGAGGGGGGAAAAGTGGATTGCGGAGGCCCGTCTGGCTACGCTGAATGTATGTGGAGCAATGAATGATAAGATGGATGAAGTATGCAAAATGATGAATGATAGAGGAATAGATGTGTTATGTGTAAATGAGACGAAACGAAAGGGAAAGGATACCACTGCACATGGCATATATACCGCTTACTGGTCTGGTGTAGACGAGACCGAGCGGGCATGCCAGGGGAGTCGGTGTCATCCTTTCACAAAGAATGGGTCAATGTGTGAAAGAGTATGAATGTGTAAGCCCAAGGCTGCTATGGATAAGAATAAAAGTGGGCTTAAAGAAGTTGTTTGTGCTAGGGGTGTACGCCCCAGATATGTCTAAGCCCACTTATATCCGAGAGCAGTTTTGGGACATGGTAAGGATGGTGTTGATGAAATGTGGGTAAATGAAAATATTATTATGTTAGGAGATTTTAAGGAAGGGTTGGGGTGAAGAGGTCTGGTTATGAAAGGATATTAGGAACGTTTGGCGATGAAAGTATAAATGAGAATGGTGAAGACCTCCTCACCGTATGCGTGGAAAATAATATTTTTGTGACGACCACTTTCTTTCGCCATAAGAGGATTCACATGTATACATGGGAAAGAGGTGATGATAAAAGCATGATAGATTTCATAATTGTGGATGAAATAATGAGGAGCGCAGTGGTAGATACAAGGGTTTACCGGGGGTCCAACGTAGGGACGGATCATTACTTGGTCTTATGCCGAATTAATGGTCTATTCAAGCGTTGGCGGCATCGGACATCTGTGTCTACCACTGCGTTACAGCGTATAAGAATAGAGAGGTTACAAGATGAAGGTGTGAAAGAGAAGTTCAAATGTACACTGAGTGAAAATATAAGTGGTATGGATGAATTGTGTATGAATGATTTAGGCTTGGAGACTGTGTGGTATAATGTCAAGAAAGGTTTGGTGGATGCAGCCACCGAAGTATGTGGTATAAGTAAGAGAACGAATGAAAGGAAAAATAATACGTTGTGGTGTAATGATGAGGTACGGATGGAAGTTGAAGCAAAGAAGTGAGCATGGCTAGATTTACTAGCAACCAAAACTGGTAATTCTAGCGGTATGATTGATGAGATTGAAAGAAAAAAGGCAGACTTTAGACGTATAAATAAGAGAGTAAAAGAAGTTGTTGAAAGGAAAAAGCAAGAAAGAACGGATAAGAATGATAGACGGATATCCGATAACTTCCAGGCAAATATTAAAGTTTTCTGGAAACTCGTAAGAACTGCCAGAGGAAATTCAATACAACCTAGAATGAATGCTATACGAGACGAGAATGGCTGTATGCTGAATGATGAAGTCTCTAATTTAAAGAGATGGAAGGAATACTTTGAAAGCGTGTTTATGAGTGAAGAGTCGTCTGAATTAAGTGAAATAGAAATTCCGAAAGAAGTGGAGAGAGGTAGAGAGATAAGTGTAGATGAAATAATGAAAGCAATGAAAAGCATGAAAGCAGGTAAGGCAGCCGGATATGATAGAGTATCACTCGAAATGCTAAGGGCTGGAGAGGGAGTGATGGCAGGCAGCAGGCCTGCCACCACTCCTTGTTCTCCTACACCTTGTTTAATTTATGTTGGGAACTGAAGCGGGTACCGAAAGAATGGTGCAAAGCCGTTATAGTCCAAATATGTAAAGGAAGAGGGTCACAGCAGGACTGTAAAAACTACCGTGGCATTAGCTTGCTTAGCATTGTGGGTAAACTGTATGCTAAGGTGTTAATTGAAAGAGTTATGGAAGAAACTGATGAAAAATTTGGGATGTGCAAGCTGGATTTAGGAAGGGGATGGGTGTACGGATCAAGTCTTTTCCATTCGCATGATTGCGGAGAAGTTTTTGGCCAAAAACCAGAAAGTTTTTTGTGCGTTCATGGACTTGGAAAAGGCTTATGACAGAGTATTTAATGAGTAGTGGACAGGAATGTGTTATGGCAAACACTGAACTCATTTGGGTTGAGCGCTGGTTTTATACAGGCATTATGGTCTCTTTATAGGGACTCTAGTGCTTGTGTCAGGATCAACGGGGTCTACTCGCACTGGTTTTGCATCCAAAAAGGTGTCAGACTGGGCTGTATAGCTTCCCCGTGACTGTTTAAACTATTTATGGACAGTTGTTTGCAAACTTTGAAAGCTGAAGAATGTGGGTTGAGAATGGGTGAGTTAACCATCAAATGCCTTTTGTACGCCGATGATCAAGTCATATTTGCATCGTCGGCAGCCGAGTTGCCAATGATGGTTACTTTAATGAACTGGTCATTAAAAGAAAGGGGTATGAAAGTGAACGTAAGTAAGACGAAAGTGATGGTTTTTGAAAGAGAAGAAAGTAAAACGTTATGTGAAATAAGAATAGAAGGGGAGTTGATTGAGCAAGTGGATGAGTTTGTATATTTGGGATGTTTATTTCGCAGGGATGGTAGATATGATAAGGATATGGGTCAAACACAAAAACGTATGAAAAAATGTTCAGGTTACATAAATTCTAGATGTACATTATTAGAGCGTGTTTATGTTTTTATTATTTAAGATTATGTTGCCGGCATACTATATTCGACCTTATTTTGTTTATAAAAATAAAACAATTAATTTACTGCTTTCGTTCATACCAAAATGTCTCTTACTGTAGACTGTTCGGATGCTTAGCACCTCACTTTGATAAATGTTTAAAAATATTTCAGGAACAATAAATACATTCTTTTAATGTGAATGTATGTAAAAATTAAACAACTTTTTATATTAGCGTAGATCAAAAAATCAGTAATCCATATTTACGAATTAAAACATATAAACATATTGTTCGAATATTTGTAGTCTACTACTGTAGACACGTAAAACTCGCACAATTTTAAATATTTCGAACGCACCTAATATATTTATTGGGTTATGTTGGCATCACTGCTTCATACGTCGTTCATTCGTTCGTGATTTTTATAAATGGCGTCTGCGTTGGTGCAAAAATATTGATATTAAAGGATACACAAGATTTTGGTCGTGTTTTGGAGATCTTTTCTGTGTTGCGTATATATTGGTAAGTAGATAATTAGAAATTATATAAATTGTAAGCGTTTATGTGCAATAGGGATAGGTTTGTAAAATCAAACATGTTTTCATTCTAACCTCAAAACATTTTAAGATATCTTATTTTTTTTACCCTATGTATTTCCTGTGGACATCTTTCCTGGAGATGCATGTGTCTACAGGAAATACCGTCGTCTACAGAAGAGACGTAAAATAAGTTTCACTGTGGCTGAAACATCTTTTTTTCTGTAAGGGACATGCATGTGACTGGCAAATGGTGTTGGAAGCAACCTTAAAATGTATGGAAATGATGTAAATATTGTTTTGTTACAGTTACGATGCCACGGGCAAGTAGAAGTAAGATTCAGCTTTCTGAGGAAGAGAAAAAAAGGCGCAGGCGTGAACAAAAGAAGCTCAGTATCCGTCGTGCACGTGCCAAAATGGATGAAGCAAAATTAGAAGAAAGAAGAAGCCAGGACAGGGAAAGATATCGACGAAAAAAGGAACAAGGCAAAATTAAAACTATTAAAGACTACACCCCTAGAGAACAACGACAAATCAGAAAAATATGGAGGGAAAAGGCCAAATTAAGACGCCAGAAGGAAAAAAATAGTAAAAATGCTCTGCATTTTGTTGAGCAGAACACTCCACCGTCTAGTCCCTCATTTTCGCGTATTAATGTTGGGAATGCTATTGTCAAACGCAACGCGCGAAGATTAAGAATCGAAAATAACTACCTAAAAAAAAGAATACTTGAGCTAGAATCTAAAATGGCAAAATACCGTATGAGGGCTATTCGATCTTCTAATAAAGAAAAGAAAGTTCCACAAAGAAAGTTTAAGAAAGTGCAAGAAAGAAAAAAAGCAGTAGAAGTTTTTTTGCTTCAAGATGGAAATAGCACACTCACATCAGGAAAAAAAGACACCATAACAAGAAAAAAAATTAAGAAACAAGTACGGTTTTTGAATGATTCTCTTTTAAACCTACATAAAACCTTTGTTAATAAGTCTGGTACTAATATCTCGTATGAAACTTTTCGGAGATATCGTCCATTCTGGGTCCTGTTTCCTAAAGTTAACGCCAGAAACACTTGCTTATGTATCATACACGCTAATAATAGTTTTATAATTCAATCTCTTCATAATGCTAAGATGATTTCTTATAAATCTATATCGGATTTGCTAAAGTATTTATGCTGTAACAATACGCTAAGCTTGACTTGCTTAGAAAAGAAATGTTCTGGTTGCAAAGACAAAACTTTGCAGTGTAATATTTTTGACGCTAATGATACTATATCATTTGAAAGGTGGGTCACAAAACGTGTTCCTGTGGTTATCAAAAATACTACAAAGCAGTGTCGAAAAACTATTAAAGAAAAGGTGCAAACCACAAAAAAACAACTATTTGAAAAATTAATCTTAAATTTACCTACTTTAAGAAAACACGTGGCAAACATGATTCATCAAATTAAATCCATACAGTATGTTAAACAAAATTTGTCTACCGTTGAGGCATACACATAGACTTCTCAGAAAATTATAATTGTAAGTATGGACAAGAGGTCCAGTCAGCGCATTTTGGTGGATCAAAATCGCAAATCTCGTTGCATACAAGCGTATATTATAATACCAACTTAGAGTCCCCTAACAATTATATAAATAGTTCTTCTTTCTGTACCGCATCAGAAAACCTCCGACATGACCCAACTGCTATATGCATCCACTTAATTGCTATAATAAAAAGAATTAAGGAACTGTCCCCTGATTTGCAAACTTTACACATTTTAAGCGATGGTCCTCTAACTCAATACCGCAACAAGTCCATGTTTTTTTTAATCGCAACGGTATTAAGCAAAGAATTTTCTGTGACATCCATTATTTGGCATTTTAGTGAACGAGGACATGGGAAAGGTGCACCCGATGGTGTTGGAGGGTGCATCAAGCGCATTTGTGATGGTCATGTCGCAAAGGGAAATGACATATCTAATTTAGTTGATTTAATGGCATGCTTATCTGTAAATTGTAAAGGTATAGAGGTTTTTGAAATCGACGAGTCAAGGTTTCCTGAAATCGATCTACTTTTGAAGGAGAGCGCTACACGTCCTTTCAAAGGTACGCTCGAAATACATCAAATTACATGGCATAATCAAAATCCTCATGTTCTCCATGCCAGGCGATTAAGCTGCTTGGATTGCGCAGCCCATGATAAATGTCCGCATTATGAAATTGGACAGATTCAAATACAGTTTAAAGCTGCAAATTCTCCCACTAATTCCGTATTATCTGATCATCCCTTTTCCAATATGTCGCCGGCATCTCCTCAAGCAGGGCCTTCCAATAATCGCAACTCATTGTTTGAAGCTTACTCACCTGCAAGTACAGGAACTAGTAATGCTACAACTGAGCCAATATCACCCGGTTTTTCTGAAAGATTTACACCTGAGAATCCAATTGAAAACTTATCTTTACAAAACCATAGACCTATGAAAAGCGCCCCTCACGGTCGTACCTTCTTAGATGACTCTGAGTCTTCCGTAGAAATGACGCCAAAGAAACGCCAAATGCCTTTTATTATAAACGATTCTGACGATGAAAATATATTTTAATTGTTTTTTTTTTTTTATAAAGAAAAGATGTCCAGTCTGTAGACATTTTTTTTTAAATTTTATATTTCAAGATACTGTAACTCTCGAACATTGTTTGCTTACTATGGAGATTGAATACTATGTTGAACATTTTAAATTAGATTTTCCAAATATAACTTTCTGATTACTTAATAAGGTATAATATGTTTTCGCCTGTAAATAACCAGGTATATTCTGTGGAATTTCTACAGGAAAGATATCCATTCTGTGGGCAATTTTCATTATTTTTTAATTTTCTAAAATACTTGAATTTTCAAACATTATTCTGTCTTGTAACGAAAGTGTTTTTATTTTGATCATTATAAATTAAGTTCTATAAACAAATCATAATAATGTGGTTACATAAATAAGGGTTGTGTTGTTATCTGTAGACAATTAGATCTTTTCTGTGGCCTTATAAAAATGATAATTGTTATTTTTCGAGAGAATATGTAAGACTGATCTATGTCGATAATATTAGGAATTATAAGAGACTATTATACAAATAAAGGCTGATTTTCAAACTCATATGTGAAGTTTTATTTTTTGGAAATGATGAATTACATTTTTTGTGTTTGACCCATATAGAACGACGAGTGAACCCAGGAAATAGAGTGAATGGGGCTCTACAAGCTATTATGAAGAGTCAGAATGTGTCAAAAAAGGCACGTTTGGCAATTCATAATGCTGTGTTAGTCCCTACTTTAATGTATGGTAGTGAAAGTTGGGTCTGGCAGAAGAAGCATGAGAGCAGAATAAATGCTGTAGAAATGCGGTCATTAAGGAGTATGCTAGGGCTGAATCTGAATGACAGGGTGAGAAATAGTGTGATAAGAGAAAAGTGTGGTTTGCAAGATGACGTTTTGATTAGGATTAAGAAAGCAATGCTTCGGTGGTTTGGTCATGTAGAAATAATGAACGAGGAAAGAGTGACAAAGCAAATTTATGTTGCAGAAGTGAACGGAAGAGTCGGGAAGGGACGCCCTAGACGAAGTTTTATCGACCAAATTGGCTGTTGTTGCTAGTTGCTCTAGGTGATAAGGACTCTGTGAACACCCTAGGCGTAAAAAAAGTTTCTCTGCCTATAAGTTTATCTGGATTGGTA
This sequence comes from Parnassius orleans, assembly GCA_029286625.1. NCBI lineage: Eukaryota > Metazoa > Arthropoda > Insecta > Lepidoptera > Papilionidae > Parnassius > Parnassius orleans. Next base: position 272,748 of record JAGSMP010000040.1, on the reverse strand, counting down.
CCACCTTCTAGCCTATTACTAATGCCAAGTAGCTGAGTACTTTATATTGTATTCTGTGGTATAAGGGGTAGGCAAGAGAGTCAGTACTTTATAATTCTTCTTCAACATGAGCTTTCCTTACAACACAAAAACCATGGTACGAATGTACATACATCAACCGAATAAGAATAAAACTTTCTAAATATAAATTCGGTCAATTTCCAGTAATTTACAAGGTATGCCGGCTATTTGAACTAGCCGAGCCCCGTTCGATCGATTGCTTTGTACATGTTGAAATTGAAGTCTAGTTCTGACCATAAATGATTAACGTTACGTAAGAAACGAACCTACTCACAGAGTTGAAGAGAATATATTAAACTTAGAATAGAATAATTTTTATTCAATAATCTTAATAATGTAATCACCATTTTGATCTGATCTATGCAAAATTAATATTCAAAAACTGAAGGTATCCGGGCTAACTATGACATCGGGACGTCAAACACCTCAGCCCCGTCGGGAATTAAAATAAGTAAATTAAACGCGATAAAATCCGTAAATATAGTTTTATTCAATTTTTATTGAAATTCATAGTTTAATTTACCTCTAGTTCGGAAAAAACCTGGGAAGAATCCTGTCCTGGGAAAGATGTCCTGGAAAAGATGTCCTGGGAAGAACGAGCAAGAAACCCAGCGGGACTCTTTTTTTCATAATAAATGATATAATAAAAAGTGGGCAATGGGCTCACCTGTATCTCCCATAGTCGCCGACATATTCATGGAGGACTTTGAGGAGAAAGCCCTTCTCACTGCTCCTGTATATCCAAGATTCTACAAGCGGTACGTAGACGACACTTTCACAATTTTACCAACTGACAAAATAACTGCATTTTTAAACCACCTTAATTCCATAAACTCTAAAATACAATTCACAATGGAGTTAGAGGCAAACAATTCTTTAGCTTTCCTAGATGTTTTAGTCATCCGAAATCCTGATAACACTTTTGGTCACACTGTGTATAGGAAAAAGACCCATACTAACCGATATTTAAATGGTGAATCGCACCATCATACATCACAGTTAGCTACCGTGGGAAAATCTTTATTTCAGAGAGCGCGAGGGAACTGTGACAGAAAACATCTGGCCGCCGAGCTTCAGCACGTCGAGCAAGTATTGCAAGACAACAAGCTTCGGGTCCCGCGCCTACGTCACAGTGACCGAGTGAAGCCGGCCACAGCCGAGCGTGTGCCTGCTGTACTACCCTATGTCAGAGGAGTCACAGACAAGGTTGGCTACATTTTGAAGCGAGCTTCTATTAAAACATACTTCAAGCCGCGTCAATTTTTACCATCCGTCAAGTGTAATATCCCTCTACAAGATGCAGGACAAACAAAAAGATCCATTAAAACCCGCGTGAAAGAACATATAGCTGACGTGAGGCACCGACGCTCTGGGAAGTCTGCAGTGTGTACATGTTCAAGATCGTCCCCGCCATTACATCGGATTTGATAGACCACAAATCTTCGCAAAAGAACACCGATTCCTACCAAGGATGATACGCGAGGCTATTGAAATTAAAAAACATCCTAATTTCAATAGAGAAGATGGATGAGTGCTGCCATCTGCTTGGAATACTATAATTAAATCTAAACCCAAGCATACCACTGCAAGACTTCAAGATACTGTAAGCTCATTCTGCGTAGATCGGACCAAAAATTAATATTCAAAAAACTGAAGGTAGCCGGGCTAACTATGACATTGGGACGTCAAACACCTCAGTCCCATGACCATGGGTGCTGTAAAGCACCCGAAACGTCGGGAATCAAAATAGAAAAATTAAACCCGATAAAATCCGTAAAAATAGTTTTATTCAATGTGTAGTGTTCGCGTAAATATAAGAAATCATTACAATAAAAGTGTTGTTCATTTATAATGGGTGGGGGAAAAAGTTTCTTCGTATTTTGTTTGTATAAAATTGAAGAAAAATCTCTTTGGTTGTACTGTTTGTATCTCGCTGGTTTTAATATCAATACATATAGGACATTAAGAAAAAGAAAAAGAAAAAGTAAAAAACACTTTCCTGCCATTTTTCAATTGTTTTTCTGTCCGCCAAAATGAGTGAATCTAATGAAGAAATTCGATACCTTCTGAAGTTTTATTACAAAAAAAAAGGGAAAAATGCGACACAAGCCGCAAAAAAAATTGTGACGTTTATGGACCAAATGCAGTGTCAATAAGAGTAGCACAAAGTTGATTCAAGCGTTTTCAGTCCGGGAATTTTGATGTCAAAGATGCAGCTCGCTCTGTTCGCCCTCATACGGATAACATCCATGCCATTTTTGAAAAAGTGGAACAAGATCGGCATATTAATAGTTACGACATAGACAAGGAATTGAGGATTGACCACAAAACAGTTTTGAGCCATTTGAAAAAGTCAGGCTATACAAAAAAGCTCGATATTTGGGTATCACACAAGCTCACTGAAAGAAACCTAATGAATCGTGCACTCATTTACAATTCTGCATTGAAACGTAATGAAACCGAACCATTTTTAAAAAGATCACCTACGACAAGAACGTGTGAAAAAGATCATGGTCAAAGAGTAGTCAAGCTCCACAGACTGTAGCGAAACCCGGATTAACACGCAATAAGGTGATGCTGTGTGTATGGTGGGATTGAAAGCGCATCGTTTATTATGAGCTTTTACCTCCGGGCAAAACCATCGATTCGGATCTTGACTGCCAACAACTAATGAGACTCAAGCAAGAAATTGAGGAAAACATTGAGAGAGCTGGGTTGGGAAGTGTTAATGCATCCACCATATAGTCCTGATCTTGCACCCTCAGACTTTCACCTGTTTTGGTCTCTTCAGCATTCTTTGGGTAGTGTTAGGTTAATATCAAGAGAGGACTGTCAAAACTACTTGTCGCATTTTTTTGATCAAAAATCCCAAGATTTCTACAGCAACGGTATTATGTCACTACCTACAAGATGGCAACAAGTTATCTATTATATTCTTTTATGCAAGTTATGTATTATAATTAAATGTAATTAAACTTTCAAAACAAAAATGTCTTGAATTTGTATATAAAATACGAAGAAACTTTTTCCCTGGTCTATTACTAATTTCATACAGTTTAACGTTTTCTTCTACGAGTTGTTTTTTTTAGCTAAAGTGTAATTTTGTAATAAAGCACACAGTAATAATACAAACTACACGAAAAAATCTTGTTTAAGGACGTATATACGTTCCAAGCGCAGATTAGTTCAAAACAGTACTTTTAAAACCTGTTAATATCCATCAACCACTTATCTTACACAAATGTTAGTTACTCATAACTTTAGGAAATTTTATGCTCTAAATAGATGTAAGATATTTTTTTTATATTATTATAGTATTTGTGGATGCTATCAAGCAAACTAAACAGAGGTTTTCTTAATTTACCTTTTAGCGCCAATTTCAAAGCTTAAAATATCTGAAATGGCTAACAATTTTACGAAACAAAAAAAGCAATTAATTTGACAAACCCCGAGGAAAATAGTTACTAGAAAAAATATTTTGATTGAGGTTATATTCATAAGAAATTCAAAATTAAAAACAAGTGAAATTTTCATGAAAATGCTGTGAATAAAACGATTATTTTCACCAATTTATGTTAGTTAATTTAAGAAAATAATAGCTTAATATGTTAGAAAAACGTATTTTTTGCCCTTTAAAATTAAAACCCTTACCCTTTAAAATTAAAAATAAATTAGCTTTATTATTTTCCTATAAGTATATTACTATAAAACTACAATAAAACTCTGCGTTTGGACCCTGCGCCCCCTTATCCCTTAAGGGGGTCGCATCAAATCTCGGTAGAAAGGCCACTATGGCTAAAACCGTTCCCAAGGTGGTGTTTAGTGGGTAGGCACTTAGGTTAGGTTAGTCGCAGTGAGTCCCACATAACCACGCAGCCGGCTGCGTGGTATGTTATGAGCATTCACCACCTCCCTCCCCCGATTCCGGAGGGTGCCTTTGCATTGGGCGCAAAAAAAACTCGTTTGGAACCATTCAAATTAGACAGCCGTTACGCTTCCCAGAAAGAGGTCACGTCGCTCGGCGCTCTACCTGACGTTTGCCGTGCATACGCGGATAGTGAACTATTATAGTGTTATCGACAAGTCTTAACCCTATAAAGAGTAAAATATTTTATTATTATTTTTGATGGCCGACAACATTTATTTTAGAGTGTCAACAAATTATGATTCAGACGTAATGGGAAATAAAACCAAGCTATTTTTAGCAAATAAAAAAAAAAACTTTGGTAAATTTTTTCTTATACTAGCTAGTTAGTTCGCACGATTACACTAAGAACGGTAAAGGTTAAAAGTAATGAGATTTTGTTTTATTATTTTACTTTAGGTACTAATGTTGTCTTTTTTTAACTACAGGAGCTAAAATGTGTAGTTAAAGAATGTAAGTCAAATGATAAGAGAATGGTTGAAATTTCTCGAGCAGCAATATCAATAAAGAAAAAAGAGCTGGCTTTCATTAAAATGATAAACTTCTTTGCAAAATGTGTGTTGAGATTTAAAGCTCGAAAAAGTGCATTGTGCATGAGAGTGGGTCACTAATGTATGGGTTTTTTAAAATAATTAAATTAGTAGCAATATTATGTTGTCTTAGGTCTAAAAAAATAATAATTGGTTAAAAAATTTAAAAAAGTCATATCTTTAGCCCGCGCAGGTGTTTCTAAATTTGGAGAATTTTCGAAAAAACAATCATACATTACTATTAAGTAAACTGATATTACATAAAATATAATAGCAAATTAATATAACACAAAATTTAATTAATAATATAAGTACTTACTATTAATTACACTGTAAAAATAAAGTTATAATTTAGCCACAAAATCTTATTTAACGTCAAATCGAGGAATCAATTTCCAGGATGCAAGTTTCACTCCTATTGAACATTCTCTTGATTCTTTATCGCATATTGTTATAGATGCTTCTGTCACTGTTCTCAATGAACGTTCATCTCCCTGCGTATGACTGGTAACTTTAATAATTTAAAATTAAAAAATTTGTACAACCGACATCAATATAAATTATTAAGAATAACCTAAAAATTATTGGTCAAACCTTGATCAAATTTATATGGGACCACACGAGAAGCACCAGCTTTCAAGTAAAAAAAGGATCATCGAAATCGGTTCACCCAGAAAAAAGTTATGAGGTAACACACATAAAATAAATACAGTCGAATTAAGTACCGTCTCCTTTTTGAAGTCGGTAGAAAAAGTAAGTTTTGGTCGCCCTCGGACTCAATAATCTTGTTTATTTCTTCATCTGTGACATATCGAAGGATTGGCGGATCGTAAAGGTTTTGTTGCCAATCTATGAGATCAACATAGGTATTGGCTTCGAAATTAACACACGAAGTTACTTTCCTAAATGAAGTGAACTCCGTGCTTTCAGTATTTTTCTGGCAGCGAGTTCCCTGATTGTTCTATTTTCATCAGACAACATTGATAAAAGCATATTTGAGCAAAATAGGCATTACGTTGAATTACAGGATCTATTATTAGTTTCCACTCCGAAGGCAGATATCGAGAAAATTTAATTAATTTTCAAAACTTCTGAGACCCATCTTTGCAAGTCGGTTTTCTTTTTATTTGGACCCATACTGGGGCGTAAATTTTAATGCAATATTCCGCTAATAGTTTTAATTCATTAGATGGGTCGAAATGTAAAGCCGCAATATTCTATTTGCTTTTAACCATCGGGCATGTTTCATCTTTCACTGTCACTAATTTGCATGTTTCTATCCTGTCTTTGGTCCAACAAAAACTTCTGCTCCTCTTTTGGTACCTTATTTTCTCTTGTACAACAGCAAAGTTCAATTGCATTTCCATGAAAAAATGTCGAAAAAACTCTGCTATTCTGTATAAAAATGTTTTTCGAGCAACAGATAATCGTTTCATAAGCTTTTTGCACTGATGATTGCACAATTGATAACCCTTTAATAACTGAATTACTCTCGTGCGTGAAACCGTAGAAAGGGACGATTTTCTCCACACATCTTCTACTCTTCGAGCCACCAGCTCGGCAATTTCTAAAAATGATAGTTCTATCATAGTACCAGCTAATTTTAAGTTGTAATTTATTCCATTCGTAACATTTCATGACATCTTGGTGGATCGGCACCACATTGTTTTTAATATCGTCTACACTCCCGAATATATGCCACTGATAACTTTGTTTTCTAGTTTGCGTGGTAAACTATTAGATATAATTTAAACAGAAAATAATGTATCGAATTTCTAACGCTAACTATTAAAATATTTTGATCAAACTGAAACCAAACAAAAACAACTATCCTATGTGTTAAGCCCACGACACCCTCTTGAAAGTCATAAAATGTCCTCCTGAAAACCTCCTGAAAGTTTTCCACTGTCACTAATTTTCATTACGGATACCATAATATGAATTTTGTTAACAAGAAATATTATTTTAATTGGTTAAGGGATTTCGATGTATCGTCACTATTTTATTAGTTTATATCAAATTTGAGGTTCGCTGCGCGGGCTCACACACTAAAAATAATAAAATTTTACACATTTCTAATTAAACTTATAAGACAACATAATTTCCCTATTTAAAAAAATTAAAAAAAAAAATTGATCCACCCTATTGTACAAAGAGCTTATAATGCTATATGGCATTCTCTACCAGCTTACTCGTACATTGGGTAGAATAGAGAGCGAGTTATGAGCAGTTAGGTTGCCATGATGAAATACAACTGTTTATTGAGTAATTGTGTCTTCTTCTACGTTTTTTGTGCAATTTTAACACTCTTTTTTATAGCGTCGCGTGTAACGGAATCTTTTAATGTAATGTTCACCATCTTAAAGATGGCCAATTGACTTAAAAATTTGCACTCGTATCAAGGACCAATGACAATACAATAATTTAATAACTCTACCCTGATCAGGATCACCAGAATAATTCTCTCTAGAATCATCATAGCTTATGATCAATGGGTGTTTTTAAGTTTTCTTAAGTTTTAATATTATTTTTTGTACTTTTTTATGAGTGGGACCTTTAATTGGCTTTCAGTGCACTTATTTTGTTGTTGTTCATAAATTTCTAACTAGCTGTAAGTTCTCTTAAAATCATAGTAAAGCAATAAAAAGTAATTAAAAAATACTAAAGTAAAAAAGTAAAGCAGCTTACAGCCTATGTACTAGTCTAACTGCTGCACACAAGCCTTCTCTCACTATTGAGAAGGCTTTGGAGCAATGTATACGCCCCACTGCGTGTTGGTGGACTGCAGATCTCTTTTTAATACTTTTATTCCTCAGACATGCCAAATTTTAACAATTTCATTTGTGCTGGCGGGGATCAAACCCGGATTGCTTAACTACTGTAAAATTTATGTTGATTTGTCCAGTGTTTTGCATGTCGGTAAGGACTAAATATGTGAAAATGTTTGCAACATTTTCCATCTAATTTACCATATTCAATGCAAAAAATGATTTAATTTGATTTCAGCGCTTAGACCCTGAGCTATCACGGCTTTATTAAAATTATATAAACCCATAGTAATCTGGTTGGATTTAATATGGGACCATTGTATATGTTAGAGACAGCCATTGGATTGGAAATATTTGTGGATAGCCGTGGTGGGTCAGATGTAGTAGTACAACAGGTAGACCAAAGCAGACTCTGGGCCTGGATGGCTGTTCCTTCTGAAGCACGTTTTTTCTGGCCCCATGATCTCCACGTAACGAACTCAAGGATGGAGAAGGAGTCCGATGTATAGGTGGAGTTTGAGGCCGTGTAGGAAGACGCGCCGGAATACAGGTGAAGGAGAAAGAGTCGTCCTTTCCGAAGGACGGGCCGTCGAGGATCCTGTTGCCCCGCCTATATGCGGAAAATTTTATTTATATGTATAGAATAAATGTTGGGCTTCATAATGTGTAATGATTTTTTTTTAGTTTTAGTTATTTGGTGTCAGTTTAGACTTTCTATTAAAATATTTTTTTTATCCATTTGAGTGTACTAAGGAATATCACAATCTCAACGTCGTTTAAATAGTTTTATACTTCATCCCCATTTTCGCCATTCTTAGAGATGTAATTTTATCTCCAAATTTATGGAACCACCATTAAAGTATATCCAATTTAATAAAAGAAAAATCATCAAAATCGACTCACAATTGACGAACATATCGCGTGACCATACATACAAAGCAACACACAGTAACAAGTACGTGGTAGAACCACGCTGCAGCTAACCGCAGGCCTGTTTGCCCCTCTCCTATAAAAAAAAATTATAGTTGTAGCACGAATGGGTCGGCTCGACTGGGAAGGACCACGCCTCACAGAATACCAGGTAAAATAGCAGCTTAATGCTGCTGTGTTTCGTATGGTGAGTGTAGAGAACCGAGACCCTTTTACTGGAAAAGAGGCATTCTATCTTAGTCCTCAAGGCTGACAACGCACCTGCATTTAAATTCGCAAACGAAGATAGATGTAGATGTCTATGTGCCACAGCAACCACTTACCATCAGGTGGAATGTATGCTCGTTTGCCACCCTTATTCTATAAAAAAAAAGAAAAAAAAAGAAAAAAAAAGACAAAGGTGACATCTGCATATTATTTTTTAACTGAGGATAAATTTAGATGTATATAGGCAACAGCATCCATTCACCTTCTGCTCGAAAGTTTGCTCGTTTGTCACCTTTATTCTATAAAAATATACACAGTCGAATTGTAAACCTCTTCCTTTTTTGGCGTCAGCTAAAAACGTCATTAGTCAAATGACGTACGTATTACAGCATCTGTATTTTCCAATGCAAATAAACACACTATGGTATGGACGCCACGATGCAACTGTTTGCGTTTAATCCTCCGAGCAAACGGTCGTAATACCCGATTAACATTACAAACGAGCGCATAATACCAATGAACGCCCGTAGCGGTTCAGATAGCTCTGCCACTGCAAATATTAAAATGGAAAATCAATATAAATAAATGTATATTAACATTATTTTTACCGTGTTGTGTCGGCGTAATAGAATCTGTTATCCGATTACATTTAAAAAAATGTATATTAACATTATTTTTACCTTGTTGTGTCGCCGTAATAGAATCAGTTATCCAATTACATTTAAAAATGTATATTAACATTATTTTTACCTTGTTGTGTCGGCGTAATAGAATCTGTTATCCGATTACATTTAAACAGAAACAGAAACAGAAACAGAAACTTTTTTATTCAATATAGATTATAAATAATACTTATTGAAAGTCACTTTTGTCTAATTACCACTGGTGAAAAAAACCTCTGTCCTGGGAAGAACCAGCAAGAAACCCAGCGGGACTTTTTTTAAATAACAGCTACAATCATGTATATTACACAATTAACCACACAAAACAAATTAGAAACAGCCTGGCAGCGAACACCTCATTCCTAGGGGTTATTATCATCCATAAATTCCTTAACATTATAATAACCCTTTATACAAACTATGTTTAATAAAGTTTTTGAATTTTGAGCAGGTCAAATTTTGTATATTTTCTGGGATTTTGTTGTAAAAGCGTATACATCGCCCCAAGAATGAATTACTGACTCGGTGGAGTCGAGTAACTGGTACTACTAGCTTGTGTTTGTTCCTAGTATTTACAGAATGAACATCACTTATTTTTGTATAACTACTTTTATTTTGTACGTACATTACATTTTCATAAATGTATTGAGAGGCCAAAGTTAATATATTAATTTCCTTAAATTTTTGTCTGAGCGACTCTTTAGGTTTTAAATCATAGATTGCTCTTATAGCCCGCTTCTGTAAAACAAATATAATTTCAGTGTCAGTTGCGTGTCCCCATAGCAAAATACCATACGATATTATGCTATGGAAATAGCTAAAGTAAACAAGTCTAGCTGTTTCCACACTGGTAAGATTTCTAATCTTTTACAGCATATGCTGCAGAACTAAGTCTGCTTGCTAACTTTGATATATGGGGCTCCATTAAAGCTTCGCGTCTAGTGTTATTCAAGAAAATGGTGGTATCGACAAGACTCAGTTCCTCCCATTTAAAATTACATTAGTATTTAATTGTCTGACATTTGGAGTCATGAACTTCATACATTTCGTTTTAGTGCTATTTAAATGCAAGTTATTAACATTAAACCAATTTACTAATTTAGATATAGCATTATTTACTTCGTCATATTTTAATAATTGTCGTTTTAATTTGAAAATTAATGAAGTGTCATCAGCAAATAATACTATATTATGGTTATCCCTACTATGTAAGGCAAGTCATTCATATATTTAGAATGAATAGTGGGGAATACATGTGGAATGAGTTTCCGGAATTGTTTGTTCTAATGTATTGTTTGTTTGGAAATGTTAATCCAAAATTAAAGCCTTGGGGTCGACATTAATTTCAATCGTAGTTTGTGTATATAATGCCTGTACGTGTTCATGAAAATATTAATAAAAAAAACTAGTTGTATATTTGCGAATTCTGGGTTTAAAATATCGTGCCTTATATCTTGCCGACTGATGACGGTTTTTTTTATAGAATAAGGGTGATAATCGAGCGCACAGTCCGCCTGATGTTAAGAGGGTGCTGTTGCCCATAGACATCTACATTTATCCTCAATTAAGAATCAAAATGCAGATGCGTTGTCAGTCCTGAGGACTGAGATGGAATGCCTCATTTCTGTAAAAAGGGTCTCCGGTTCTCTACACCTACCATATAAAACACAGCAGCATTACGCTGATATTCTGTGAGAGCGTGGTCTCACCACAGACGAGCCGAGCTATTCGTGTTGCAACCACAATATAACTGCAGCATGGCTCTACCACGTAAAATATAAGTGGAATATAATCCACGTGTGATACTTTTCTTGATTACTTAAATGTATTACTGCTAAACAATTATGTTTTCATATCAAATATATTGCCCATATCTTCCCATGAGTGTCGTATGAGGCGATAGAGGGAAACCGAGGCACAAGATGGGCAACAGCTTCTTTATGATAACAGCAAAGCAACAATAAAAAAACTGCGGTTGCTAACCCGCTCGCCAAGCGTGGCAAATATGGCAATATACCCCCCATGATTAAAGTTACGAAGAGATGGCCCCAGTCCCCGACAGCCACGCTATTCCTGGCTACGGTGGTGACCATGGTAACGGCGGGGCAGGGGGTGCTAAGAATCTCCGGTGGAGGTTCGGTTGCCACCTAAGACGACTCGACCTGGCAACATATAACGCACGCACCCTGAGGACTGAGGAGAAGATCATGGAGCTGGAAGAAGAGATAGACAAGTTGCGCTGGAATATTATAGGACTATCTGAGGTCCGAAGAGAATGGGAGGACATGGTAATCCTCGAATCCGGCAACAAATTCCATCACCGGGAGGGCGACCATCTGTCCCAAGGACGTGTCGGATTTATCATCCACAAGTCTCTCGTTAACAACGTTATAAAGATTGAGAGTGTGTAGACGAGAGTTGCGTACCTTATACTCAGAATCACCAAACGGTATTTGCTGAAGGTCATACAGGATTACACAACAACCTCGGCACATCCCGATGAGGAGGTGGAGGAAATGTATGAGGATATATCTCGAGCCATGCATTCCTCCAAAACCCACTATACGGTGTTAATAGGAGACGTCAACGCAAAACTAGGCACAAGAGAGAACAGTTAGCTGAAGGTAGGGAAATTTGGAGTAGGGCAACGGAACCCAAGGGGCCAGCAGCTGGTTGACTTCATGGAGAAACAGGGACTCTTTATGAAGAACTTTTTCTTCCAGAAGCGGCCCACAAGAAGTGGACCTGATCGAGCCCCAACGGTTCGACAAAAAATGACATTGACTTAATTATGATGATCATACGAAAACTGTTCAGTGATGTCTCAGTGATCGCGAGGGTGAAAACCGGCAGCGATCACCGAATGGTGTGAGGCACACTGAACTTAAACGTTAAGTTGGAGAGGGCGTTGAAGTCGACGCTCCGTCCCTCTCGTGCTCTAATCCAAAGTCCCGAAATCTTTCAGCTCGAGCTACAAAACCGTTTTCAGTGCCTAAAAGATTGCAATGCAGTGGACTATAAGAATGACAAGCTCGTGGAAACTGACCATGCGGTCGGAACTAAGTTTTGCAAGACCCGCCGCAGAAGAACACAAAAACTCTCCGATCACACTCTTAATCTCATGCTTGTTAGACGGGAAATGAAGCTGCAGTGCTCAGTAGATTTGACAGCATACAGGCAACTGAAAAGACAGATCTCCAAATGCATGCGGCGGGACTTACGCAACATGAATACTGCTCGTATTGAAGAAGCGATCGAGCGGAACCAGGGCTCCAAAGTCTTTGCTAGAGATCTGTCTGCCAGAAAGAGCCAACTGTCGAAGCTGAAGACCGAGTGTGGCAGCGTCGTTTCCGGGACACCTGAGATTTTGAGTTAGATTGAGAGGTTCTATGAGCAGCTGTACACATAATCGGTAGAGCCACACGCAAGTGTGAGTAACTATTCAAGAGCAAGTCTTATCCGACACTAATCTGATGATATTCCGGACGTCAGTCTGAGCGAGATTAGAATGGCTCTCCAGCACCTTAAAAACGGCAAGACCCCGGGCGAGGATAGATTTACAGCGGAGCTTCTGAAAGCGGGTGGGAAACTGGTACTTGAAGTCCATCAGAAGCTCTTTAATTACGTCCTCCATGGTGGCACTACACCAGAGGCGTGGAGCAGAAGTGCGGTGGTTTTTTCTTCAAAAAAGGCGACAACGCTCTCTTGAAGAACTACAGACCGATTTCCTTTCTGAGCCGCATCTACGTGCTGTTTTCGAGAGTCATTACGAATCGTCTCGCACGCAGACTCGACGACTTTCACGCCTCCTGAACAAGCCGATTTCCGAAAAAGCTTTAGCACCATTGACTACATACATACCCTTCGGCAAATTGTACAGAAGTCCGAGGAGTACAATTTGCCACTATGTCTGGCGTATGTGGACTATGAGAAAGCCTTTAATTCCGTCAAAATTTGGGCGGTGCTGCAGTCCCTTCAGCGGTGCCAAGTTGACTGTCGGTATATCGAAGCGCTGAAGTGTTTGTACAGTAGGGCTATGATGTTTATCCGAGTACAGAACCAGAGTACGAAACCTATCCAACTGCAGAGAGGTGTAAGACAGGGTGACGTTATATCCCTGAAACACTTCACCGCTGCATTGGAAGACGTTTTCAAGCTTCTCGACTGGAAAGATACGGTATTAACATCAACGGCGAGTACATCATTCACCTTCGACTTGCCGACGATATAGTCCTTATGGCAGAATTGCTGGAGGACCTAAGCACTATGCTTAATGACCTCAATAGTGCCCCTCAACGGATAGGTCTTAAGATGAAAATGGAAAAAAACAAAGATCATGTATAACGTTCATGTCACACCTATGCAGGTGGTTGTTGGGAGCACTAAGCTCGAAGTAGTTGACGAGTATGTTTACCTGGGACAAATAGTCCGACTAGGTAAGTCCAACTTCGACCGAGAGGTCAATTTACGGATTCAACTCGGCTGGGCAGCGTTCGGGAAATTACGGCACATCTTCTCGTAAGGTATACCTCAAAACTTGTAAACGAGACTGTACAACCAGTGCGTGTTGCCAGTGATGACCTATGGAACTGACACGTGGCCTTTCACTGCTGGGCGGATAAGGAAGCTCAAGGTCGCTCAGCGAGCTATGGAGAGGGCTATGCTCGGAGTTTCTCTGCGTGATAAACTTAGAAATGAGGGTATCCGCAGTAGAACCAGAGCAACCGACATAGCCCAACGGATTAGTAAGCTGAAGTGGCAATGGGCCGGCCATTAGCTCGAAGAACCGACAACCGAAGGGGAAAAAAGGTTCTCGAGTGGCGGCCTCGTACCGGCGGACGAAGTGTACGGCGTCCCCCCACTTGATGGAGTGACGACCTGGTAAGAGATGCAGGAAGTCGATGGATGCAGATGGCTCAGGACCGTGCTTTGTGGCATTCCTTAGGGGAGGCCTATGTTCAGCAGTGGACTTGTGTAGGGCTGTAATGATGATGGTGATGATAATCAAATAATTGTTAATTGTTTTAATAATTAATCATTCTAAAAAAAGGTTAATGTAATAAAAGTGTAACAATATTTTATAAAAGTGTAAAGACTAATCAAGATTATTATTATTCAACTAGCGACGCGAACCAGCCTTTCCTGGATAGAATCTATTATTGTGGAGTTATTTAGATTTAAGATGATCAAAGACCATATTTTACCAATTTTTCGTTTTTTTTTTCAAAAAATCTTCAAAATTCTCGGATAAAATATAGTCTTGATCCCTCCAGACAATGCTCTTTGTCTGTTTGTAATATTACATCACAATCGGTTTAGCCATTCCAAAGATTAGCCCGGACAAATAGAAAAACAGACAAAATTTTTCAAAATGGTTGTTTGCGTCTTAAAAGCAGGTAGATTACACCCTGAGCTTAATAGAAGCAAGTTATTTTAATTTTACAGACCGACGCTGCAATTTTATTTATATATATAGATGAAGGTATTCATTCATTATAGTCTATGAATAGTCCACGGCTGAACGTATGCCTCCCTAATAGATTGCCTCATATAGATATCTGCCAAAGTTACCACATTTGAAAGGCCTATCAGGAAAATGCTACCCATCTCCTGTTTCTATATTTCGTAGAAAATTAATTTAAGCAAACAACAAAGTACCAACACTTGACATTCCTGATAAAGCATAGCCGACTTTAGCTTGCGGCTTTGCTAAGTTTGTATTTAGCGCATGTTGCAGCGGTTAACTTTGCTTATGTCTGACACAAGCCTGAAGTGATTTTACTTAGCTTTAGCACCATTGACTACATACATACCCTTCGGCAAATTGTACAGAAGTCCGAGGGTACAATTTGCCACTATGTCTGGCGTATGTGGACTATGAAAACCTTTAATTCCGTCAAAATTTGGGCGGTGCTGCAGTCCTTCAGCGGTGCCAAGTTGACGGTATATCGAAGCTGAAGTGTTTGTACAGTAGGGCTACGATGTTTATCCAGTACAGAACCAAGTACGAAACCTATCCAACTGCAGAGAGTGTAAGACAGTGTGACGTTATATCCCTGACACTTCACCGCTGCATTGGAAGACGTTTTCAAGCTTCTCGACTGGAAAGATACGGTATTAACATCAACGGCGAGTACATCATTCACCTTCGACTACGATATAGTCCTTATGGCAGTGCTGGAGGACCTAAGCACTATGCTTAATGACCTCAATAGTGCCCTCAACGGATAGGTCTTAAGATGAAAATGGAAAAAAACAAAGATCATGTATAACGTTCATGTCACACCTATGCAGGTGGTTGTTGGGAGCACTAAGCTCGAAGTAGTTGACGAGTATGTTTACCTGGGACAAATAGTCCGACTAGGTAAGTCCAACTTCGACCGAGAGGTCAATTTACGGATTCAACTCGGCTGGGCAGCGTTCGGGAAATTACGGCACATCTTCTCGTAAGGTATACCTCAAAACTTGTAAACGAGACTGTACAACCAGTGCGTGTTGCCAGTGATGACCTATGGAACTGACACGTGGCCTTTCACTGCTGGGCGGATAAGGAAGCTCAAGGTCGCTCAGCGAGCTATGGAGAGGGCTATGCTCGGAGTTTCTCTGCGTGATAAACTTAGAAATGAGGGTATCCGCAGTAGAACCAGAGCAACCGACATAGCCCAACGGATTAGTAAGCTGAAGTGGCAATGGGCCGGCCATTAGCTCGAAGAACCGACAACCGAAGGGGAAAAAAGGTTCTCGAGTGGCGGCCTCGTACCGGCGGACGAAGTGTACGGCGTCCCCCCACTTGATGGAGTGACGACCTGGTAAGAGATGCAGGAAGTCGATGGATGCAGATGGCTCAGGACCGTGCTTTGTGGCATTCCTTAGGGGAGGCCTATGTTCAGCAGTGGACTTGTGTAGGGCTGTAATGATGATGGTGATGATAATCAAATAATTGTTAATTGTTTTAATAATTAATCATTCTAAAAAAAGGTTAATGTAATAAAAGTGTAACAATATTTTATAAAAGTGTAAAGACTAATCAAGATTATTATTATTCAACTAGCGACGCGAACCAGCCTTTCCTGGATAGAATCTATTATTGTGGAGTTATTTAGATTTAAGATGATCAAAGACCATATTTTACCAATTTTTCGTTTTTTTTTTCAAAAAATCTTCAAAATTCTCGGATAAAATATAGTCTTGATCCCTCCAGACAATGCTCTTTGTCTGTTTGTAATATTACATCACAATCGGTTTAGCCATTCCAAAGATTAGCCCGGACAAATAGAAAAACAGACAAAATTTTTCAAAATGGTTGTTTGCGTCTTAAAAGCAGGTAGATTACACCCTGAGCTTAATAGAAGCAAGTTATTTTAATTTTACAGACCGACGCTGCAATTTTATTTATATATATAGATGAAGGTATTCATTCATTATAGTCTATGAATAGTCCACGGCTGAACGTATGCCTCCCTAATAGATTGCCTCATATAGATATCTGCCAAAGTTACCACATTTGAAAGGCCTATCAGGAAAATGCTACCCATCTCCTGTTTCTATATTTCGTAGAAAATTAATTTAAGCAAACAACAAAGTACCAACACTTGACATTCCTGATAAAGCATAGCCGACTTTAGCTTGCGGCTTTGCTAAGTTTGTATTTAGCGCATGTTGCAGCGGTTAACTTTGCTTATGTCTGACACAAGCCTGAAGTGGTTTTACTTAGTTTTAGCATTTCTGTACACACACGCTTTATATAAATTCAATAATAATCAATTTTATTTTCATACCGTGCGCTATATATAAAACGATTTGTAACCACACCTAATGGTAAGTGGAGTAGACCTACATCTATTCTCAGTTAAGAATCAAAATGAGATGTGTTGTCACCCCTGAGGACTAATATGAAATGCCTCATTTCTAGTAAAAAGGGTCTCTTGTTCTCTTCACTCACAATATAAAATTAAAACGCAGCAATATTAAGCTGATATTTAAAGGTGGTATTCTGTGAAAGCGTGGTCCTTCCCCGGTCAAGCTACCACCGGTCAAGCTAAATTCGTGCTACAACCGCAATATAGCTGTAGCATGGCTCTACCACGTATAAAACCTGACTGAAGGAATTTCTCATGGGCGATGGAAAACATAAACTCGTTCGACTGTCACCCATAGGGGAAGGCAGAGCAGAGCTTCCATTTGGTACTATCCTGATACACCTTACTCACTTCTTTCACATCCATATATCTACGCATACATGCTAGTTGGTTACGGGAACTCTTAATTTGCCTCATCTTAAATACCTTTATCGCCAATTTGGTAGATAAAATTCCATCTAGGGCGTTTCTTTCTGACATTGCACTCATTTGTACAACATAAATTTTGCTTTGTCACTTTTTACTCATTCATTCTTTCTACATAACGAAACCACCGAATTCCTTCTTCGAAATTCCTTTCTTAATCGTGGTCACGTTATCTATCATCATCATCATCATCATGATTGACTTTAAGTCTACTGCTGCATACCTTTCCAAGAATGCTTCAAATATAATTAAATATTTTAAATGTTTTATTGTATTATTGGTGACTGTTTTTCTAGTAACATGGCATTTTATATCAGAAGTCAGGAGTAATAACAGATCCGCATTTTAATTCTTAATGGACGATAGATTCAGATATTTATAGGCCACAGCATCCAATTATCATCAGTTGAACAATGTGCGTGTTTGTTACCCCTACTTCACAAACAGGTAGTAGCACGCATGGGTCGGCACGACCAGGGAAAGACCACGCTCTCACTGAATACCAGCGTTAATGAGCAACTTATAGCTGCTGTGTTTTGTATGGTGAGTGTAGAGAACCGGAGATCCTTTTCACTGGAAACGAGGCGATCTTCTTAGTACTCAGGAGTGACAACCCATCTGCATTTTGATTTTTTATCGAGGGTAGATGTGTCTATGGGTCTCAGCATCCACTTACCATCAGATGAACTGCTTCCTCTTTTGTCACCCTTATTCTATAAAAAACATTATTATTACTACACATAATATACTAAATAAGTTAATCTTTAGATTAATAAGAATTCCTCAATAGAGCACAGTACGACAGTTAATTAAATGTTCAGTTAACAGAGCTTTCATAAGTTGTTCTCCTTTGACTGACGGAGTGTAAAATTGGCGTTGCGTGTTGGTATTCAAAGTCATTTCGCCTTTCGAAAGCATTACACAAATTTAATCGTAAATTACAGAGCAACACACACAGATAATTGATCAAGTTTGGAAATATTACTAGTAATTTAAGTTCGTATGAACGTGTTATAATATAAGACTATATAAGAATATTCACCATGTAGGTGCGGTGTAAAAATATCCACTACCCCATATTGTCCCGTGGGTGGCGTAAGCGGCAACAGATGGAAATTAAATAGGAGATGGGAAGCACCATCATAACAATTCAAAATAATAAAAACTGCGGTAGCCTGCCCACTTGTTAATCGGGGCAACTATGGGAGTGACAAACGAACTTACAGTTCACCAGATGCTAAGTGGAGTAATGCAGTAGGCATTCCATGGACACCTGGAACCAATTTGAAACAAAGAATACTACAAAAATGCGTTGTCAGTTCTGATGGCTATGAATGAATGAATTTCACAGCCTGTAACTATACTGGCTCTCTGTATCCTTCAGACCTGAACAAAAGAGTTGCACCGCCATACAGAGTGGAAAAAACGATATGGAGGACTAAGTGCATTAAATATTGAAAATATCAAATTTCACTCAAAGAAAAGATTTCCTTGTTTTTCAAAATAATAATAATCGCATTGAAACATTTTTTGAATACTAGCAAATACATAAGAAAAGTAAACAGTCCACGAAATAAAAGTAACTATCTGCCAGAGAAGGAGCAAATTAATAACATAAATCAACAATTAATAATAGTAGAATATGTACTGCTCATCTCAGTAACAATTTCAACATCTGGATAGGCACCAATGAAACAATTAAATGACCAGCAAGATCTCCAGATCCAAACAGAGAAAATGATAAACGGTTTTTTGACTTTAAAAAAATAAACAGTCTTGGTTAGGTTGTTAGTGAGTTGACATTTTTTTATAGAATAAAGGGTGACAAACGAACACATAGTCCACCTGCAGGACTAGCATGGGCAGAGAGACAATTTTATCCCCAGGGAAAGGAAAATGTTTATCCCTCATAGTTTGTCCACCCTTCGAGCATAGGCACACTGGTGGATATAATATCCACAGTAGATAAAATGGGAGATAGACTTGACTTATTTTTTTTACTCGTATATAAACTCTATTGTGGAAAGTCTGAATGTGTCCAAAAAGGCACGTATGGCAATTCACAATTGTATGTTAGTTCCTACTTTAATGTATGGTAGTGATTGGGTGTGCAGAAGAAGCACGAGAGTAGAATAAATGCTGTAGAAATGCGGTCATTAAGAATATTTTAGGGCTGAATCTGAATGACAGAGTGAGAAATTCTGTGATAAGAGAAAAGGTGGTTTGCAGGATGATGTTGTGACCAGGATTAAGAAAGGAATGCTTCGGGGGTGTGGTCATGTAGAAAGAATGAATGAAGAAAAGAGAGACAAAGCAAATTTATGTTGCAGAGTGAACGGCAGAGTCGGGAAGGGACGCGCTAGGCGAAAGTTTATTGACCAAATTGGCGATATATTGAAAATGGGCCAAATTAAGGTACCCTTAACCGACGAGCGTGTATGCGTAGGTATATGGATGTGGAGGAGGCGAGAGGTGTGTGGGATCATGCCTGGAAGTCCATAGTCTCTACCACCTCTCTTGGTGACAGGCGTGAGTGTTTATATATAAACTTAAACTCACGTCCAATGAAATAGGATAAAATTGTCCTTTCGAGATGTCAAAACAGCATAGTTTTTATCTTTCATTTCGCTCCATGCTACGGACGGGGGATGTATGTCTACTCGTTATGTCATGGGTATACTTCTCGTTGCCGTGCTGGCACGATAGAGAAGATAATTTTATCTCCTGTCAGTGTATATAATAAGGTGATAACTTTTTGTACCCAGCCCATGCTGCGTGCTGATAGTAAGTGGATACTGTGGCTCATTGAAATCTACATCTTTAAGTAGGAATTGTTAGATTTCATGGTCTCCTTTAATTGTAAGATACTATGTTTATTCGAGAGATTTTATGCTTATCATAGACCCTATCGATTAGTTCAATAAAATAGTGATTTTTTATTTTTTTCATTTTTAGTTGGTTCGATTCCCAACTCAGGTAAGCTTTTTAAAAATGTTTGAATGTGATTATTCTTATTTTGTAAAACAAGGGAATGTTTCCCTTGAGTGGAATTTAATATCTTCAATATTTGTACCTTACCTCCATGTCCCGTTCGTTTTATCCAGTAATAGGTAAAAAGGTACCTAGCTAAAAGGGTTCCTAGGCAGAAAAGAAGTCCTAACACATAGTAAATGTTATGATATGCTGTAATGTTATGAACATACCTTGTTTTGTGGTAGGGAAGCAAGGGTGGACAAGTGACAGGCTGTAATGATAATAATGATGATGATGATAATGATGAGCATATAAGTGATACGGTAAATGAGTATCTTGTAGAGTGTGATTTGTATAATAGGGTCTTTCTCTGGTGAAAGATCTGGTCAGAGGTCTGGCCTGATCTGGAGGTCTGGATCTATATTTGTGCTTTCAATGCTAACTTATGGCACATTAGTCGTCAATGTGTAAACCTTCAGTTTCAAACACAAGGCTTACCAAGTAAAAGTATATTCCGTTGGCTTCACCGTGGCTCATTACCTTGAGCCACACTTCACCTTACTGTGAGCCACTGTGTATAGAAAAAGACCCATACAGATAGATATTTAAACGGTGACTCTCATCACCATCCTTCACAGTTAGCTACCGTGGGTAAATCTTTGTTTCAGAGAGCACGAGGGATCTGTGACAGTAAACACCTGGCCGCCGAGCTCCAACACGTCAAGCAAGTTTTGCACGACAATAAGCTTCGGGTCCCGCGCCTACGTCACAGTAAACGAATGAAGCCGGTCACAGTCGAGCGAGTGCCTGCTGTACTGCCATATGTCAGAGGTGTCACTGACAAGATTGGCTACATCCTGAAGCGTGCTTCTATTAAAACATACTTCAAGCCGCCGAAGAAGATTAGTCAGTTTTACCATCAGTTAAGTGTAATGTCCTCTGCAAGATGCAGGGTGTACAAGCTTGATTGTGAATGTGGTCTCTCTTATATAGGACAAACTAAAAGATCAATAAAACCCGCGTTAAAGAACACATAGCTGATGTGAAGAATCGACGCTCCGGGAAGTCTGCAGTCTGTGAACATGTACAGGATCGCCCGTCACTACATTAGATTTGATAGACCACAAATCCTCCTAAACAACACCGATTCCTTCCAAGGATGACTCATGAGGCTATTGAAATCAAAAACATCCTAATTTCAATAGAAGATGGTTGGTGCTACCATCTGCTTGGGATCCTATAATTAATAAAATCAAATCCCAACCCAAGCATACAACTGCAAGACTTCAAGATACTGTAAGTTCATACTGTGTAGATCGGAACAAAAATTAATAATTTTAATCTGGATGTAACCGTGGTTAACTATGACATTGAGATGTCAAACCTCAGTCCCCCCGTGACCATGGGTGCTGTAAAGTACTCGAAACGTCAGGAATATAAAATAAGTTAATATACGCGATAAAATCCGTAAAACTAGTTTTATTTAAATGTGTAGTGTTCGCGAAAATATAAGAAATCATTCAGCTTATCTCGTTGAGACTGGCCCATGACCACTATAAAAAGAAGGCGCTTGCAGTTTTAAATTAGACGATCTCTTATAGATTGTCTTATCACAACCACATGACCATTTCTATTTCTTGACTTTTGAGACACAACTTTTAAACCAACAGTGAAGATAGATTATCTTACGGCGTCTGCCTCCTGTAACTCTGCTATTATTAGCGTTGCCATATTGAAATATTTAAACACCGAGACGGAGATATCTAGAACAAATGCCAACATACCGTTCCGTAGTTGAGACACGAATGCTTCACTTAAATTAAATTCCACGACACTGTCCGCTGTCACGTCTTTGTGACCAACATCAATAGGCGGTTTGTAATTTGTAGCCTTGGATGCTATATAGTACTGTTACGTTATTCTCTTTGTGCGTGAAATAAAACTGTGCCAATTTCTATTTAAATGAGAATTTAGATTTTAAATATTTAATAAACATTGTAATTAATTTAGATTATAAAATGTATTTCAAAACACAATCAGCCGGTTCGTGCGCGTATGGCAGTGATCAGCACCCCATCAGTTGAAGCCTTAAACCATCCTACTTTTAACTGTGTTTTTATTTATCTGGTGTTGGTACCAGTGAATAAATGTCTATCTTTCTTCTTTCTTTCTTTATAATAATATGAATCTCCTCCAAAACAAACTACGGTCACGGTGGCCAATTTCAACGGAGTCTAGGAGCAGAAAAGTTATAATATTGCCCGAGTGTATCTTCTTTTTCTTCTTCTTCTGGTGCCTCTCCGACTAGCGAAGGTTGGCAGTCAGCTTTGTGAACTCCGCTCTATTCTTCGCGAGGCGAAACAGTTCGGCGGCACTCGCGATTCCTGTCCACTCCCGGATGTTACATAGCCATGACTTTCTGCGACCGACGCCTCCTTTCCGGAAACTTTCCCATCATTATGAGTTTTAGGAGTTCGTACCTCTCGTACCTGAGCACGTGCCCTAAATATGCGACTTTTCTCATTTGACGGACTCCATAAGTTCGCGCTTTTGGTCGACTCTATGTGTGAGTCCAGCTAATGGCCAACTTTCATCTGTATGCCCACACCTCGAAGGCTTCTATACGTTTTTGAGGTCCTCTTTAACTGTCCAAGCCTCACATCCGTATAAAAGTATGGGCCAGATTTAACATCGTAGTAGTCGAGTGCGCAAAGAGATCTACGGTTGCAGAGTACTTTTCATATTTGCTAAAGGTATTTCAGCCATTTCAATTGGGGTCTTAATTTCTTGGTTGCTGCTCCACGTCTCATTTAACCACGTATCTAAATATGTATATTTGCACTCTTTCCAGTTTTCGGCCTTCTACTGTGATGTCAAAGTCGTCAAAATTATTCTTAGAAATGACCATGAGCTTCGTCTTGAAATGTTCATCCTAAGACCAGCTCTTTCGCAATCATTTACTCAGGTGACAATTATCTGTATATCTTCAGCAGATGACGCTATGAGGACTGTATCGTCTGTATATCTAATATTATTTATATTCCGGCCATTTAATTTGATGCCACAGTCTAGGTCCTCCACTGTTTCTGCTATTATAGTTTCTGAGTACAAGTTAAATGAGTGAATGCGCAAGTACAAATGCACTCTCTATTCCCTCACTCTTTGAGTCGATGTGACGGATATCCAACACGACCGGAGATATCAGGCGCGCGACCAACGGCTACGTGCTTTCCGAGGCACGGGGGTGAAACACAGCCATCTTTCTGACTCCGGCCTGCTATTGAGAATTTCTTAACGGAAAAAACCCAATAACTGATTTTGGCCCAACCGTTATTCGGACCGGGACCTCATAATAATTAGCAATCGCGTTTACGACCACTAGACCAACGAGGCAGTAAAATATTATAGTAATATACTTACTTACTAACTGGACAGACATTGTTCTGCCCACTGCGTATTCGCTCCGGATTTTCAGAAGTGTTAATATAAAATGTGACAATTCGACCACAGCGCCATCTATAGTAATGAACTATCTCCCCGCACACAAATACATTATTATGTGAATATAGGCCACATTTACAATAACATATTTATTGTGTCCGTTTAAACCTTTCACGGTTTAACATTAAATAAATTATAATGTATAAATATTTAAATTTGAAATGTTTATAGGATTATCCCAACGCTAAACTAACAAGGTTCCAAAGTTATGAGGCCAGCCTTTACAAAGACCCTGTCGACCGAATGAATATTCAAACTACACAAACTGGAACTCTGGTCGTGTCCTTGTTATAGTAAGCAAACTATTTGGGTTATTTCGAGCTTATTTACTTACATCTGTTACCGTTACAGCCTATTAAAGTCCACAGGTGAACATAAACTTACCTCATAGATTGCCTCATAAGGAATATTTGCCATAGTTGCCACGCATGGTAAGCGGGTTGTGAAGTTTTATTTTATTCGTTATTAGAAAATCGCTGCAGCTCATCTCCTGATTTGTTTCCCTCTGTCGCCTCTTACGACAACCACGGGATCATATGGTGTAGTGTATAGCACTTAATAATTATTTATGAAGTTTGTAAGGTGCGTTGCTGTAATACCGGACGGATTTTCGACTTGTTGAAAGAGTCTGGCAAAAACTTTATTTTCTCGACATCCGTATACGTCAGATTTCTGGAACATGGTGCAAACGTAGTTTAGCTAGGAGAATCTTTTGCTTTTGTAAACTCAACGGTTTCTGTTTTAAACGTGTGCGAAGACAAGACATACTTTTTTATATGCATGATGAAGAATTTGCCATCAAGGGGTGAGACCGGACTTAAATTTAATGCCACTTCTACTGCTTAGAGAACAAAGTTAATAAAAGGAATTTGTCTATCTTTAACGCTCAAAAACATATTTAAATATGATCTATAAATTACTAGAAACATAAATGTTTTTGTTTCTTGGCATACGATCTTATCCATCATATAAAGCAATTGTAATTTTGTGGTTCTCAAACTTTGTTATGAGATAACAAAGTTTGAGAACACAGAAAGATCGGATGCATTTGATTTTTTTTACTGGGTAAGAAAATATTATTAAAAAAAATCTAGTATTTTTTAAATAAAATGTAACAGTAAGGACTGGCAAAATGCCCTGGGGCAATACAGGAGTAGAGGAAGATGTCAGTATTATAGCAAAGCGGCATATGGCGAAGCAGGTTGTTGGTTAATTGATAGATTATTTAGTGTGCAGATTTGTGTGTGTGTCGATGAGCAGGCGTGAGCTATATATGTAGAAAAGAGTTAATTAGAATCAGAATATGGACATGAAGTCGGAAAAAGTAAAGCAAAGTGGACTAGACCAGGAAAAGGAACGTGAGGTGAAAGTTTCCCGTGAAACTGAATTAGTTCAAAACTTTATCTAATGAGATAAATGTCTAATAAAATAATATAAACTTTATCTAATAATTTTTTTATTCTTTGAATAGCAATTTCCAGGGCTTCTTGTTTGTGCAAGTTGCCGAGTTAAATCCTCGTGTATTTTCGAAGCATCTGCGGATAAAATGTTAATGTAAGTAACGCGGCCGCGGCACTGAGTGCATCACAGCAATAAAACAGTGCAAATATATCGGCATCTTACAATATATACAGGAACATATATCTAATAACTAAGTTCCGAAGATTAGTTCTAAATAAGTTTTGTAATTATCAGTTGTGGTAAGCCATTGAGTTAATGCATAATAGCTATGCTGATAAACATAATAAAGCGAAATATTTTAGTAAAACTAGCTAGCAGAAAATTAACAGTTTCGAAAATTCTAATTTTACAGGTCATTCATCACCATAAGTTTTAATGTGTATTTAAAAGTAACAAAACCATTCTAAAAATGAGCTCAATTAGGTTCATTATGGCACACAGATTTGATACCGGTACTGAGTCCCATAGTCACTTGAGCAATCTTCGAAAGAATATACACGACAAATGAAAGTTTAACAATCACTGCCATATTTGTAACGGGTAAAGATAGGATAAAACTTATCCGATCTTCACTCGGGCGGGGAAACATCTTAGCCCTGTTTGGATCAGTTTTATCTGGCTATAAATTCATAAAACTTAGTATTCAGACAAAATAATAACAATAGAAGTTATATTCTCGCTAAAAATCACAATAAAAGTGATAGGAAAGGACCGGATGGAAAAAAAATACAAAAATTATCTTGTTTTATAAAATGCCGCGTACGCACGTCCTACTTCCCTGAGTGAGTGGCGGGAACTTGGGGTCGGGGCAAAATGAGTGACGTCGTGTACCATATTCGTCGTAAATATAATATTGTAAGGACAAAGAACCTATTTAAAATGAACGTAATCCACTGTCGTAATTACTACGAGTCAGTTGTTGGACTCGTTGCTCAGAACAAAGACGCAGTTGTCGTTAGCATAGTTTAGTCTCAATTATTTATTTATCATTGAAGTCTTTAAAATGTGATGGCACATGTCAATACAAAATATAGCGTTATGGCCGTGGTCTATTCCCCGATGTATGAAGGATTTTCTTTAACCACAGCTATTAGCGCTTCGCAATACCAGATATCTCGCAACTTTAATTGTCACCTGTCTGCGTAATACCACCATCTAACGGAGTTTGATAGAGTTTAATAGTTTAAAGAGATAGTGATTTAAGTATTTCGGTTAAATAACCCAGTTGATGTAACAGTTGGATTAATATTTCGCAATTAATTTGTTGATTAGGCCAATTATCGGAACCACTGTCAGCATTACTGGGTATAGTTATATGCCCGTTTAAATATAATCGGATAATTTGACTGTTTGATTTCATGCTAAGTGCAAATAATAAATTGGTCAAGAGCATGCTATGCAAAATCAGGATTTCTACAACTAAATAGCTAAAAAAATTATATGCCACGTTTTATGGATAACATTTAAAACAAATTTGTAAAAACTTGTGCCTAGAAATCGGCGGCTATAGGCGACTAAATTTAGTCAGTTTAAACCTCAGAAAACACAGGTTTGAGAATTTACCGAAAGTAAAGCACTCATTTATTATATCTTCTCAATTTCAGAGAACTCCCCGTGTCTCAACTAACATCTGGATAATCGGCGATGACATATCGTGTAATTTACAGTCCATCACAGTCCTTTGAAAGCCAAATAGGCGTCTAAAAGCTTGGAACGACGGAATAAGACGGTATTTAATGCCGACCTACTGCTTGCAGCTTTACAAAGCGCAGTTTCGGCCTGACATAAAATAATACTGTTCTAGTCTTTTACTTTCACAGCTTTCACGTAAAGTGCACGTACAGTGACTCAAATCGTTGACAACCAGGTTCTCTTCTATCGGTTTGATTCTCTGGTCTTGCGAAGCGACGTTGCGTCTCCATGCATCATCTCTTTGCTTTCTATCGCATATACCACGGACAGTGCTATGATAAGTTATTCGGATTAATTCCAGCTACTAAATTCCACCATTGTACCTACGATAGAGCTCTAAATTTCATGTCCATCATCTCGTTGCTTGGTAGGCCACTACCGTAAGTTTAACATATAATTTTCTACGACGTACGACAACATTGTGGAATTTACTATCAGCAACAGTTTTCAGGACCAATACGACTTAGGGATCTTCAATGAAAGAACCTAATCTTTTGTTAAAGGCCGGCAACACCTACAATTTTTCCAGTGTTAGAGCGGAGGTCCAGCACTTACCATCATGACAGTGAGCCACATGTTTTCTCCTCATCTATAAAAGCTACACCATCCTTCAACCAGTCCATACTGCAGGAGTAAATGCGGCAAAACTAAAGAATATTATTTTAAAAGTCTGTTCTATTCATATTTTAATAGAATTAAGGGTAAAACATATTATCCATCCTCATAGTTAGAGGATGCCGTGAATATACACCTACATCTATTCTCAACTAAGGATCAAAACGCAGTACATGTCACCTCTGAAAACTCAGATGAAATGTAGTACAAAACATTCCATTATGCTACTATTTCCCGCTAATATTCTGGTAAATCGTTAGTCCTTTGCCGGTCATTCAGACCCACTAGTACATAACTTTATCATCATTTTGATATAATATTTAGTTCCAATTAAGGTGCAGTTCAATAAATCGCAAGCTCTGTGCATTTGACAAAGTATCATGCCCACTTTCTATACATTGATTGACCTGTCACTTGATTTGTTTTACAACTTGCGTCTACCTACAACTAGTGTTGCATAAAACAATTATTGTTTATAATAACATTCTTGATTTCCTAAACTACACTTTTGTGCAAGTTAGAGCAATATAGGTATAGTTCATTGAATTATCGGTCAAAATCTGTCGTCAGACGGAACAGAATCCAGGAGTCGGCTTGACAGACGACGCTTTCCAGCCATCAATTCTAAAAGTCTGATGAACAGACAAGGACGAGTAAATAATATCTAATACCAGCATAATACTGCCTCACTGCTGGAAAGGCCTCTTCTCATACAGAGAAGGCATGAGCATTAATCACCACGCTTGGTCAAGCCGATAACGCTGAAGCGTATTAACACATGTTACAGTTTGTAAAAAGCAATCTCGTAGAAGGCTCCATAATGATTTCTAACAAGAGCGATGACGTCTTAGATCCCAATCAAAAATCACTAAATCGGTATCCGTATAACCCAGGTCAAAGTAATAGTAAGGGAAGGTATCGAAGTCTGTGGAAAATGCAAAAGTTGTAAGGGTATCAGAAAATCCAAAATTGCAATACAATACGTAACAAAGCAAACGAACGACTGCGAAAGTCAAATAAATGATAGCCTGTCATTCATTCATTTTCTCATCATGTTATTCATTATTTTTTTAATATTTTGGCATGACTTCTGGGTCTTTGTGCCATTGTAAAACACGTTCCGTCTCCAAAAGTCTAAGAATGATAAACATAGTAACATTACTTTTCCTGACTTTATTTGAAAATTCAATTATGCGATACGGAATAAGCAAAAGAATGCAATTTTTAAGATAGACGCGTTAAAAAATTCAGGTCAAGACTGGACATGATTCTTGGTAATTACGAAAACGGATCACTGCACGGCACAAATTCCATAATATGCTCATGATCATTGAATCGTTTGGTCGTCGATACGAATGAACTATTTAAAATGTGGTAAAATATTTTGTTGTAATTATACATTCTTGTTTGCTACTCTTCTTGTAGAATAAAACGTCTTTGTAGAATCTTTTATCACGGGTGATTTTCCGGCCCGAGCGAACGGGACACAATGCTGGCAATGGCAACACCTGCAATTCCCTGGTGTTGCCGTTTCTCATGGGCGGCGGTCGATACTTACCATCAAGTGAGCCGCATACTAATTTGCCCCCTCGTCTATAAAAAAACTGTTTTTTTTCAAGTTCACTGCTTCTTTACATATTATAAGCCAGAGCTTGAACAGAATGCCACCTGGGGTTTAGTGGTGATGTAGCCTAGATGGTAAATGGATGGTAATGGATTCAATCAAATCAAGGTCACCAATGAGCCTGACACTGGGTCCAACGCAGCTAGGTGGCATTTTGCGGCACCAGCCGAAATGTGACCACAGTATTCCATGCACGACCATGCTTGTTCTTTATATAAGGCAAGTAGCTACCCTGGCGTGGTACCGCCACCCTTACGAAACCTGGTTTCCTAGCGATGCTGGCCCTGGAATCAATGAACCGCCCATAGTTGAGATTCGGAGAAAATTCAACCCTAACAACTAAAGGCGGTCAATGTACTCCAAAGATACATTCCGGAAAGTAGGAGCCAGGGTGAGTGGGCTCCTTTTGCGGTGAAGAGACACTTTTGTTTTGGAGCGCTGAATCTTACGAAATTGGCATCACCTCATTCGCAGAATGCCTGCAGTGACCGCAGCTGGACATAGGTCTCTCGCATCGTAAGAAGAGATTTGCCTTGACCGTCACTATTATTGACGCACGCAGTACCGGAAATCTCCTACCTTTACCTTGACTAACTAAAACCGTTGTTTTACGAATTTAGTGAGAATATCAACAATAACACAAATGTTTTATTTTATTCTACTTTTACACGAGGCTTTTTTAATCTAATGCTAGGTATAAGTAGCGGCACGAAAGTCTAGCGATGACCATCATTGCGCGTAAGTCGCGCTGATTGACTCGTGCGTATCGTTCGCACGCGCTGATTGTCTCCAGTCGCATTCATGCAATTTAATTCGTGCGCGTCCCTCCACGTTTCGTTCAGCGCTAGTTTACTTGCCGCGACTTGTATACATTTTCGACATCAACATTGAACGAATATGCCACAGTTTATCCGTAGCGAGAGCCTGGTTCGTATTTTGTAGAGTGCATGAAGCAAGTAAAGTAAGCAATAAAGGAAAATCTTTTGATTTTCTCCTATGTCTCTTGAAGATTAGAGTAAGTTAGAATAAAGAAAGAGTATAGCAACTCGTTTTTGGTAAAGCATGAGAGGCTAAAATAGCACTCATCAATGTCAATGTCATCTTCGATCAATATCAAATTTAGAAAAATTTAATTTTCAATCGTTATTTATAGATATAAATTATTATTTTTGTTTTAATTCAGTTTTACTCTTATAAAATTAATTTTGTTTGAATTCAATTAATTTATAAATTTATAGCATCACATATAAAACAATAATTAAAAACAATAATTTTCGCGCAGAACAAAATATTTTCGTTTTGAATTAAAAATATTTTCCATTTGCCAATTTAAATATTCTGCTTTTGTTGTACTTCCTGATGTGTCCCTGAGGAATAATTTTGCTTACGAAAACATCAATTACAAATATCAGTAAAATCGAACCCTAAATTCTCCCTACTTGCCCAGTTTAATCCTCTGTCCAACATAGACATTTCCAGATTCCACCATCGGGCATACAGAAAGATGCGTTAGTCACAAAAATGATATTAAAAACTGTTGTGACAAACGTACTTACACTCTTGATGGTACTACTGCAGTCCATGCAGCCTGCATAAATAAAGAAGGCTTCGTTTGCGTAGTCACCTCTGAAGACTAAGACAGAATGTTGCGACCTGATCACAGCAAAACAAGCTGTGCTGTAGAAGAAATAGTTAAGAGACTGGTACATATGCACTCCTAGGCAGAAAAATACTCCTACCGTTTAGTGAAATGATACCTCACTATTAGTAAAGCTGTTCCTCTTATCAAGTATACTAAAGGTTGGTCCCTGCTAACTACCACCACCACATGTAGTAGATACTCAAATATTTGTCAATTGTAAATTTTTCATGCAGCGTTGTTTCTTTTCAATGACGACTTCAAAGAGAGTAGATCTGCAATTCGAGGGTATGTTCTTTTTTTTATACATGTTAGTAGATATCTTCGTCCATTGTGAACCGATTTTAATCTGCATTTTGATTCTAAATGAAGATCGATGTAGATGTCTATGGGCTACAGATCTAATTACCATCAGGTGGACTGTGTGCTTGTTTGTCACTCTTATTCTAAATATTAAAGTAAAACGCTTCATCAGCGATTCAATTGCGTCCTTACAGCATCACAGTTAAACGATTTATAAATATATGGCCTTCAATTAATTGTTCTCTACTTTAAAATTCTTGAAAAATATTCTACGATGAAAATAATAGATTTAAAATACTCTTGCTATAATAATATATGATATAAATTTTATTATAGTATGAAGAAAAAGTCCCATCCTAGTCCCTGGTCCTGGCCCCTGGTCTATGTCTGTCCTTATATATGATCTGAAATTTCATAAAATATTTTGGGATTTTCATTCGGTTTTACTAATAGACAGACTGATTCACGAAAGGCTGGAATATCACCATTATCATTATTATCATTACGGACTTTACAACTCCTCTTTTCGAACATAGGCCCCCAGAAATACCACAAAGCACGGTCGTGAGCCACCATCCATCGACTTCCTGCATGTCTAACCAGGTTGGCTCCATTTAGCGGTCCGCCTATACTTCGACTACCAGTACGAGACTGACACTCCAGAACCTTTCTTCCCCATCTGTTGTCGTTGTTAACGCCAGTTTTTTATACATAAACTACCGACCCACCCCGATTGAAATTTGGCGGCTGGAATTAATCCGAAAAATTCCTCAGAGCACTCCCATAGTAAATGCGATAGAAAATGCAAGGTACAACATCCCTACGCATCGCCAGTGAATCGAGCCGATCAGAAAAACTCGGTCGTCGACGATTCGAACCGCTCTGCGCTGGATGCGGTCAAGTGGAAGGAGCTGGCGCTGGGGTGCCCCAGCCCAGAATGAGAACAGTATTCCATGTGAAGAACTTGCGCTGTAAGCTGCAAGCGATGTCCGGCATGAAATACTGTCTCGCTCTGCTGAGCATAAGCATTTTCACAACATTTTAATATATATATATATATATATATATATATATATATATTATAGTGACTTATTCAATCATACTAAATGTTCACATAAAAAATATTTTACACCAAACGATATTAAATATTTCTTGTCGAGATTTGTTTAACGGCAGCATGGTCTCTAAATTATGAGGCAGTTTCTCTAAATCAACAATAACTATTCTGAAAATTTATTACAACCTCGCGGACTCGCACATAGTATGACGACCTATTTCAATTTACAATTAGGTCACCATATTGTTCAAATATACGAATTCATGGAAACTACATAGTACTAGCTGAAGCTTAATATATACTTATTAAATTTAACATAAATCGTTTTGAAAGTTTGTACTCAGGAATTTCTGAGGAAAAAAATCCATATCGAGATATCCAAAGAACAATAGTAACAGATACGAGATAGCCCAGCGGATCAGTAAGCTCAAATAGTAATGGGCCGGCCATATATCCTGTATCGTGGAGGCAGTTAACAAACATTTTATTAATAGTAAAAGAACAAACACCCAGACTCGAACAACTATTTATAGGCCACACAAACATTGTTCCATGCGGGATTCAACCACGATCCTCACCGCTGCAACTCAATGCTGGCTTACTGCCACGGAGCCGACATATTTTACTATATTTGGTGTTTGGCTACGAATATACAATTTTGTATTGAAAATATGTTTTATAATTCAGAAAGAAAGCAAAAACATTATTGTGTTGTTTTGTATGTGAAAGTGGGGATAAGTGTTAAATTAGATTTTTTTCGGTTTAGAGTTGATTAAATCTTATAAAAATATTAGCTCCGACTGGGATTTGAATCTAGGACCCGAGTCGTAGGGACGTCAGATACTAGACGGCACCTTCTTTATACTGGTTCCTTAACAGTACTAGTAGTGGTAGGACTTCTTTTTAGCCCACAGTCCGTCTGGGTAAAAACACTGATACCTATTTTCGCCTCCAAATGTTACATACTGTAACCGTAGATAGCCAAATGGGCATTCCATCTTAGTTCTCAGAAGTGATAACGCATCTGCAGTCTTCATTGTTTGCGGTTGGGTGCAGTTGCCCATGCACTGCATTAGCTACACACCTTGCAAATTACCTTGTTGGTTCGTTTTTTACTCCAGTTACAGAATATCTGTAGTGCTTTTATAATAAACACCGAATACTATAATAAAAACATAATTGATTTTGAGTTTAAGATTTCTAATATTTTAAACTCAAATTTTATCTACGACTAATCTGTTCACTGAGGAAATGCTTTCAAGTTAATCCGCTAATACATTGAACGCAGATCCTGTTACGATCAAATACATGCTCGGAACGGGTAAGCGATACCACAGTCTCATAATCCTATTTACGTCAACATGAAGTAGATTTATTAATTGGATAACGATTGTGTTGTGGAAATTGACTACCGATTTTCTCGTCTAGTATTCATTGCGGAAGTGAAAATTGTGATTTCAGTTTGTGTACAGGAGAATTGCCATGTAGTGGCGGCGAGAGAATCCACCTATTGTATGATAGAGCCATTCTGCAGCTATATTATAGTTGTAGGATAAATGGGTCGACCACGCTCTTACAGAATACCAGCGTAAAAAACAGCTCAATGCTGCTATGTTTGGCATGGTCAGTGTAGGGAGCCGGAGACCATTTTTACTGGAAACGGGGATGCCTTGTTCGTTCTTAGTCCTCACGGTAGCAACGCATCTGCCTTTTGATTCTTAATCGAGGATAGATGTATATGTCTATGGGCCACAGCATCCACTTACCATAAGGTGGACGGTGTGCTCGTTTGTAACCCTTATACCATAAAAAAATTAAGGTAAGCTGTGTGTTTGTTTATCACCCTTGTTTGTTTCAAAATATCATACGTGGCATAATATTCGGTTTGAATGATGACTAACCGCAACATCAAATTAAATGCAAATGCACGCAGCACGCCGGTTATCTCTTATATTCCATAGGAAATTAATTTAGTAAGTGAGTCGGGAACTGATCGCTGTTGGAAGCCGGCAAGCAGATTTTAACGTAATTAAAATGTGATTTTTAATAAAAATATGTTGCAATTTTAGATTAACTTCAAGCTTTAAATATAATGCATAAGTTTTTTTGAAATTAAATGTAGGCTACGCAAATAAAATTTCGTTAGTCTGACGTAATGTTTTTACCACGTCGTTAATAACTCACTTTTGTGTATGTCTGTTCGTCTCGAATTTAGTAATTGATTTTATTAACATTCCGATGAGCTAGAGACTTGAAATTTTGAACATAACTCAGAAACAGTGAAAGAACTTCAATAATATTATTAAAATTACAAAAAAAAAATGTAATGTGTCTGTTTTTTTTTGTTACTTAAAACGTAGATAATTTTACTAGAAAGAAAGAAGGAAGAAAAGAAATAACATATTTATTTATTCGTTACTACAAATTAATATATTTAAAAGATTTTTTTTCCATATTTTATTTTTATAGAATAAGGGTGACAAACGTGCACACAGTCGACCTGATGGTAAGTGGAGCTCTTGGTTATAGACATATACATCTATCATCGATTAAAAATCAAAATGCTGATGGGATGTTACCATAAGATGGGATGCCTCGGTTCCAGTAAAAAGGGTCTCTGTTTCTCTACGCTCACCATAGGAAACACAGCAGCTTTAAGCTGCCATTTTACGCTGGTATTCTGTGAGAGCGAGATACATCGATCGAGCCGACCCATTCATGCTACAACCATAATATAGCTGCAGCGTGATTTTTCTGCCAAAAAGCAGGTATAATCATTAAAGTAACATAAAACGTTTGATATCATAATCATCACCCCCTTCACAAGTCCACTGCTGAGCGTAATTCTGAATCATCTGCATAAATGAACTCCCTGTATATCTCCCTATGTCTTACCGGGCTGTCACTTAGTCAAGTAGGGGGCTACCTATTGCTTCGCTTACCGGCATACGCTGCCACTCGAGCATCTTTCTTCCTTATCGGTTATTGTTTCTTCCAGTAACCGAACCGGGAAGAAAGTAAAAGTTCGTGAGTGACCCGAGTGAGGTGACACATGTCACTAGCCAGCGCCAAGAGAAGATAAACTAACATGTGACTCACAAGATGGTAAGTGAATACCGTCACCCAAAAACATCCGCAACACTGTAAGAATTGCAAATCTTTCTGGAAAGTCCCTAATTCATAAAGTTTCAGAAAATAACTTGAGACAAAGTTAATTCCACAGCGTGATCGTGGCAGAAAATTCTAGAGCAAGGTGGTGACAACAATGGAGATGACAATGAGGGTGGAATTTAGAGGCCTATCGCTGTACGATTGCGGGGCTTCGACAAAAATAAATACTTAGACATATTTTCGAATAAATTCTCGAAGTATCCCTAATAATGGAAGCGAAAAAATTACAATATATAAAATATTCGATATAATATCTGTCACTAACAACGACATAAATTAATGACCTATTTTTGGAACGCACTCATTCGAAATGATAGAACGCTTTAGCGATCCGGAATGATTTCGATTACGTGTACATGCAGTAACAATTTAACACTCCAGCGGTCAAAGGGAACAACTAGCATTAACCGCTGTTTACTGAGTACCCGGTGGTCGGGATCATTGTAGTATAAGGTCTATCCAGAGTGAGAGAGAGAGAGAGAGAAAGAGAGATAGAGAGAACGTGTGTAGCGAAAATTTGTAAAATAAATTTTTAATTTTAAATTAATTCTGTAAAAGTTAAAACCGCTGACCGCTGCAGATTTCTTAACAGTCCTAGCTAATAACAAATTCTCATAAGGTCTCCCACAGTAGGGACATATTGAAGTGATAGTTAAGCTTTCTTAACCATCAAAAAGTGTTTTGTAATGGCCAATTTATATAAAAATATTTTTTTAATTACAATCCAGTGCTTTTTTACCAACACACCTAGTGGTAAGCGGTAAATCAAATAATACAATCGTAACAAAAGCTTATACAATTGCGCTTTGAAGATTACCAGATTCCTTTGCTGTAGACATTACAAAGGACGAAATAAACGGTTTTGGTGGAATGCGTGGAATATCACAAAACGAGGTGAGGGAGGCGAACAAACTGCAATGGGCAGCAGCTATTTCCTAATAAAAAGTAGAAAAAAAAGACGGTGGTTGCCAGCAATCCAAGCTTGGCAACTATGGCAATATACCCCTTATAAGGCGAACGAAAATAAGGCGTATGTGCAGCGGTGGGCTTTTATAGGCTGTAATGAATGACTGTAAATTTTACTAACCTGTGTAGCATTTAAAACAGTCAAACGTTTTAGATTTGTAACAGTTAAATTTATTTATTTAAGAGGTTAATTACATTTAGTTTTATTCATGGTAGAGCCATGCTGTAGCTATATTGAGGTTGTAGCACATACGGGTCGGCTCGACCGGGAAAGGACCACGCTCTCACATAATAACAGCGTAAAATAGCAGCTCAATGCTGCAATGTCGTAAGGTGAGTGTAGAGACCCTTTGCATTTTGATCCTTAATCGAGGATAGATGTCTATAAGCTGCAGCATCCACTTACCATCAGGTGGGCTGAGTGCTCGTTTGTCAATCTTATTCTATAAAAAAAGGAATTAGCCATAATCGTCTCACACCTTTGACGCCGTTTGAGAAACCGGAAAACACTGACGAAGCAAGGCATTACATCTAAGTCCTCAAGGTCGCCAACAAATCTGCATTTCGGTTCATAATCGAGGATAGCATGTATGTAGGTGTCTATGGGTCACAGCATTCATTCACCATCAGGTGTAATTCTATAAAAAAATTAACCATTTTTGTTTTGTACAAGTTCTATTACTATTCTCACGATATAAACGGGTTATGGCACAACAATACGACATCGTGTTTAATATTATGCATGCGTTCAATCACATTCAACAAAATTTGGGCGAGATTTATGCATGACCGGACATTGGACTATCGATCGCTTTAACGTGCAACGGCTGCGTGTTTCGTTTGACGTACGATCATGAAAGGACGCAAATCGAACAAATATATAAGACATTTTATGTCACATTTATGCCACAGAATATTGCGAAAATCATAGACTTAAAATATACTGGCGTAAATATATCCTAAGTCTATGGCGAGTATATACAGATTTTTCTTAAATGTTTTCGATATTCTTTTTTTTTTTTTTTATATAGGATAGGGTGACAAACGAGCACACAGTCCACGTGATGGTAAGTGGTTGCTGTGACCCATAGACATCTACATCTATCCTCAATAAAGTCAGAAATGCAGATGCGTTGTCACCCGTGAACTAAGATGGAATGCCTCTTTTCCAGTAAAATTCGGTTCTCTACACTCACCATACGACACAGCAGATGCTGCTATTTTACGCTTATTCTGTGAGGCATGGTCCTTCCCGGTCGAGCCGACCCATTCGTGCTACAACTATACTATAAATATAGCTGCAGCTTGGCTCTACCACGTATAAATACCACGTATGCAAATATGATTACATTTGTTAAAGTCATACCGTGTTGACGGCGTTTTCTTATTTCTTGCTGGTTCTTCCCAAACCAGTTTGTAAAGCAAATAACTTTCAATAAATATTATTGTTATCCATATTGTATATAATGATTCTATTAAATTCTAATGCGTGATGCACCACTACCACTTCCGAAGGTCGTTAAAAGCCACTATGGCATATGTCAAAAAAATCACATGTCTTCCGATAGCTGGCGGCATAACCACCTTGTTTACACCAGATGTAAATTACTCAGAAGAGTGACGTGAAGCATCGTCAAAGGTGCGAAACGTCTGATACAAAATAATAATGTCCTCCAGACCAAATTTCGGTTGCGGTGGCCAGTCTTAACTGAAGACTAGCTATTTGCACAAGACAGGATTATAGTGCGTAACGGCTTTACATGATTTCCGAGGCATGGGCGTTAAACACCGCCAACTTCCTGACTCCGGGCTACTACTGAGCATTTCTTGACAAAAACACCAATAACTGATTTTGGTCCGACCCAGGAGTCGGACCCGGAACCTTATGAATAGCAATCGCGTTTACGACCACTAGACCAACGAGGCAGTCTCATCTGATACTGTGATCGTTAATCCACCTGTCAAGCGTGAGAATTAAGGCAAATTCCCTCTACGACGGGAAGGCCCATGTATAAAGTGGACTTTCAATTGCTGATAAAGAAAGAAGAAGAATTTTCCGTTATGTTGGTGAGAATTGAACTCGATTTGGTCACGTTGTAAGAATTTTAAGGTGGGCGTCAAGTTCCTGAGCTACTCCTGCTAGTTTAAAGAATATGTCAAGCTATCTTTAAAATGGTATTGATTTTCATCATCATTATTACAGCCTATCGAAGTCCACTTCTGAATGTAGTCCTCAATAATACAATATAAATAATAAATAAAAATTGCTTTTATTGTGTGGAAAAAAGAAAATCAAGAAATAGGAATTGCCAATAAGAAAATAAGCAATCCACCCGATTACAGAGAAACAAATTTCAATGGTATGCGGTGAATAGGCCAGCTGTCGGAAAGTAACGAGAGACTCAATATTTGGGTATTTGTTGATATTTATACTTTAGTTACTAAAGCGATCTTGGTTATACAAAGAATATTGCTTACTTCTATGTATCGACCTCTCTGTGTCGGTTTAGTTTCTATCAATGCCGACACCACTCAAATTATGCATCAATCAGTCAATTGCTTCTTGATTTTTCAAGCATTCGGAAAAACATTGTGAAGAAACCTGAACATAATTTAGAAGATGTTGTGTAAATGAAAATAATATTTGACTTTACTTTATATCTTTGACTATCCCTCAAATAAAGTAATAATTATCTCTATACCTATCAAGCAAAGCATCCATTTATTCTGCCGATTCAAGCAAAGATATTAAAATCTGAGTAAGTATAGCTTTTGTATTGTATGTTTGAAAGGATGCTCATTTGAATGTGAACTAAGCGTCCATTGTTATTTAAGTTTCCGTCAAAAACAACGAATCATTAAAGAGCTATGTATAACAATACCTAGCGTATTATACATACGAACATGCATACATAACTAACATAATGTATTATTTACTTATAAATAATACTGCGGTGTATGATGATTGCATGTAAAGAAAGGTACGTTAAATTTTACATATTATATACATACATAACGCCTCTAATTCCCGAGGGGTAGGCAGACTCAAGAGCAGCAAACTAAGTTTAGACAAAAAGTATATTATGTTTAATGGGTATAGATAAAAATTGTAAAGAAGAATAAGTGGCTAGCTTATCACCTACGACATGAAACCCAATAACCCATTAGTCACCTTTACGACAAGCTATGGAAGTGACACAGTTGACTCATTGTTTTGTTTCCACCCATAAACAAGACCTATATCCCACACCAACCTGACATATGTTAGAATTTTGTCCACCAACTCGACCAAAATTGTTCATTATCATCATGATGGCTCCTTACAAGGCTACTACTGAATATCTCCAAAGAATGATACAAAACACGGTCCGTTGTTACCAATATCCACCAACTTCCTTCATGTATTTCCAGGTTGTCATTTTTATTTAGTCTTTGCACTCCACTTACTAATATGAAGCTGCGACACGAAAACTTTTCTTCTCTGTCGGTTTGTCAATTCTTTGCGCTTGATGGCAGGCCCTTTGTTACTTAGACTTAGACGACTTTGTCACACAGTTAACTGATCCGTTAGTCTATGTTTTTTATTCTACTTCTATTGCGTTTTTTTTAGAATAAGAGAGAAAAACGATCAAAAATCTACCTGATGGTATGTGGATGCTATGACCTATTCACATCCATCCTAAATTAAGAATCAAAATTCAGATGCGTTGTTACCCCTGAGGACTAATATGGAATGCCTTGTTTGTAGTAAAAAGGGTTTCCGATTATCTACACTGACTATACGAGACACAGCAGCATTTAGCTGCTATTTTACGCTGGTGTTCTATGAGAGCGTGGCTCTTCCCCGGTGGAGCCGACCCTTTTGTGCTACAACTATATAGCTACAGCATTGCTCTACTATGTGTAAATATGTAATAACTTCCGATAGATGACGTTATAAGCATCTCGTTTACGTCAAAAATAAAATACCCAGTCTGGCGACGGAAACCAACGTCAAAGATATTCACGTCTGTTACTGCGAACGTCAATCAACTTTCCAAGCATGAGGATTGGGGCAAATCCTATTTTTTATAGAATAAGGGTGACATGCGAGCACACAGTACACCTGTAGATGATGTGGCCTATAGACATCTACATTTATCGTCGACTAAAAATCAAAATTTAGATGCGTTGTAACCTCTTAGGACTAAGATAGAATTCCTAGTTTCCAGTAAAAGTCTCCGGTGGTTCGACCTTCACATACCGTATGAGACAACAACATTAAGCTGCCATTTAAAACTGGTATTCTGTGAGGGGCACGGTACTATGCCTGTCGATTATACTCATTCGTGCTGCACTCGAGAACCTTTCTTCCCCATCGGTTGTTGGTTCTTCGAGCTCTACTACCGACCCATTGTCACTTCAGCTTACTAATCCGTTGGGATATGTCAGTTACTGTGGTTCTTTTTTTTAGGAATAGGGTTACAAACGAGCACACATTCTACCTGATGGTAAGTGGTTTTGTGGCCCATAGACATCTACGTCTATCCTCGATGAAGAATAAAAATGCAGATGCGTTGTCACCTGTGAAGACTAAGATGGAATGCCTCGTTTCCAGTAAAACGGGTCTCCGGTTCTCTACACTCACCATACGAAACACAGCAGCGTTAAGCTGCTATTTTACTGGTATTCTGCGAGGCGTCGTCATTCCCAGTCGAGCCGACCCATTCGTGCTACAACTATACCAGTAATATAGCTGCAGCATGGCTCTACCACGTACCACGTTCTACTGCGGATATCGTCGTTTTAAGACTATCACGCAGAGAAACTCCAGTATAGACTTCTCCATAGCTCGCTGACCAACCTTGAGCTCATACGGCCAACAGTGAAGGACCACGTCTCAGATCCATAGGTCATCACTGGCAACACGCACTGGTTTTTCAATCCCGTTTTCAGGTTTTAAGGTATACCTGACGAGAAGTGTGTCGTAATTTCCCGAACGCTGCCCAGCCGAGTTGAATCCGTCGATTGACCTCTCAATTTGGACTTACCTAGTCGGACTATTTGTCCCAGGTAAACATACTCTTCAACAACTTCAAGCAGTGCTTCAACAACTACCAGCATAGGTGTGACAT
Source organism: Parnassius orleans (assembly GCA_029286625.1). NCBI lineage: Eukaryota > Metazoa > Arthropoda > Insecta > Lepidoptera > Papilionidae > Parnassius > Parnassius orleans. The sequence goes on along the minus strand of JAGSMP010000040.1, from coordinate 231,265 downwards.
GGACGTTATACATGATCTTTGTTTTGTCCATGTTCATCTTAAGACCTATCCGTTGGGAGGCACTATTGAGGTCATTGGGCATAGTGCTTAGGTCTTCCAGCGATTCTGCCATAAGGATAATATCGTAGGCAAATCGAAGGTGAGTAATGCAATGCAGCGGTGAAAAGTTTCAGGATATTACGTTACTATGTCTTACACCTCTCTGCAGTTGGATAGATTTCGTATTCTGGTTCTGTACTCGAAAGCCATCATGGCCCTACTGTGCAAGCACTTCAGCACTTCGATATACCGACAGTCAACTTGTCACCGCTGAAGGAACTGTAGCACCGCACAAATTTCGGCGGAATCAAAGGCTTTCTGATAGTTCACATACGCAAGGCAAATTAAAAGATTATGCTCTTTGGTCATCTGTACTTTACCAAAGGGTATATACATGTGGTCTATTCTCCACGCCTCCGCAGTAATGCCACCATGGAGGAGGGAATTAAAGGGCTTCTGAAGAACTTCAAGTACTGGTTTTTCAAGAGCTTTCAGAAGCTCCGCTGTAATTCCATCACTGGAGAAAGATCGATGGAGTATTGCTGCCATATATGGGCTGCAGCTGTAAAGTGCCACCTAACAGCTTTGGACTCAATGAAAAGTCGTGCTAAGCGGCTTATTGGTGACCCTAATTTGGTTAAAATCAATCTTATCAGCCACGAACACAGGCGCAGTAGCCAGCCTTTCGATTTTCTACAGGATGCATTTCGAGAGTGTGCGCAGGAATTGCATAATTTAATTGCTTCCTCTCCTTCCACCATCATCGGTCCAGATGTTCGGCCAGTCTCCACCCTTTCGTTGTTGACTTACCACATTCGAACCAAACGGTTTTGCTGTTGTTCATCATGCAGCAAAGGAGTGGAATAAGTTTTCAACATCTGTCTTTCCATCCGATTACAGTGTGGGTGTCTTCAAGGCAAGCGTGAATAGGCTTTTGTTAAGTCAGTGCGCTTCACCATCTTAGGCTACATCACCACTTACCATCAGGTGGGATTTTAGTTAAGCGCTGGCTTAGAATAATATAAAAAGGAGGACAGTACCAACAGTTTTAAGTGTATTCCAAAGCACAGGTGTGCTGGAGACAACTCCGAGCTGCTACAGAGACTTTTCTTAATAGAAAACCTTAAAACTGATAATGGTCAGACCCTGGATTAGAGTCCAGGACCACATGACCAGGAATTGCGTTTACGATCACTAGACAAACAAGGCATACAAATGGGCCACACCAAGAGCTAGAGTTGGAGCTTGTTTGTAACACTTATTATAAAGAAAAAAAGACGTATGTTTCAAAATTTATTTATATGTAATATTAGAATATTTTTGCAACAATATAAAATTACTAGCACATGTAGTCTGATGGAAGAGGCGTTTTAAAGCGTATTAAACAAAAACATGTCCCAATGTTATTTCAAACATTAGTGCGGAGTTGTGTGAGTAAACAATGAACAAAACGCTTTTGGGTATAAATTGAATATTCATCAGTCGAGTGAACGAGTTTATGAGTGTAGGAGCTGAATACTAAAATTAAGGAAGTAACATTTAATATTTTATATTAAGTTTCAATTTCAATTATTTACGCAAGTCTCATATCGTTGGTACGTTTGTGTATAATAATAATTTTAATTCTGAACTACTTGACCGTTTGTAGTTATATTTGCTGAACACATTTTCACTACGAAGTAACAAACGAAGTTATTAACAAATTCGAAATGAATTGAAACCGAAATCCATACAAAACACAGCAGCATTAAGCTGCTATTTTACCTTTATTATGTGAGAATTGAATAGAATAGAATAGAATAATTTTTTATTCAATATATATCACATGTGTAATTCTTATTGAAAGTCATTTTTTACTTTACCAATGGTTCGAAAAAACCGGGACTTTTTTTTTGTAAAGTAAATTTTACATTAATGGTTGTACAAACTATTTACAAAATTTATTTTAGAAACTGCTTGGGACTGACCACTTCATTCCCAAGGGTTATTATCAACCATGTATTCATTTATATTATTATAATCCTTTTATACAGCTTCAGCAACAAAACATTAAAATATAGTAATAGAGAGCCTGTACACTTTCCGGGACCTTGTTGTAATAGCGTATATTGCCCAAATGAATTACTGACTCTGTGGAGTCGAAACTGGTATCACTAGCTTGTGTTTGTTCCTAGTGTTTGCAGAATGTATATCACTTTTTACTAAAACTATCTTTGTTTTTGAACATTAAAGTTTTCGTAAATATACTGAGAGGCAAAGTTAATATATTTATTTCTTTAAATTTATCTCTAAGATACTCTCTCGGTTTTTGTAAATAGCTCTAATGGTCCTTTTCTGTAAAACAAATATAGTTTCTGAATCAGCCGCATTTCCCCAGCAAAAATCCCATAAGACATTATGCTATAGAAATAACTGAAATAAACTAATCTAGCTGTCTCGACACTAGTAGGACTTCTAACCTTTTACAGAATATGCTGCAGAACTTCTAGTTTGGATATATAGTCTGCTTGCTAGTTTGGATATATGCCCCACTGAAGCTTTGCGTCGAGAGTGATGCCAAGAAAAACAGTGGATTCATCAGGGCTCAGTTCTTCCCCATTTAAAAATACATTGGTATTCAGATTTTTAACATTCGATGTTGTAAATTTCATACATTTAGTTATATTTCCGTTTAAATGAAGATTATTAACGTTAAACCAATACACTACTTTTGATATAGCATTATTCACTTCGTCACATTTAAATGATTGACGTTTAAGTTTAAAAATCAAGGAACTATCATCAGAGACATAATACTATATCATGATTATCCCCTACCAGAGAAGGTGAGTCATTGATATACACTAGAAATAGGAATGGACAGAGAATCGAGCCCTGAGGGACACCCATTAGTACAGGTGACCCGGAAGAACTTGTACCATTGATAATAACTTTCTGTGTTCTATTACTTAAAAATGAAATAATAAGTTTAAGAGCTGTGTTCTTGACACCACAGTACTGTAGCTTCCTGATTAATGTCTCATGGTGAACATAGTCAAAGGCCTTGGAGAGCGTGGACCTTCCCCGTAGAGCCGACTAATTCGGGCGACAAGCTTATATAGTTGCAGCGTGGCTCTACCAAGTGTACAACTGATTTATATAAAACTGTTGTAATATACACAATTGATTTATAAGCGTAAGTATCCATCATCCTATTTCGTCCCATGGGTTTAAGAGACTTCATTTAGATGGCATTATAAACATCATAACGCCAGACGGTAAACGGACAGCAGCGACTAAAGTGCGAGACGACTGGTGTGACCAATTCTAATCCCTACAACTAAAGAGGCCTATGTCAAGTAGTGGACTTTTGCAGGCAGTTAAATAAAAATTAAGATGTCCAATATAATATTTTTGTTGAAAAAAAAAGAAAGTTGTCGTTGGGCTTTTCTTTTCTTACCAGTCAATAATGTTAGAAAACGACAATTTAATTTGAATTTGCAATTGAATAAATAAATGAATTCGTTACCACATATATTTCTCTCTACTGATTTCAATGCAATGATTGATGATGCGGTTTTCGTAATCATATAAATGGACGTGGTGTGTATGCGTAATTACTTACTCATTTAGATGACATCGAGAAATTCTATGATATTATATTCCTGTTTGCTTACACTCACTCACGCCTGTCACCCAGAGGGGTAGGCAGAGATTATGTACTTCCATTTGGCACGATCCTGACATACCTCTCTAGCTTCCTCCACATCCATATACCTATGCATACACGCTCGTCGGTTAAGGGTACTCCTAATCTGGCCCATTTTCAATATATCGCCAATTTGGTCAATAAACTTTCACCTAGGGCTTCCTTCCCGACTCTGCCGTTCCCCTCTGCAACATAAATTTGCTTTGTCACTCTTTCCTCATTCATTCTTTCTACATGACCAAACCACCGAAGCATTTCTTTCTTGATCCCAGTCACAACATCATCTTGCAAACCACAGTCTTCTCTTATTACACAATTTCTCACCCCGTCATTCAGATTCAGCCCTAACATATTCCTAATGACCGCATTTCTACATTTATTCTACTCTCGTGCTCTTTTACCACCGCGCTCCTCATTCTTTCATCCACAATTATGAAATCGATCATGCTTCTATCATCACCTCTTTCCCATGTATACATGGGAATCTTCTTATGAAAGAAAGTGTTCGTCACAAAATAATTATTTTCCACACACATGAGGGAGGCTTTCACCATTCTCATTTATAGTTTCATCAACAAACGTTCCCAATATTCTTTCATAACCAACCCTTCCATTAAAATCTCCTATTATAACGATATTTTCATTACCCTTGCATTTCATTAGCACCTTCATTACCAAGTCCCAAAACTGCTCTCGGATATAAGTGGGCTTAGACATGTATGTGGCGTAGACCTCTAGATCAAACAACTCTTTTAAGCCCATTTTTATTCGTATCCATAGCAGTCTCGGGCCTACACATTCATACTCTTTCACACAATGACTCATTCTTTCTGAAAGGATGATACCGACTCCCTGGCATGTCCGCTCGGTCTCGTCTACACCAGAGCAGTACGTGGTATACATGATATGTATACCACGTACTGCTCCTCAATCAGTATAGCCATAAGGGCTTCCGCAATCCACTTTTCGCCCCTCCGTGGGACAGAACGTGACGGGTGGCGAACCTCGTCGCCGATCTTATTTGCTTAATTTTGCAGTATACGAGTTAAAACCAGAAAATAAATATCGGAAAAAGTAGCAAACTAAAAAGTATTGTAAATTTGTATGGGAAGGAATCAGTGCAACAATTTAATTGTAACTTTTATAAGATTTAATAAAGTTATTTTGAATAAAACTACTTTTACGCATTTTACCGCGATTAATTCTACTTATTTTTACTTCCAGACGTTACGGGTACTTTGCAGCACCCATGTTCACGGGTGACTGAGGTTGATTGACGTCCCGATGTCAAAGTTAACCCAATCCGGGTTAAACTTCAGCCTTATAATCATTAATTTTAATTATTAGTTTTATTCAATGTCTAGTGTTCGCGTAAATATAAGAAATCAAGATTATTATTATTAAAAAATCTACCTAGGTAATACTACTTGAAACAAAAACTTGGTTCTGGCAGACATGGGTTAGTCTCAGTACCTGCATTGTAAGAGCAAGGCCCTCTCAACAGTATGCTACGCTATCATTAAATCAACATCATTATTACAGCCTAACCCAAAGTCCACTTTTGGACATAGGCCTCCCTCATAGACAGCCACAAAGCACGTTCCTGACTTTTGACCGCACTTTGTCCTTGGCCCCTTGATCGCAGGTATAGGTACGTAGAGTGGGATACTCCCTGATGGATGATCTGCGAAATGCGGCTGGCAGCAACTGGATGCATGAAGCTTACCGACCGACTAGACCGGGTTAATCGGGCGCGCCTTGAGGAAAAGCCTTAAGTGGATTTCCGCAGGCCGATAATGATGGTGATGATGGTCCTGACCCTTCTGCGTCTATTGACACCCTGCATGTTTCATGAGGTCATTACTTCATCTTGTTGGTGGTTAGGTTAATGAAAGGTTCCTCTCCGAACGGATCCCATCTTGTCGTGCGGGGGGGGGGGGCTTATTACACCGTGTCTTGGTCACCCACGGTGTACAAAATGGAACCCACTTGGCTGGCCTGAATTGAAGCGCCGGCCCGAGGTGGCCTTGACTTCAGGCCACTCCGAGGTGTCTTACCTAGCCCACTCGGATGCGCTTTGGTGGACTGTGACGGAAGGGTATCTTCTCCTGGATTCCTTCATAGCCGAAGTGGAGTCGCGTGGGAAGAGGAATGTTGGTATGACGATGCGATACTCGCCCTTTTCTCCGCAACTCTGGCAGGGTCGCACCGTTGATGCTGTAGTGGTGGGGTCGCGGGGGTGAAGTGTCTTTATTATTATATATATATATATATATATATTACAAGGACCCGCTCTCCTACCCTCCGCGACCAAATCGTGGTTGGCGGTGGAGCCATGGACTAGATCCGCGGCGGGTCAGCAAGGCTCCGGACTCCCCATATAAAAAAGGTAAATTATTTTTATTTTTTCATAGAATAAGGGTGTCCACAGGCACAGTCCACGTGGTGGTAGTGGATACTGTGCTGCCATAGACATCTACATTTATCCTCAATTAAGAATCGATATGCAGATGCGTTGTCACCCCTGAGGACTAAGGTGAAATGCCTCGTTACCAATAAAAGATTCTCCGGTTCTCTACACTCACCTTAAGAAAAACAGCAAACTAAGTTGCTATTTGACGCTGTTATTCTGTGAGAGCGTGGTCCTACCCTGGCCGAGCCGACCCATATGTGCTGCAGAAATAATATAACAGCATGGCTCTATTACGACTATTTTACTTATATACATATTTTGCGTTAGGTTACTGAAATATGTCTCTTTAAATTTTCACGATAGTCGACTCCGTAATGAGGATCCGCAGTAAATCCTGAGTAACGCAGTGATGAGCAATATTTCATTCATTACAGCCCATCGAAGTCCACTGCCGAATATAGACCTTGCCCGAAGATTGCCTCATAGGGGAACGCTGATAATAGACATCCCGTAGCTTGCTTCATAAGGGGAATAATTGCTAATTGAAATTTATTGTCAAGTAGTCAAGTGGTTTGGCAACAACACTTCATTATTATTATTATTGAGATGATATCACGAAGGTGCTGCTGCTAGTCTCGTGTTTTAGTCCTCCTCTGTCGCCTCTTACGACACCCACGATGATATATTGTAATGGAAACTCGAAAGCCACTACAATTAATTATAAACTTTGTTATTTTTAATGCCTATATATTTCTGCAAAAGCCTGCCTCGTATGTCCCTGGTTCGAATCCGAGATTTGGCTAAAATTGGTTATTAGAGTTTAAAAATTCTTAGTAGCAGCCTGGAGTCAGGATATTGGCGGCGTTTCGCCACCGTGCCTTGGAAAGAACGTTAAGCCGTTGGTCTTTCGCCTGATCGCTCTCCGGTCCTGTTGGATTGCGGTCCCATCGGGCTATGATACTGAAGAAATAGAGAGTGCACCTGTGCTAGCAAATACTCTCGAGCACTGTAATCTTGTCCTGCGCAGATGTCTAGTCTATATTCAGACTGGCCGCCGTGACCGAAATTCAGTCTGGAGAATATTGTTATATTCTTCAGACTATTAATATATTATATAAATTTCTGCACACCTGATTATTTGTGAACTTGTAAATTAGCATTAATAATTAAACAATGTCTTGTGTAAGTCTCCTCCCAAAATTATTTGAAGGTTTCATTGTTTAATAACGATGAAAAGGCAATTTAAGCCGGAGCAAAGCGTGAAGCCGCACTAACTATTTATTATTATATTATATTTAATTAATCTACTGAAATATTATACATCAAATTAATTTAATATTACTCACATAGTAATTGGAGTAAATTAATGTTTTCCATCGTTATATTGATGAATATTGAAGATTCATGTTATTGTAACGGAGGTCGACTAAGGTTAACTTAGCATTTTTTTTGGTATCCGACAAATGGTGAATCCAAAATAGCTAAACCTAAAATATTAACGAACGATAGGGAGCTTAAATGTTTCCATGTTAAACATATTTGCTTTGCATGCTTGAATTCAATGACTAATGCCGGGTTTCTATATTTAATTATTTTACTATCCGTTTTGGAGTAAATGAAGTGCCATTTTCAAAAAAACAAATACCAGTTTAACTATTTACGACCCGTTTAAAGTTGCAATGGAGGGCTGCTGACTAAAACTGCTTGGGACAAGCGGAGCAATAAGACCAGGTACGGACCTGTCCATCCTATGGCTACGCGCAGACAGCGACGACCATCCCCGCGTCTACGGGTGCCTCTATAGGTCCCATAGTGGTAATGTTTTCATTTTAAGTCTTCCATCTCCATTTTAAGTTGCGGAATGAATAGTTTGTAATATGAACTGTTATACGTGTACCTTTATAATGTAACAAAAATATAGGAATGGGGCGTAAGACTAAAACCAATAAGACAACATTTGAGAAGAAATTGAGATAATGATAAGTAAGAAGGAAAAATGAGAAGAATTCATTGTAACATAGGTTCCTGATTTCAGCTGTAAAACCAGAGTAACTGACAAAGTCCTACGAATCAATAAGATGAAGTGGCAAATAATAAGGTGAAGAGGAATGTATGCGTGGTAGAACCACGCTGCAGCTATATTGGGTTGCGTAAAACAAAACTTAATGGTCCTGTGTTTCGTATGGTGAGTGTAGAGAACCGGATAACCTTTTTACTGGTAATGAGGCATTTCGCCTTAGTCCTCAGGGATGACAACGCATCTGCATTTTGATTCTTAATTGAGGTTAAATGTAAATGTGTAAGGGCCACAGCACCCACTTTCCATCTATGTGCTCGTTTGTTAACCTTATTCTATTTTTAAAAAAAAACATAATTATAGCTTAAGCAAGCGTCAACTGACGAAGAAGAAAGGTTCTCGAGTGGCAGCCTCGTAGATGGGGTGACGACCATGTAAGGTATAGAGGAAGTGGATGGATGTGGGTAACTTAGAATCAAGTTTTGTAGCATTTATTGGACAAGGACTTTGTTAAGAGGTAAATTAGTAAAGAGCTGTAGTGATGATGATGGTGAAAGATTCCAAAATTCCAAAACCATCAAAGATACGCCCAAACTTTTTTTAAACCGTTACAGCCTATCGGATATAAAAGTCAACTGATTATATTATGACACTAATAATATATAACACCAATAGATTGCGTCATAGCGGGCCATCGCCAACAGATTGCCTCATAGCGGGCCATCGCCAACAGATTGCCTCATAGTGGGCCATCGCCAATAGATTGCCTCATAGCGGGCCATCGCCAATAGATTGCCTCATAGCGGGCCATCGCCAATAGATTGCCTCATAGCGGGCCATCGCCATTAGATTGCCTCATAGCGGGCCATCGCCATTAGATTGCCTCATAGCGGGCCATCGCCAATAGATTGACATAGTTACTGATAGAATTGGAACCTTAGTTCCTTTTCATTTTTATTTTTATATTACTTTGCAAATAAAACTATTAATTACTGTTATAATATTTCTTTATTTACTGAAAATCCTACAGTTACAACGTTTGGCAGTTGGATTGGCAACCTCATCTCTTTTTTTTTTAGTTTATATTAGGAAGACTCTGCAGCCCATCTCCTTGTTTGTTTCCCTCTGTAGTATCTTACGACTCCAATAACGGGACGATATGGTTTAATGGATATTTTTACACCGCCACTACATGGTGAATTATTTCATAAATAAAACACAAAGTAACATTCTTGAACAATATTATTCAAGTTAAATACTTTTGAAAAAGGTATTAAAACACGAATGCAGTATAATGGAGGGTCGCGCATAAATTACGTTGTCAAATAGCATTATGCACCACGCGTGCCGCTTCTCGTTTCGATTCAATTCATTAGGCAGAGAGAATTCCCGGCGATCAGAATGCGGATTCAGAAATGTCGTTAACAATTGTATTACCAACGTCCATACATTATTTCCATATTAATTTTCGTGTTTTTAGTGCTTAAAAATTTTTTTCATAGAAAAAATTCAATAAGATAGAAGCACGCTACAATTGTATTAAAAATAACACGGCTGGACCGGGAAAGGACCATGCTCTCACAGAGCTCTACCTTGAAAAAGCGACATGAGCTGGTTAACTTACGGTGACTGACGAGAAAAGGGGATATTTTTTCCTGTTTGAGGCATTGCATACTCGTACTTTTATTTAACAAGAGGTAAAATTAAAAATTTTGTACAACCGACTTCAATATAAATAAAATAAGAATATCATCAATGTAGTCGAAGTCAATTACGAGTAAATACGCATTATTAAGGATAACTCAAAAACTACTAGTCAGATCTTGATTACATTGAAAATATATGGAACCACACGAGAAGCACCAGTTTTCAAATAAAAATGAATCATCAAAATCGGTTCTGAAAAAAAGTTCTGAGGTAACAAAACTGGCCTCTATATATAGACTGGCAATACACCGTGACATAATGAGGGATTTGATTTTCGCCATTTGGCGCTGACAGCAGAAGTGAGCATCCACGGAACTATAGTATGTGCCAAATCGATTGAGAAAAACGGACAATGACCTTTCGGTCGTTTAACCAGGGGTTACAAACCTTCAATATATAGGCACATTTTATATGTAGTACTTTCTTTATTTATAATGATTTTTATAATGATTGATATAATATATATTTATTAACTATTATTAAAAGTTATGTGAAAGATCGCTGTAGAAGAAAAATCATCTATTGTTATAAAGTACTTTATTCATTTAACAACAAAAACATTAATTTATAACACATATAAAGATTCAGTGATAACGACACCGAATAAGTACGTACTTATGCAAAAGATAAAACTTTATTTTTAATATTATATAAGAACTTTATTTTTATTCGGTGCAATCATCACTCGTATCTTCACTTGATGAACTATCTGTAACATTAATTATAAAGCGATCTGCAGTTTGGTCAATTCTATCATCCATGCCACATTTTTTTCAACCTTGGGACATGCTGAACACAGTTTTCCATTTATCTGGCGTGATTTGAGTTAAACCATCTTTAAGTAAATTTTAACATCTTTTAACTTGAAAGTTGTATTTTTCGTGCAACGTACCTTTCACATCTGCCCACACAAGTTCAATGGGGTTAAGCTCACAGTGATAAGGAGGTAACCTTACCACTGTGATGCTTTTTTCTTTTGCCATCTCGTCGGTGACGTAACTTCGATAGTTATCTTTAACTGCCTTTATTTTTTCCATTAAGTGGGTCTTTGTGTCCGAGGGCACGTATGCGATCTGTTTAGATTCTAGCCATTCCTGCATATTTTGTTTCCGCCAAGACATTGTTGGGTTTTTCTAAACGTCTGGAGTGGTAACTAGCGTTATCCATAACTATGACATCGCCGCTTTGCAGTTTTCTATTACTTTTCTAAACCAGTCCTCGAAATGGAGGCGTCCATACTCTCATGGTAGTCACCAGTAGATGATGATTTAAATACCCAATCACATCCCTCAAAAGCCATTTTCATTGCCAACGTGTACAACTATTAATCGCTTTCCTTTGCGAAGAACTTTCGCGCCAGTAAGTAGCCTTCTAACCGTGATTGACGAGAAGATTCAATTGTGGTGTCTTCATACCTTTCCCATAGTATGACCTGCGTTAATCCATGTTTCGTCAAGGTAAAAATGTTACGTCCCTCGTTTCTTAATATTGTATTTCTCTCAAATATCTGGTACGCCACAGAACTATCTCTGGGCGATCTATTGACCACTTTTCTGTTTCTCTTTATATATTTGAATTTTAAATGGCGCAACACACGTCGCAGGAAGTTTTGCTCAAGTTTGGCAACTGGTCATCTTGATTTATACTGAGCAAAATTTTGTCTAAAATCGGTAATTCTCCTGCAAGAAACTGATGCACTTTCGCTCTTATAGCCGATTTATCAAAATCGTCCAACTTCAATTACAGACTTTTTTTTAATTAATTATTCCTTTTGGTATTTTATGGGAATCTCTATACATTAATACGCGATATATAGTGCTCTTGCTGACTCCTGGATCTCCGAAACCTTTCTATATTAACGTTTGAAGGATACGTCTTCGGGCCAGGTGTTTTTGACATATTTGTATACATTAATGATATCTCTTGTTCCCCGACCGACAAAGTGGTAGGTTTTCTCTTTTACTGGTGACGTTAAAGGTGCTCCAGAAGATGGGCCTGTAAATAAATGACAAAAAATATACTACCATAGTACTACATCACATAAATACATATTGTTTTAGAAAATAAATACCACATGGTCACATAAAAGAGCGCTTTAAGAAATAGAAAGGCTACGTCGTCGCATTTGTACCTATTTGTACGTACCTGCTACGTTTATTATGGGTCGGCGACGTCTCTTCCTTGATGTTGAAGGACCGGGTCCTTCACCAAATTCTCCTGAACTCATGTCGATTTAGTAACGACCGTCACAGTAAAACTAATATAACAGATTCAAAAACAAAAACTTAACGATATAACAAATTTAACAGTAAAACTCAACTAAAACAATGCAATGAATGCTATGAATTACGAGACGTACACACAAAGCGCTATCCGAACACGAATGAAAACAAAATGGCCCGGCCCAAAAAGGTGACGCATCTCTGGCTGCCATTGTCACGTTTCTTTTAGAACGAACTGACGTAACGCGTTTTGTTTATTTTAAAGGGATGAATTTGCAAAAGCTCAATATGGTGATTATATTGCTTCAAATATTTTTTAATATGAAACTGTTATTAAATGAATTGCTGCGTTACTTACCATAAATTGAAATATAAAATATAACACATTTTCGCGATGTACCGTAAGATTTTACTATGTTTATAGGAACCACAGACAATATTATTTAAGAAACAAAAAACAAAACATATATGTGCTGACCTAGAAGTGGGAATAATATCAATATTTAAATATTGTTATCACATCTAAATTGAGATTTTGTAAGTTACGCCTTTTGACACTCGGCTCATATCTGAGGTCATTGTCCGTTTTTCTCAATCGATATGGCACATACTATAATAATAGAGATAAGACAATGTGATAAAACTTAAAACTTATAAAACTATTTAAAAAAACTTATTGCTTGCACTTGCGCGAAGGTTATATGCATAGTACAATTAACATGCACTAGGTGGCTCGCGTATCGTACTGACAATTTATTTGAAAGTTATAGATCATTCAATTGCAATGATTGTATTATCATTCATAATTAAACAATATAACTCTTTCAAATTTAAAACGATATTTCTGCAATTATGTACTGCCATCTGCTTGGGATCCTATAATCAACAAAATTAAATCCAAATCCAAGCATACCACTGCAAGACTTCAAGATAATGTAAACTCATCCTGCGTAGATCGATCCAAAAATGTATATATTAAAAAACTGAAGGTAGCGGGGCTAACCATGACATCGGGACGTCAAACATCTCAGTCCCTCCAGTGACAATGGGTTGCTGTAAAGCACCCGAAACCTCTGGAATTAAAATAAGTAAATTAAGCGCGATAAAATTCGTAAACATAGTTTTATTCAATGTGTAGTGTTCGCGTAAATATAAGAAATCATTATGTAATAGAATGTTCCTAATATGCTCTACTAGCGATCCGCCCCGGTTTCGCACGGTTGATTTCTGGATCTCGAAAACCACGCCACCTACTGGGTCCAATTGTAAATCCAAACATTTCTTTAATTAATTTAATCACACACACAAAATTTCATCAAAATCGGTCCAGCCGTTTTGGAGGAATTCAGTCACATACACAATTATATATTATATAATATGCATGTATTGTACATATAAACTTTCTCTTAAATCATTCTGTCCATTGATGAAAACTGCATTATAGCCGTTGCGTAAGTTAATAGATCTAAGCGTACAGACGGCGGTAAGCGACTTTGTTTTATACTATGTAGAGATATCTACTTCTTCATCAACTTTTAATAGTCTTATAATAGTGGTAGTGGAAGTTTGCTTGGCGGGTGGATTGATGATCGCAGTGCTAGACATCTGGCTTCTTTGACACTGCTGCCCGTCGCCGGTCTGGGTGTTTATGTTTGGTGGAAACGAGATGGCTATACCCCCACTAGGTGGTAGGACTTCATTTATGCCGAGGGGTCCGTAAGAGTAGGTAACGCCCTCTTGCCTATGTCTGTCGCCAAATAGCAGTGCTTGCACTGCTGTGTTTCTGTCTGAAGGGTGTAGAGAGCCAATATAATTACAGGCCGTTGGGTATTTCATCTTAGTTCTCAGTAGTAACAACGCATCTCCAGGCTTCTTTGTATGAAGATGGCTGCAGGTGTCCATAGACTGCAGTAGCCACTTACCATCAGTACTACAGACTGTAAGCTTTTTTTTATAAAACTTCTTACATACTTGTTGTTACCTTTGTTAATTCAAATTTATAACAAAAAAACAGTGGTGAGGAATGGATCTTGGGTTTAGGTTTAAAGACATTTATTCTCATAAAGACATTATATACGCCACTTACATGAGAACACATAAAAGTAAATCTAAATAACAAAATTCGTTGTCGTACCTATGTTGTTGAAAAATAAACAACATCAAAAACAGCTATCGACGGTAAAATCTATACAAATAAAAGAGTAGTTATAAAATGACAACAGTCACTCACAAATTCTGGGATTCACTATCACCTTAGCACCACAACATAAACCAAGACCAGGAACAAACCCGTCCATCGCACTCAGATAGATATGTTTGTGATTATATCTTATGCCGCCACTGCATAGCAATTCCAAATATGGTCTATTATAATAAGCTCTTACTTAATAAATTGTTTATAGGTCACAGTAACTTTATATTTATTTACATATTATGAAGTAATTTAGTAGCATCAATAATATATGCAATATTTATTTACATAATGAAAAAACTAAAACTTAAATTATCATACTGTCCTACTCCCCGCAGTATAGTGCCAAGAACGCTGTCTACGTTTCCTCTCTGAATGGCTATACTTAACCTTTGAGCGAGGAAACTCGAATATTTCATCTATAATAATTTGTCGCTAACGCTATTATAATATTATGTGCGCTCTTACTCGTATGTAGCGGCGGACGGCGAGCCGACGGTAAACCAATTTCTAGGCCTTAATTTAGTTTGCGATGCAATAACGCCCTTGTGTTTAATGAACCACGCTGGATGCACGCTATAATAGGCTCCTATAATTTATGCTTCCTGTGTATATAATATGTTTTCTATCTCGTATATCTCTCTTTATATAACTAAATATTAAAATTATGCATATGGAGAGTAAAATTTTAAATTTCGGTGATATGAAGAATAAATTACAGAATTCATAAAGATAAATTCCATGAGTTTTTGTCTTTTTCGTGAATCATGTAGCTATCTCAACGGGTCGAATTTCTCAAACTATATAGTGAAAAGCTACCGCATACCAAAATATTACCGTAATTTTGTCATGTCGGTAGACGATAAACGCAACAAACGTATGCATTGCGCTTTTGCCAGTCGATCGTTATTGTTTTTGTAGTCAGAATTTCTCAAACTTTATCTTATCCAACAATTTTATGTGTCACTGGTGTAATATTAAAGCCAGGGATTGTGTGCAGTGTACGATGTGCCTCAACCATTTCGATTTCTCATGTGCAGGAATAACAGAGGCAGGATATCGCAAACTTGGGGACAGAAAGGCTACATGGAAATGCAATACCTGTAAGACAGGAACTGCGAGTCCCAATCTTTCTTCCGAGAAAACATTACAAAGAAGAGTACCATCTCACGGTGATCTGGAGAATATTCGTCTTGAGTTTAGTAAGATTACCAAACAAATATCGTCATTACCACAGTTAATTGCAAGTGTCAAGACTATCCAGGCTATTTCAGACTATTTCAGATCTTAAGGTTATGAAGAGTGAAATGATGGACGTTTAAAACTCCTTGAACCATGTGCATACTTCGGTTGAGGGACTCACTAACAAACTGACCGAGATCGATCAGGAAATTCAGTCTCTTTAAAAAACTAAAGATGATGTTGTACGTGTTGAACATCGATTGGAGATGCTTGAGGAAAAACGTTGAGATCAAAGGCGTTCCTGTAACCTCGTCTGATAATCTTTTTACTATTATTTCCAATATTGGTAGTAAAATAGGTTACGAAGTTCCCAAGGAGCAAATCAACTACGTCGCAAGAGTACTTCAGCGTAATAATAAAAATAGCAAAAACAGTATTGTGTCACTTCACACCCGTTACTTGAGAGATAATTTTATAGCTGCTGCTAAAAAATGTAAATCTTTAACTGCTGCGGATTTAGTATTGAGCAGTGATGGCAAGATCTTCATCAATGACCACCTTACGTTTGAGAATAAACAGCTACTTAATAAGGCAAAAGCACTTGCTAGAGAGAAATTTTTTTTCTTATAGATGGGTAAAAAACTGTACAATTCTAATGAAAAAGAATGCGACATCTCCTACATATGCAATAAAAACGGAAGCAGATTTAAAGAAGTTTTTCTGAATATAAATTTGATTATTTCTATATCAATTTGTGAAACAAGTTTGAGAAACACTGGTACGTTAAGTTTATTCTATTTATTTATTTTATCGCTGACGGTACACGTTGTTGTTCTGTTGTCGCTTGGCTTAATAGCTGCTCGGTCATTTTTTATTTGTAACTTACACCATATGTGATATTAGTTAAGATAGCGTTTAGCTTGACAAATCTTAAATTACTTCTTGCGGTATTTTACTGTTGTATAAATAATCAATATTTCTTCGTTCATATATATACTACAAATTATGCATCTTATTTCTTTAACGATTGCTACAGATTTGTGGGTTAGATGCTAGGCAAATGAAAGTTACTTCACTCTTCCAAGAATGTATATATATTTCACCTTACAGTGGTACGGTTTAAAATTACAAGTGTAAAACAAAAGAGATGAAAAATACAAGTAATCGGATGTATGGAATACTCGAGGTTGAAAGCCGAGAATAAGTTTGCCGCGATTTAAAAGAACCGTTATTACGGCGCGAGCGTGGGGTCTAGCGCTGAGGTCGTTTAAATGCAAACTACCGGTTAAAACGAAGGCGCGGACTGTCACGAAAGCGACTTGAACGGGCCGAGCATTGCCGACCTCAACCGACACGAACATCGCGTCGGCGCGTACGCCGTTCACTAAACAAACAAAAAATATGTATGACAAATTGCATGTCGCCACATCAGCCCCCGGAGACCTTTGGGTCGATAGAAATCAGGGAATCATACGGCGACCGTGGCGAGACGTCCTGAATTGCGGAGGGGTTGGAAGCGCTCCCATCAGGCGCAGCGTTAGTCCCATGCGTCATAGGCACAGTCGACGACGCACCAGAACCTGGTTCATCCGTCAGGATATAGGCCAGTTGGGCACGCCACTATGGCGATAAGACCCTCTTTGAGGTGGCGAGAGACGCCACGGTGTCTCACCTTCCGCCTGACGCAGGTCCTCACCGGACACGGTGTGTTCAGGAGGTTCCTGCACCGAATCGGGCGGAGGAAACGCCGGGTGCTCCCACTGCGAGGATCGACCGGAGGACACGGTGGAGCACACCGTGGAGGTGTGCCCTGCTTGGGCGGAGCACCGCCGTGTACTCGTAGCGGCGATAGGCGGCGGCGACCTCGCGTCCGGCCCTGGTCGAAGCCATTCCGGAGCGAGACGGAATGAATGCCGTCACCACCTTCTGCGAAGCAGTGATGCTAGCGAAGGAGGTGGCGGAGCGGGAAGGAAGCAACAGCACCTTCCCGGCCGCCGCGAGAACGCCCGGGCGTCGGGGGCTACGTCGTGGCCTGACCAGTAAGCGCGGTTCTGTGGACGGCGAGCAATGGGTAGCTCGCCGTCCGTCCGTCTAACGACAGGCCGTGTCGACGGCGCGTTTTGTTCCACGCGCGCCTCAAAGAGCTGTCAGCAGCGTGAAGGGCCCGCAAGGCCGACGCCTGCCGGGGCTGCGGGCTGTTCGAAAGAGATACCGCGGCTCCGGAACGTAAGGGCACTGAAGGAACACGGATGGTTTTAGTCAGTAAAGTCGACACTCCTTCCGCTCCACCCACAGCGAGGCGTCATTAGATGATTTTCCATCCGCAAAAAAAAAAAAAAGGATATGGGCCGGTTTCAACCTGTCGATAGAACGTATTCCCCAGCAACGTTAATTTTGAATTTTTACCGCTCTATTACCTTATACGGACCGGCATGGTGTAAGAATCTCCGTACAAAGTCCTGTCGTAAAACACATGTGAAACAGTCGATAAGTCTTTAAAAACGAAGATTTTACGCGTGCCGTGTCGAGTAACTGTTGTGAGTTGTAACTTTTCATATGTAAACACAACCTGTCCAGAAAGTCGGTGTAGTCAGTCAGTCTGTCAGCCGTTGGTTCAAACAAGTCGCCGGGTAACTTAAGCGGTTCTCCGTAAACTAGTTCAGCAGTAGAAGCAGACAAATCGTCCTTCCATGCACCTCGAATACACAGAAGTACAAGTGGAAGCTTCTCAGTCCAGCTCTCGTCTGCTCGTCTGCATGGCACATAATAGCTGCCTTAAGTTGTCGATGGAAACGTTCCACTAGACCATTGGCAGCAGGATGATACGCAGTAGTTTGTATATGTCGTGAACCTGTAAGCGCTGATATCTGACTAAAAAGATGGGATTCAAACTGTTTCCCCCTATCTGTGGTTACCTTTTCATTTTCGTTGTGGCAACCAAAACGTGATATCCACGATGATATAAAAGCTTTTGCTACACTCTCTGCTCTGATGTCCTTTAACGGCACTGCCTCCGGCCACCTGGTAAACCTATCTATAGCTGTGAGGCAGTATCGGTAACCATCAGAGACAAGTGGACCTATCAAGTCAACGTGAACATAGAGAAACGGGGCGTAGGAAGCTTAAAGTCCTGGATAGGGCGTGTGCGTGTCTCGATACTGATCTCTGGCATGAGATACACGAGCGCACCCAATTCCGACAATCCTTGGCTGACCATACATACCTCTCAGTCACCAGTTTAATAGTGGCTTCTAGCTTAGATGACTAAGTCCATGAATATTGTCAAAAACAATTTTACGGAATGCAGGTGTTATTAATGGTCTATGTCTGGGCCCAGATGTGTCACAGAAGATTTTCGTACCACCAACACAGACCTTCTGTAACTTGAGGGACGAACCGCTTCGTAAAATATTTTGGAGTTCTGAGTCCGTATCCTGAGAAGCTGCTAAGGCAATAGGGTCTAGCGAGCGTGTTATTGCATCCGTTCTTGATAACGCATCCGCGACAACATTGTCCTTCCCGGTAATGAGTCGGATATCCGTTGTGAATTGGGATATAAAATCTAAATACCTAAATTGTCGCGGAGAGCAAGCGTCGTGGGACTTCTTAAAGGCTGAAATAATCGGCTTATGATCAATCAGTATAAAGAATGGTTTTAATTCTATCATATGTCGAAAATATTTTACTGATTCGTAAATAGCTAAGGTTCGATCATATGCACTGTATTTGATTTGCGTTGATGAAAGCTTGCGCGAAAAGAATCTAACGGCTGCCAATGACCTAGGACCTTCTGCTGCAATACTGAACCAATGGCGAAGTTGGATGCGTCAGTTACTATGGCCAACGGAGCAGACGAATCCGGATGAGCTAGAAGAGCGGCGTTAGCTATGCTTGCCTTGCGCAGCATTAAAGCGCTTTCTAGGTTAGTAGTCCAGTTAATGTTGCTCTTGCTTCTCACCGATGGACCACTAAGTAGTGCATGGAGAGGCCTGCAAGCAGCATCCTGTATAAAGCGTCTATAAAAGTTTAATGCTCCTAAAACCGCCTAAGGTCCCTGATCGTTTTAGGTAGGGAAAATCAGAATAGCCTTCACCTTGTCACCAACCGGTTTAGTGCCTTCCGAAGAAACCAGGTAGCTCAGAAATTTCACCTGCGGCACGGCGAATACACACTTATTTATATTTAATAAAATACCGTATTCGTTGAAACGCGAAAATACCGCACGTAGATGTTCCTGGTGCTCCACCTCATTAGCGGAAGCAACTAATACGTCATCGATGTACGCAAAACAGAACTCGAGACCCCTGAGGACCTCGTCCATGAAGCGCTGAAAGGTTTGCGCTGCATTTCTCAGGCCAAAGTTCATTAGTGGGAACTCAAAAAGTCCGAAGGTTGTCGTAATAGCTGTTTTCTCTACATCCTCTATCGCAAACGGTATCTGATGGTACGCTCACACTAAGTCTAATCTACTGAAAATTTTACTATTAAAGAGATTGCGCGAAAAGTCAGCAATGTGGCGTACTGGATAACGATCTGGTATCGTGCGAGCATTGAGTGCACGGTAATCCCCACAGGGTCGCCAACCCTCACCTTTTTTTGGCACTAAATGGAGGGTGGCGACCATGAGCTCTCCGACCTACGCGCTATACCCGTACGAACCATTTCTTCAAACTCCTGCTTCGCAATTTTAGGCGGTCAGGTGCTAGTCGCCTTGTCGCGAACACACAGGTGGGCCTGGGGTCGTTCTGATATAATGCTGCGTATGGTGCTTGATTTTCGGCTCCAAAGGCTCCGACCGGCGCGCATTATATCAGGATATTCTTGGGTATCCGATGGAACGGTGAATCACCTGAAATGACCTTTATGTGAGGCACGGGCAAGCAAATGCAATCGAGGCAACTGATGTAAGCGAAGTGCAATTATCAATTAATCGCGAATTACGCACGTCAACGAGTAAGTTATAGAAGGATAGAAAGTCTACACCTATTATCGGCTTGCTCACATCAGCTATTATAAAACGCCAAGAAAATGCGCGCCTTAACCTAAATCTAAACATAAACAACCAACCATATGTAGCGATTACAGTATTATTTGCAGCAAAAAGCTCATAATTGGTTGTATTGCGTCGCTGCATGCGCACTAAGCTCAATGGGTAAACAAACAAGTCAGATCCAGTGTCGATTAAAACTGCACTTTACTTTTTGTCAGTAACAAACAAACGCTTAGCGTTCGACTTACACTCATCAGCGGTTGCAGCGATCGACCGCCCAACTAGTTTTGGATAATCACAAGGCTTTATACCTAGCTGCTTTCTCGCCGTAGTTGAAGTGGTACCAGTATCGCTGGCCACAGTGCGAGCACGACTTTTTACTGACTGCGGCGCCGGCTGCTGGATTTCGACCTCCTTTCCGGAAGTCACGACATCTTCTTGCTGTCGACATTTCATCAAGCCTCTTGGTCAGCGCATCAATCTTCCGATTTAGGTCTTCGAATGCTGGAGATGAGCATGAAGTGGATGTGGTAGCTACTTGTTGTGCTGACGTTTGTGGCGTGGCCTCAGCTACTTTATCAGCTAATTGGGCAAAGGGTCGAGGTTATCTTGCATAGCCACTTACAGTTTGTAGCAAACTAGGTAGCCGACTCGACCATAAGGTACGCAGGAACTCATCTGGAAACCCTGATCCAGCTAAACTGCGAATATGCCGCAAAACTGGCTCGGCTTGCGATCTCCCAACTCCTTATTCATGAGCAACTGTTTGATTTCGCTCTCTTGAAGCAGATAGTCTAGCAATCAACTCACGTTTTAATGTGTCGTATTTCTCGTTCGCCGGTGGTCTAATTATTAAATCTTCGACTTCCGCAGCAATTTTGGATCCAACACTGATATAACATGATAATATTTTGTGACATCCGATGTAATATCGCTATGCAAATTGGCAATCCAACTGTGCAAACCAAAGCGTCGGTTTCTCGGGCCAAATGGTGGCATCTTAATGCCTACTGGCAAAGTACCGCTTCACTGCCACTAGTGCCGAGGGCGTCAGCGCTAACATCTTGCCACATTTTTGATGTATTTTGTACGCTGTGTTCTTCTCGGGGTCACCACTTGTGAGTTAGATGCTAGGCAAATGAAAGTTACTTCACTCTTCCAAGAATGTATATATATTTCACCTTACAGTGGTACCGTTTAAAATTACAAGTACGTAGCAAAACAAAAAGAGATGAAAAAGAAATACAAGTAATCGGATGTATGGAATACTCGAGGTTGAAAGCCGAGAATAAGTTTGCCGCGATTTAAAAGAACCGTTATTACGGCGGCGCGAGCGTGGGGTCTAGCGCTGAGGTCGTTTAAATGCAAACTGCCGGTTAAAAACGAAGGCGCCCGGACTGTCACGAAAGCGGCTTAAACAGAGCCGAGCATTGCCGACCTCAACCGACACGAACATCGCGTCGGCGCGTACGCCGTTCACTAAACAAACAAAAAAATATATGACAAAATTGCATGTCGCCACAGATTCAATAAATTAGCGCTGTTATTTGCTGTAGTTATACACATCCTTATACTTTTTATTAATATTATTTATTCACCACATTTCATTCATTTCAATTCATTTCATTTTATGTTATGGTATGTTACATAGAATTATTACGTATAGAAGCGCAGTCTAGTACAAAACACGAGCGTTAAAGTGAAGCAAGGTCATTATGTTAGTGGGCGCGAGTCGAATGTGCCTACGCTCGACACACCCACACATACACGCCATTCAGTGATACCAGTTTCTGGCGTTTGCAATCAAATTGTGCAAATCACTATTTTATTGATTAATTTTAAATAATCGATATAAAAGATTACGTATTGCGTACGAAGACGTATTTTATGAGAATAATAAATGGAATAAAATAAATACGATAATGATGGTACTAATATAACTTTATTATACATATTTTAATGGTACAAAAATGCAGACGTAATAAAATTTAAGAATATTATTAAACACAATTAATTTGCTGAATACAATAAGCACATCGTGTAATGTTTAATTTTAACTGACTTCAAAAAGGAGAAGGTTCTCAATTCGGTGTATTTTTTTAATGTTTTTACCTCAGAATTCTGTTATTTCTAAACCGATTTAGATTTTTTTTTTATTTGAAAGGATATACACACAGAATGATCCCATATACACACTGAAATATTAATGGTTGTTTTCCCGAAGTCAAATGATTTTGTCTTGGTAGTACAATAGATTTATTAATATAAAAATTATTAGGATGCAAAAATGGCAGATTTACAATAGAGAAAAACAAAACTCGAATGCGACCTTAAACCAATAGCAATATCTCGCGATTAGGTTGGACGTGCGGCTAGCTTATGCCGTATTACTACGCGTAAGAATTTATTTAGCTCTGAATATTTATTAAAAATAAGTCATTATTTGTTAAATCAAGTGATATACATCCTCGAAATCGACATGACCCGGACCAACTTGTCCTAGATGTCATTCCTAGGCTCGTTAAATATAACAAAAATTGTCTTAATATGAGTATGTGTGTAAAAATATTAAATAAAATACCTAAAGAATTTAAATTATTAAGCGAATGATTATATAACAAATATTTGTATAATTGGTTAAAAATTGAATGCTTTTATGATTTAAAAGATTTTTTTAAATAATTATTAAGATTTTTTTTTTAATTTTAAATAATTAATAATATTGTCATTATATACCTAAACCGTCGATTGACCTCTCGGTCGAAGTTGGACTTACCTAGTCGGACTATTTGTCCCAGGTAAACATACTCGTCAACAACTTCGAGCTTAGTGCTCCCAACAACTACCGACATAGGTGTGACATGGACATTAAACATGATCTTTGTTTTGTCCATGTTCATCTTAAGACCTATCCGTTGGGAGGCACTATTGAGGTCATTGAGCATAGTGATTAGGTCCTCCAGGATTCTGCCATAAGGACTATATCGTCGGCAAATCGAAGGTGAGTGATGTACTGCCATTGATGTTATACCGTATCCTTTCCAGTCCAGAAGCTTGAAAACGTCCTCCAATGCAGCGGTGAAGAGTTTCGGGATATAACGTCACCCTGTCTTACACCTCTCTGCAGTTGGATAGGTTTCGTACTCCTGTTCTGTACTCGGATAGCCATCGTAGCCCTACTGTACAAGCACTTCAGCACTTCGATATACCGACAGTCAACTTGGCACCGCTGAAGGGACTGCAGCACCGCCAAATTTTAACGGAATCAAAGGCTTTCTCGCAGTCCACATACGCCAGATATAGTGGCAAATTGTACTCCTCAGACTTCTGTACAATTTGCCGAAGGGTATGTATGGTCTATGGTGCTAAAGCCTTTCGGAAACCGGCTTGTTCGGGAGGCTGGAAGTCGTCGAGTCTGCGTGCGAGACGATTCGTAATGACTCTCGAAACCAGCACGTAGACGCGGCTCAGAAGACAAATCGGTCTGTAGATCTTCAAGAGAGCGTTGTCGCCTTTCTTGAAGAACAAGACCACCGCACTTCTGCTCCGCCTCCGGTGTAATACCATGTAGGACGGAATTAAAGAGCTAAGGACTTCAAGTACCGGTTTTCCACCCGCTTTCAGAAGCTCCGCTGTAATTCCATCCTCGCCTGGGCCTTGCCGTTTTTAAGGTGCTGGAGAGCCATTCTAATCTCGCTCAGACTGACGTCCGGGATATCATCGGAATAGTGTCGGATAAGACTCGCTCTTGGATCGTTACTCCCACTTGCGTGTGGCTCCAACGATGATGTGTACAGCTGCCCATAGAACCTCTCAATCTCACTCAAAATCTCAGGTGTCCCGAAACGACGCTGCCACACTCGGTCTTCAGCTTCGACAGTTGGTTCTTTCTGGCAGACAGATCTCTAGCAAAGACTTGGAGCCCTGGTTCCGCCGCTTCTTCAATACGAGCTGTATTGAAGTTGCGCAAGTCCCGCCGCATGCATTTGGAGATCTGTCTGTTCAGTTGCCTGTATTCTGTCATATCTACTGAAGACTGCAGCTTCATATCCCGTCTAACAGCCATGAGATTAAGAGTGTGATCGGAGAGTTTTGTGTTCTTCTGCGGCGGGTCTTGCAAAACTTAGCTCCACCGCATGGACAGTTTCCACGAGCTTGTCATTCATATCGTCACTGCATTGCAATCTTCTAAGCACTGAAAACGGTTTCGTAGTTCGAGCTGAAAGGTTTCAGGACTTTGATTAGAGCACGAGGGGACAGAGCGTTGACTTCATTAGACGTGACCTCTCCAACTTTGTTTAGTTCAGTGTGCCTCACCATTCGGTGATCGCTGCCGTTTTCACCCTCGCGATCACTGAGACATCACTGAACAATTGTCGCCTGGTCGTCATAATGAAGTCAACCTCATTTTTGTCGAACCGTCGGGGCTCGACCAGGTCCACTTCTCCTGGGCCGCTTCTGGAAGAAAGAGTTCATCATAAAAAGTCCTCTCTCCATGAAGTCGGCCAGCTGCCCCTTGGGTTCCGCTGTCTACCCGAATTTCCCTACTTTCAGCTCACCGTACTCTTTGCAGTTAGTTTATGTTGAAGTCTCCCATTAACACCGTATAGTGGGTTTTGAGGAATGTATGGCTCTAGAGATATCCTCATACATTTCTTCCACCTCATCGGGTGTGCTGAGGTTGGTGCAAACCTGTATGACCTTCAGCGAATACCGTTTGGTGATTCTGAGTATATGTACGCAACCTCGTCGACACACTCCCAATCTTTACAACGTTGTTAACGAGAGACTTGTGGACGATAAATCCGACAACTCTTGGGACAGATGGTCGCCTCCCGGTGATAGAACAAGTTGCCGATTCGAGGATTACCGTGTCCTCCTCCTTCGGACCTCGAATTATCCTATAATATACCAGCGTAATTTGTCTATCTCTTCCAGCTCCAGGATCTCTCGTCAGTCCTCAGGGTATGCGTTAGGTTGCCAGGTCGAGTTGTCGTAGGTGGCAACCGAACCTCCACCGGAGATTCTAGCACCCCTGCCCCTGCCGTTACCATGGTCGCCACCGTAGCCAGGAATAGCGGGGCCGCCGTGGACTGGGGGCCGTTTATTATAATAATAAATAATAATAAATGATTTATTTGTTAGAATATGGTACATTTAAGTTACTACAAAATAATTCAGATCCTAAATATTCTGCCGTTTCCGGCGTACAAATATTTTCAGACAGATTATGTTAGAATATAATGAAAACCAAGACATTAATTATAATAGCATATAAATATACTTACAGCTATACTTATGGAAACTAAATAGCATCTATATAAAAACAAAAATGTCAATCGTTTAATTCATAATATTTTTTAGTTAAAACATGTCAATAAATTAAGTCGAGATTAATTTCAATAATTACATTTCAAGTCAAATTTATCATTTAAGAAGTCATTTATCGAGTAATAACATTTATTTAAAAGAAATTGAAATAATTTACTTGTAAAGATTCCTATATTCATTTTTTGAAACAAACAGGCAATTTGTTGTAAACATGTATTGCCATCAATATACATTTTTGAGTATAGTTGTATTCTTTGCTTTGGTACAGACAATTTATGTATGTTTCTACTAGTCCTAATTATAACGTCGTTTTGTTTTTCAAATAAATTAATATTTTGTGAACAAAGACACAGATTTCGTAAATGTATAATGCTGAAGCGGCAATATTTTATGTTTGCGAAAAAGGGGAATACAACTTTCTAATTGGTGTGCTCCGCATAAAGACCTTACACATTTTTTCTGCCCGCGAAAAGCTCTAATTAAATCGACAGAATTACCCCAAATTATTAAGCCGTAACGTAGGATCGAAGAAACATATCCATGATAGGCAGAAAGTACGGCCTCTATGTTAGCCACTCGTCTTAAACGATATAGAACAAAGACAAATTTATCTAACTTTCTGCATAGGTTATCAATATGTGTCTTCCAATTACAGAACTTGTCTATTGTTATACCTAAAAGTTGGTATGGTCAACTCTTTGATGACGTTTTTCCATATTCGATTTTGTGGTGCTTGTTTACTATTATATGTCTGAAATCTTATCATTTTAGTTTTTCCGATGTTAACTTGCAAATTATTATGCCTTAACCAATCTATTATTTTTCTAAAGTACTATTTATTTCGTATTCGTAGTCAAAAGTTTTATTATTATTTTCAATATTAATGGTAATGTCATCAGCATAAAGCACACATTTGTGTGTAGTTATATTGGAAAGATCGTTTATGTATATTATGAACAATAGAGGCCCTAGTATACTTCCCGGCACCGCATTTATTTTCGCGATATGGTGATCTATAAATTTTTTACGATGTCCAGAGTAGCTTGATATCTCAACGCACTGTTTTCTTTGACTTAAATAATCTTCTATTAATTTTAGTGCATTACCCTTATACCATATCTGTTGAGTTTGTAAAATAATTCGTGGTTAACAAAGTCAAATGCCTTTGAAATATCAATGAAAATGGATGTTATAGGTATTTTGTTGTTTAGGCTGGTTGTTATAAGTTTTACTATATTGAAACATGCTAAAGTCGTTGACTTGTTTTTGTAAACCCATATTGCTCTGGTTTTAATATTTCATGTTTTTGAAGTTATAGATTCTGGTATGTATCTTTTCAAATACTTTAGACAAAACAGGTATAAGTGTTATGGGACGATAATTGTTAATATCACTTTATCGCCTTTCTTGTGTAGTGGTTTAACGATAGAAAATTTTAGTCTAGTTAAATATGCCTTGAACAAAAGATAAATTAATAATGGGTCAGTGGAAAAATAAATATTTAGAGCATTGTTTTAAGATTTTAGTACTAATATCATCATAGCCTGTAGAATTTGTATTATTTAAGGAATTAATTATTTTTATAATGTCAGTGCTATTTATAGGAACTAGATAAATAGAATTGGGATAAAATGTCAATTTAGATGCATAGTCATTATTGGTTGTTATTGTATTTGATGTTTTAATGTTATTAGTTAAATTTATAAAGTAATTGTTAAACACGTCCGCTATTTTATCTGACTGATAATATGTATTGTCACTAGTAGTTATTGTAGTTATGTCATTAATAACTGCCACATCATTATTAACGTTTTTATTATTCGTTGCTGCCTTACTTTTGTTGTTAGAATTGAGTAGGTAGCGTGTATTGTCAATTTTTGGGCTTCTGTATGCATTTCAAATGTTTGTATATTTGTAATATATTTTCATATTTCTTTTTTTGTTTGCTGTTGAAAGACGGTATTTCAAATATAATCGTCTTTTATTAATGCTACATTTTTTAATACCCCTTGTAATCCATTTGTTCTTAATAGGTTTATTTGTTATTTTTACAATTTTTTTTAGGAAACACAAATTATAAAATAAGGTTAGAGTATCATGAAAGTAGTTGAAAGCCGTTAGTATCATCGGCCTCATATACATCAGCAAATGATAGGGCTGAAATATAGACACAAATTTTTCATGTTTTCATTATTAAGGTCTCTTTTTCCTCAAACCAAAACGATTTCCTAATATGACTTATATTTATATTTGCCGGAAAAGTTATTGTTTGGCAAGTTTTATGATCAGATAGCGCTAAATAGTAAATATTTGGTTGTACATTAGGAAGATTACTGGCAATCAAATCAATACACGACATTTTTCTGGTTGGCTTACAAATGTGGTTATTTAAGTTATGATTGTATAAAATGGAATTAAGTTTTTTAGAATTAATATAATTTTTCAAAATATCTGTTCTCCAATCTCCACAAACTATTATTATTTTATTATTTTTCTTAGTAAGTTTATTTAAAACTTGATTAAAATTTTCAAAAAATAATTTTATATTAGAATTTGAAATCCGATATATACATACAACGCAAATGCCAAGTGTAACTATCTCAATAGCACAAAATTCAAATGTATAAATTACCTGGGTAGGTTTTTATGGGTTGATAATCTAATTCTTTCCTAACTAATATGCACGTGCCACCTACGCTGATTTGGCCTTAAAAGCCGTTGCTAATTTGTAATTTTAAGCTAAATTAGACTCTGTACCCTGTTTCATAAAAGTTTCACTAATGCATATTATATCAATACTAATATTTTATTTTCAAACTCAAGAATTGCAAGTTCAAGTAAATTTTATGTAAACCCCAGCAATGTTTTGATGTAGTAGGGTATAATTTTTTTATTATCGAAAAAGATTGAATCATTACCGTTATTCATTGGATTTTGTTTAGAGTCTACTTTACTTTTATCTATCTGTCTATAAAAATAATATGGGATAGTTCCTTTATTTCACCTTTGTTCTTTTATGTTCAGTTTATTTACTCCAGTATTACCAGGTGTTATGCCAGCACACTTTGATCTTAGTAATGATCGAAAAGTTTTCGTAATTAAAATTATCAATTTCTATATTTAATTTAGAACACAAGAAATGTTTTGGTATCGAATGCGAGTTCCTATTTAAATTATTACTTATGTCAATAAAATAACAGTTTGAAAAATTCTGAACAAATAACTTAATTTTCTATTCAACAACTTGACATTTAGAAAGTCATTATTAAATACGTTTAATACAAAAACTTTGTTCTTCTTCAACTTGCAAAAGTGTAGAACAAAGTTCAGTCAGAAATACATACGGATTTTGTCATTGCTTCCTATACCTAAAATTATAATGGCATCTGTATTCAAAGTCTCTAATATATTATCAATACGGTCAAATATTTGCGCAGGATGCATTTGGTTTATATTCGGAAACTGAGTAAACATTGTTCCATTTGTTTTACATCTCTGCTTATACATTTCTTGAGCGAGTCCTCGTACTTGCTGATCTCCTAAGATTATGATTTTTGGTGTTGACGAAGTATTTTAATTTTGTTTAATAATGTTTTTTTTTTCTTCATGTACATAGTTTGGAGGTTCTTTATCTCTGGTTACATTCTCAATCCTATGATCATTTGATATACCTGTATTACTAGGATTCATATATGATAGTTTTTTGCAAATTTCTTTCGCATGCAGGGTGATATCCTAGGCGTCTTTGTTTGCAAATAAATTATTTTTTTGCTTAGTGGGACAGGCGTTCGTTTTGCAATGGTGTGCAAGTAATCTTGTCATCTAGTGAGTTTTTTAAACAGTTTATAGTTCTGTCTTTCTTGTAATTTTAATTCCATTAATTGAATCTGCGAATTTAATTCTGCAATTTCATTGTGCGCTGATTCTAGTTCTGTTCTTACTGAGGATAATTGCAGATTCAATTCATCGACAGACGATTTATTTATGGCGTGTATTAAATGTTCACTTGACTAGTTATATCTAACAGTGGAATTTGTTAACGATTGACTTATTTGAAGTTCTCAGGTCGTCAGAGAAAGTTCTTTCGTCTTCTCATTGTAACGTTTTCCATAATTTTAGTCGATTTTATTGTATGTCAATTACCTAATAACTTTACAATGTACAAATACAAATAATACAAATGTCAAAAAGAAAAACAAACAAAACAAATAAAAATTAGATATATGACAAAATTAATGTTCAAAACGTACAAGCATAAAAAAAAAGAATGAAATAAATTATGACAAAAATATAAATAAAAGATTAGTACAATATTAAAAAAACTAAACTAAATCTAATCAAAAAAAAAAGACTAGGTAGGTTTTGAACTCAGACTCTTAATTCCATTCAGCATTTATATGTTTATACAATCCATTAAACCAATCTAGCACGTTTTTTTCACTCAAAATAGTGCCTTTATCAAGTCTTTCTTTACCGCACGTTGAAATAATGAGGTATTTGAAATAAAATATAAGCACCGTCTTTTCAATTTTTCGTCAAGTTTATTGCAATTAACACAACACTAATTATACACAAAGTTTCCAATTTTAGATTTTGTTTTCATTCACAGCTTTAGAAAATGTTAATAAAGTTATTAACGTTCGGTAAGTTTGTAATTTATTTTTCTTTTAACTCTTGATAGTTGTTTATAACCGCGTAAGTTTGAGGATCATATTTGAAATATTACTTATTTATAATGCAAAATAACACTCTCACTTCTTTTCTGTTACATTTACGTCGCATTGAATGAGTTAATTTTTAAATTAATGATCTA
Source organism: Parnassius orleans (assembly GCA_029286625.1). Lineage (NCBI taxonomy): Eukaryota > Metazoa > Arthropoda > Insecta > Lepidoptera > Papilionidae > Parnassius > Parnassius orleans. The sequence goes on along the minus strand of JAGSMP010000040.1, from coordinate 200,672 downwards.
GAAATATTTTTAAATGTAAAATATACGGAGCCGATACTGCAACCGCGAGCACGCGTCCAGTGTCTGTTATTAGTATCGTTGCTCATGTATATTGCTATAGTTGCCACGCTTGGCGAGCGGGTTGGCAACCGCAGTTTTTTATTGTTTTTTGCTGTTATCAGAAGGATTCTGCTGCCCATCCTCTGCCTCAGTTTCCCTCTGTCGCCTCTTACGACACCCACGGGAAGATATGTGGTAGTGAGTATTCTTACCCGCCACTACATCGACGGATTCAACTCGGCTGGGCAGCGTTCGGGAAGTTACGCACATGTTCTCGTCAGGTATACCTCAAAACTTGAAAACGAGGCTGTACAACCAGTGCGTGTTGCCAGTGATGACATACGGAACTGAGACGTGGTCCTTCACTGCTGGCCGGATGAGGAAGCTCAAGGTCGCTCAGCGAGCTATGGAGAGGGCTATGCTCGGAGTCTCACTGCGTGATTAACTTAGAAATGAGGTTATCCGCAGTAGAACCAGCGGGACCGACATAGCCCAACGGATTAGTAAGCTGAAGTGGCAAAGGGCCGGCCATATAGCTCGAAGAACCGACAACCGATGGTGAAAAGGTTCGAGTGGCGGCCCTACCGGCGGACGAAGTGTAGGGTGTCCCCACTAGATGGAGTGACGACCTGGTAAGACATGCAGGAAGTCGATGGATGCAGGTGGCTCAGGACCGTGGTTTGTGGCATTTTTTGGGGGAGGCCTATGTTCAGCAGTGGACTTGTGAAGGGCTGTAATGATGATACCTAAACATTTTAAAATTATAATTTGCATTGAGTCAGGAATGCGGAAAACAAGCACTAAAATTACAGCATGTATATACGAATTGATCTAGAATCGTCTTAGAAATCAGCGTACATAGATAATTGATAACCTCCTTTGGGAGTCGGTTAAAAATAGACTATGTTTTGTAAAGTGACATCTACTTCTGTAAAGGCGTTCTTATTAATAACTTTGATGGTAAATTAAAAAGTTTTATTCTATACTCTAAAATGTCGACTTGGTCAATGAACAAAGCAATAAAAATAAATTTAGTTGCTATAATAGTTGCGTTAAATGGGTCGACGGATCGCGATCAGCTGATCACCCGTATTAGTTTTAAATAGCACCCATTGTTAATATTATGTTAATACTTAGAGAAGTAGGTATCATATAAACATTTGAGTTTTACACAGAGCGTTGCGATTAAACGTTTTAAACAAATAGAAAATAAATATTTTAAAAGAAAATTGTGATTTTTCCCCACAACTAGCAAAACATTTGTATTATGATAGCTTAGGTAAGTATTTTTTTAGTTTTACGTACTAATAATGAATTAAATATATGAACCCTGTGAAATGTAATACCATCACTTTTTATGTTTATCATCACTGTTGTGTCAATATTTTACAACACAAACGGTCATTTTTACAATTTTTCGCGAGCTCTTCTCTGTAAGACGTGACGTTGCGCACTGATGCGTCGCTGAGTGAACTTACGCGGTTTCGCATTAGTTTTACTTGCTTCACTTTCGGTGCGCGTACTAGTATTCTATACGTAATAATTCTATGGTATGTTATTTTCGGTGCTATTTCCGTGTTTTTGTATGATTTTAATGACGGCTGTTGAAATTTACTATCAAAATGTACGTGGTCTGCGAACAAAGGCATCAAATTTTCTGAGAAATGTATGTATTAACGATTATGATGTTATATTCTTGATGGAGACGTGGCTTAACGATGACTTTTGTAATAACGAGCTCTTTGATGACCGTTATGCTGTTTGGAGGCGTGATAGAAACTACAGTGTTACAAATCAAACGTTGGGAGGTGGTGTGCTTATTGCTGTTATGCGTGAGCTTGCAGTGGAGCGGGTCGAATGGCGTTCTTCTGCCGAAGACATATGGGTATCGTTAACTCTTCGGCGTTCCAAATCAAAACGCCGAAACTGCATATTTGTACGATTTTCTTATGCAGACAAAATCTGGGTAACTCATTATCTGCACAGTTAGCTTGTTTTTATACAAAATTATACGACATAGTAACGACCAATCTAACTGATGCTTTCGTTATTTTGGGAGATTTTAATCTGCCAAATATATCTTGGACTCTTGATGATGATGGATACTCTCTTTGTCCAGAAAATATTGAGGGGTCTGTTCAGTCCGACTTTTTTGATACCTTAAATACGTGTAATCTGCAGTAATATAACTCTCATACTAATGTTAACAACAGAATACTCGACTTAATCTTTTGTAATAATCACTTATCCGCAACAAAATGTACGTAGCCTTTAGTGCCTGAAGACTCTCATCATGTGGCTCTAAGTGTTTTAGCGGACTTTGTCGAGTACCACACTTTACCAGTCCAGCCAAGGACTAAATTTATGTACCATTAAGCTGATTTCTCCTCTATATTACGAGAGTTTGATAATGTGACATGATCTTACGATATTTTTAAGGGCACAGTGGACGATGCATTGTCACTATTGTACACTCGATTAAACAACTTGTGCGGCATTTACATACCAACAAAAGTAGTAAAATCTTCTTCTAAATATCCCTCCTGGTATAAAACCCCTCTTATAAAAAATTTAAAGGAAAAGTTTAAATATCACACCAATTATAAAAAAATATGGCAGTTTGTCAGACTTTGACTCTTTTTTAATATTGCGTAATCGCGCTAAACAATTATAATCCGAAATATTCAACAATTGTATAGCAAAGATAGAACTCGGCATAAATAAATCGCCAACGACCTTCTGGTCCTTCGTGAAATATAAAAAAGCGTCAAACGCTTGTCCATCTATAATGAAATATGGACACATATCATCAGGCCAAGGGGATATTATTTGTAATATGTTTAGTGACTTTTTCTATGGTAATTTTCACCAAATTCGCAGTAACTATGACACCCGATACGAAACCCATAATTGGCGATCACATACTGTGTCGGCTATAAACTCGATACAAGTTAGCGAAACTGAAGTCTTTAAGCTTTTAAATTCTATTGACCTTTATAAATCTGCAGGTCGAGATGGTATACTATCCATTCTTATAAGTAAGTGTGCTAAAAGCTTGACTATACCGTTAACAATAATATACAGACGTTCTCTTAAGGAAGGAATAGTACCTCTTATTTGGAAATCTGCATTTATTACCCCCATCCATAAAAAAGGTCCGAAGGACCGTATAGAAAACTATAGGCCAATATCAAAGCTCTGTTTATTCACCAAAATTTTTGAGAAAATCGTATACTCGTCTGTATATCATGGCATCAAACAAACACTCAGTGATTTAAAACACGGCTTTGTAAAAAGTAGATCTACTGTTTCGAACTTTATTGTCTGTTCTGACTATTTAACTAACATCATGTCTGAGCGCAAGTGGACGTAGCTCACACTGATTACAGTCAATGTCGACCGTTTAGATCACGTTATACTCTCTCAGCAAACCACTGAAGTAGGTATCAGCGCGATCTGTTTAGGTGGTTTAAGTCTTATAATGACAATCGTTTTTAGACAGTAGTACTCAATGGTTATACGTCAGTAACTGTGCAAATCCTTCATGTATACCGCAGGATCGCTATTAAGTCCATTGCTTTTGCGATTTTATAAATTATAAAGGTTCCTGTTTCACTTACTCCAAAATAATCCTTTATGCTGATGACATGAAAATTTTATGTCCCATCACAAATATTTCTGACTGCTTTTTACAGGCCTGTAGCGTGATCTCAATGAACTTTAACGATATTGATCACGCAACAAACTTGACTTGAATGTGTCCAAGTGTTTTATCCTTACTTTTACCCGTAAACCCAATCCCACTCTCTATCACTACAAATTACAAGACACTAGTATAGAGAGATTACAATCAATAAGGGATCTTGGTGTATTTTTCTATTCTAAATTACTCTTTGATGCACATATTGAAAATATTACTAAAAAAAACAATAGATCACTTGGATTCGTTTGGAGATTTTACACCGATTTTCATAATATTAAAACATATAACAAAATTTATTGAGCTTTTGTTCACAGCCATTTAGAGTACGCCTCTCAAATGTGGAACCCAAATTATAACATTTATATATATATAGGATTGAGCAACTACAAAAGCGTTATCTACGTTTTTTGCAATTTTACACTGATGAACTACATTTTGCGATGTAAAAAAATTCACATTTTGCCTCCACACGAACGTAGGCGCATAGCAGATATGATTTATCTTTTAAATTGGCAATGGTAATGTTGACTGTACGAGCTACTGAGGTTAGGCTTTACAACAAGAGCTACCCTATTAAGAAAGCCTCGTTTACTCCACGTGCCGCATACCCGAATAAATACAGATAAAATTATTTTTATTTTTGATTTTATAAGAATAAAATAAAAAATAAAAATGTATGATTAACCTATGTACTATGACTCTATTTCTGTCTATTTATATTCTATTTCTGTCAGATGGACTCCTGTCTCTGTTGCCAAATAGCAGTACTTGCACTTCTGTATTCCGGTCACAAGGGTATAGGTACGCCCTATACCTTAAGATAGGCATGTAGATCCAAATAATCATGACTAAACAACTCGTTGTAAATTTCACAGTACGCAAGCGACCCGTGTTCGATCCCCGCTGGCACCAATGAAATTGTTATTGCATGCCGTAAGCGCTAAGCGCGCCGCTATGTTCTACTAAGGCCTAAAAATTAAGATTCCAACGATTTGTCGCATGAAATCGTATCTAGCAATCATATTGTACATATAAGTGATATAAAAAGCACATTGTCAGAAAGATAAATGATTAATTTTAATTTTATTTTCATTCTTATTGAAACATGCTCTTTCACACAATGACCCATTCTTCTGGAAAGGATGATACTGACTCCCTGGCATGTCCGCTCTGTCTCGTCTACACCAGACCAGTACGCGGTATACATGACATGTGTTGTATCCTTTCCTTCCGTTTCGTCTCATTTACACATATCACATCTATTCCTCTATCATACATACATCATATCGCATACTTCATCCATCTTATCATTCATAGCCCACATACATTCAGTATATCCAGACGGCTTCCGCAATCCACTTTTCGCCCTCCGGGAGACAGAACGTGACGGGTGGCGAACCTCGTCACCGGTTTTCCTCCGGAGATTCTTCGCAGCCCTGCCTCATTAAAGGGGCGCGGGAACTCAGGGCCATTTCTTTCTTTTGTGCCTCATGGTGCGAAAGTAGTTTGGTATTTTTACCGCTACCACACGGCGAGGAGCCAAGTCTGTTTTTTCGGCTTTGTCGCTTGTTTAGCACCACCTGGGGACACTTGTGGGTGGGCCTAGGATTAGTGGTCAAAGCCTACAGAACGCGAGCGACTCATCCCAAAAAATATTAAAAGATAAAAAACGAAAAGATGTCGTCTGCCCTACAAAGATCTGTCGAATGACCTCTCGTTCGAAGTTGAAAGAAGAATGAAGAAACATATTCGTCAATAACTTCAAGCGTAGCTTAGTTAATGGGAACACTATCAATTAACGGCATAGATGTTACATGGACTTTTATTGGAATTGTTACTGCCTATCAAAAGTTCACTGCTGAGCATAGGCCTCCCCCACGAGTAAAAAATGAAATAATTTGATAAAATCCAACGAATTCTTTTTCGCATTGAAATCTGACAATTAAAACAATTTAACGGTATTTTATTTTATTTGAGATATATTGAAAGTAAATTATAACACAATGTATAAATAAAGTAAAATCAGAAACGAGTATATCCTCCTTCAGCATCATTTACGTCACTAAGCCGTTGCCGCGTTGATTGCACCGTATTGTAACAAAAATTACTTCCTCTCATGGATTCCCATGTTTTAGAACATGTCGCCTTAAATTTTCGATAGACCTTATTTCAGTATTATCCCAAAGTTGTATCATTTTCCCCACATGTTTTCTATTGATTTAAGTCCGGACTGTGAGCAGGAAAAGTGATTCACTGAAGTTCTTATTTTCGCTTAAATTATTTTGTCATATCCTGCAGTTGTGGACAGTGCTGTTATCTTGAATGAATACAATTTTTTCATACTCATTCGGATAAAATAATCTAGCTGTTGGCCCATTTAATCTGCCACCAACCTCGATCAGTTCTCCCGGACCATCTTGGCACCTAAACCCAAAGTGATTCGGCCACTTCTGTTATTAGTTATTATATTTCTCTCATCGTATCTGGTGTTATTAATTCTCCATAAAGATAAACGACTACAAGCAGATGAGCAAATATTTTTCATCTATAAAATGACATTTTCGAAGTTTTAATTTATCTTCTTCGACGCTGGTTCGACGTGGGCGTCCTGTCGTTACGTGATTTTGGAGATGCCATCGCTCAATCCAACGATATACAGTATTTCTCTAAAAACAAAATTATCATTAGAATTAAACCTATGTAACAGAAATCTAAAAAGCATGGTGAACAAAAGTCAACTTACGGATATGCCTAGTTCACTGAACACAATTACTCCACAGAACACAATTACTCTCTACCAAGAGGTTATTACTACATAGTGATAAAATGAGTTTGGTTTTAAATATTAAATTAATATTAATATTCATAACTAGCTAAATGTCACAGTTTCATCTGGATGGCATTTATTAATGTGATGTATGTTGTACTTATGAATGTTTCTTCAAGTTTGTCGGATAAAATACAGCCTAGGTCTCTCTTGGTATTACTCTCTATCTGTTCGTAAAGTTTTATCACAATGAGTTAAGCCATATCAAAGATTAGCCCTGACAGACAGATAGTCAGACAAATAGCTAAACAGTCAGACAAACGGTTAGACAGACAATCATTTTTAAATGGTTTTTGTTTTAATCGTATGTAAATAATTCCCTGAGCTTAATCGAAGCCATTTATTTTAATATTGCCGACAGATATCAATTTTATTTATATATTCTCTTCGATTTCATGAAGATTGTATAATATTTAAGATTTGAATTCAAAATTTATATAGGTAATTCGTAATCTGTATTTTTACAGAAATAGGGTGAAAAGAGCATACAGTACAAGTGGTAAGTGGTTGCTGTGGCCCATAGACATCTACATCTATCCGCGTTTGTGAATCAAAATGCAGATGCGTTGTCAGCCTTGAGGACTAAGATGGAATGCCTCTTTTCCAGTAAAAAGGGTCTCCGGTTCTCTACACTCACCATATGAAACACAGCAGCATTAAGCTGCTATTTTACGCTGGTATTCTGTGAGAGCGTGGTCCTTCCGGTCGAGCCGACCCATGCGTGCCACAACTATATTATAAATATAGCTGCACCATGGCTCTACCACGTAAAATGTGTACTTTTTGTGTATTTTTCAGTTAAAAAAACATTATCCCACAGTAGATTGTCTCCTGTATCGTAGGCGATTTTATATGAATTCACACATGGATAAACATCCAGACTCGGAACAATTATTTGTATGTCATAGAAACCCTTGTTTCGTTCAAGATTCGAACCCACGGTCCTGAAGCGCGACAACCTAACGCTTAGCCACTGCGATACGGAGTCGTCCGACAACGGCGTGACTTAGTGAGCATAGTACTTGACTACTAAGTCGAGGTGTAAAATTTAACTACCAGCTGAGGCTAATAAAATAAAATAAATAAAGTTTTAAATCAAAAAAAAACAGTAAAAGTAAAACAAAATTAAAATAAGAGTGTAGTTATAAAATTTATGAATTTTTACTTGTTAATTAATTAATAACTTAATATAATCATTTGAATCTGATAATCTGTATCTGTAGTGATCACCCAAACTCTGGTTACATTTGTGGCAGTAATTACGAGACAATCGCCATCTCCCAATCTGTCGTCCGAACTTTACAACTCTGATCGATTTTTACATAAGACTATAGTGCCATTAGTCAATCCAAATACGAAGCTAATTCCAGATTGACATGTATAGTAGAGATTAAATGGGTGAAATACACAACTTTGTTATGCTAAAAAAAAATCCTTAAATCTAATTTTAATACAATTTTTTTTTAATTTTTTAATAATATTTTCTACTTGGAGAGCCACATAAGGACGAATATGGTTAAGTTTAGCTTTGCTTAATAAAGGATTGAAAATTATTTAATTTCTTTGATCTTTCTTTTTGACTTATAGAAAATCCCACAAATAAACTTATTATCCTTGTCTTGTCGTCTTTTGTATGAGTATCGATAGTTGTTCCAAAAAAAACCCAAATCAATTATCGTCACAAAATGTTTAGAGTTTTTGCAATAACATAATAATATACCGAGTGTTAGTGAAAACGAAAACGAAGACAAACGAAAGTATTAACGATAACTTTGATGATGGGTAAGAAAGAAAATCGATCCCGAGGAAAAAATCTTTTTCAACAACGTTATATTATCTTTATCCACGCCCCGTCATGGTAGTACAGCTAAATGAAACGATAATTTCATAAAAAAAACAACATGAAAATACTTAAACATAAAACCAGCAGTGAAACTTAAAATAAAATCAGCTGACAATAGGGTCAATATTCTCGCGGACGCCGAACTCTTATCTAGCTCGATACGAAACAATGCATTAGGTATTACTACCACTTACCCTTCCTCACACACGCGCTGCCGCCGCCCGCCGACTCGTGTCTCTCTCGCTATGGCATTTACACATGTCAGCGTTTACAATATGGGGAATTTCAAATTACGGGGAATTTAAAATAGTTGGGGATTTTATGGGGATTGTATTATGGGGAAATGGGGTTTTGAAAATCGATAGCAGGGCCAAGTCAGAACCTTTTTCAAGAAATCTAAATACTTATCTTAACATTTTGTTAGTTGCTATGAATATCGAATAACTCCTTTTTAATTGTCTTCATTGCACCACATTTTATTTAGGCAACATTTGTGTATCATTTAATTAGTTGAAACTTGTTTCATTTCTAAATAAAATTAAAGGGAATTTGACAAATTTGTGTTGGCAACGCTGCTGTTCCACCGAAATTTACCTCCTAAGATTTGTTTGCCGGGACATAAGAATTAGTGGCGGCAATCAATATAAAACTTGCAAGTAATTTTAATACTTTGACGTCATCATCATCATAACAGCCCTTCACAAGTCCACTGCTGAACATAGGCATCCCCAAGGAATGTCACAGCACGGTCCCGAGCCACCTGCATCCATTGACTTCCTGCATGTTTTACCAGGTCGTCACCCATCTAGTGGGGACACCTTACACTTCGCCTGCCGGTACGAGGCTGCAACTCGAGCATTTCTTTCCCAGCGGTTGTCGGTTCTTCGAGCTATATAGCCGGCCCATTGCAACTTCAGCATACTAATTTTGGGCTGTGTCGCTTACTCTAGTTGTACTGCGGATATCCTCGTTTTAAGTCTATCACACAGAGAAACACCGAGCATAGCCCTCTCCATAGCTCGCTGAGCGACTTTGAGCTTCCTCATACGGCCAGCAGTGAAGGAACACGTTTCAGATTCATAGATAATCACTGGCACCACGCACTAGTTGTATAATCTAGTTTTAAGGTTTGTCTAACGAGAAGATGTGTCAGTCTCCCGAACGCTGCCCAGCCGAGTTGAATCCAATTGACCTCTCCAAAGTTGGACTTACCTAGTCGGACTAGTTGTCCCAGGTAAACTTATTCGTCAACAACTTCTAGCTTAGTCCTCCCAACAACTACCGCATAGGTGTTACATGGACATTAAACATGATCTTTGTTTTGTCCATGTTCATCTTAAGACCTATCCGTTGGGAGGCACTATTGAGGCATTGAGCATAGTGCTTAGGTCCTCCAGCGATTCTGCCATAGGACTATATCGTCGGCAAACCGAAGGTGAGTGATAAACTCGCCATTGACGTTAATACTGTATCGTTTCCAATCCAGTAGCTTGAAAACGTCTTCCAGCGCAGCGGTGAAGAGTTTCGGGGATATTACGTCACCCTGTCTTACACCTCTCTGCAGTTAGATAGGTTTGTACTCTGGTTCTGTACTCGGATAGCCATTGTAGCCCTACTGTACAAACACCAGCACTTCGATATACCGACAGTCCACTTGGCACCGCTGAATGGACTGCAGCACCGCTCAAATTTCGATGGAATCAGCTTTTCCGTTCGTCACATACGCAAAGAAAGTGCGGCAAATTGTACTCTCGGTCTTCTGTACATTTGCCGAAGGCAATGCCTGGTCTATGGTGCTAAAGCCCTTCGAAACCGGCTTGTTCGGGAGGCCGGAAGTCGTCGAGTCTGCGTGCGAGACGATCGTAATGACTCTCGAAAACAGCACGTCGACGCGGCTCAGAAGGAAATCGGTCTGTAGTTCTTCAAGAGAGCGTTGTCACCTTTTTGAAGAGCAAGCACTTGCTTTACGCCGCCGGAGGTGCCACCATGGAGGACGGAATTAGTGCTTTGAAGGACTTCAAGTACCGGTTTTCCCGCTTTAGAAGCTCCGCTGTAATTCCATCCTCATAGACAGTTTCCACGAGCTTGTCATTCATATCGTCCACTGCATTGCAATCTTCTAAGCACTGAAAACGTTTTGTAACTCGAGCGGAAAGGTTTCGGGACTTTGAATTAGAGAACTTGGGGACGGAGTGTTGACTGCATTAGACGACTCTCCAACTTAAAGTTTAGGTTCAGTGTGCCTCTCACCATTCGGTGATCGCTGGTAGTTTTCACCCTCGCGATCACTGAGACATCACTGAACAGTTGTCGTCTGGTTGTCATAATGAAGTCAATCTCATTTTTGTTGAACCGTCGGGGCTCGACCAGGTCCACTTTCTGAGGGCCGCTTCGAAGAAAGAGTTCATCACAAAGAGTCCCTTTTCTTCATGATGTCGGCCAGCTGCTGGCCCCTGGGTTCCGTTTCCAATCTGAATTTCCCTACTTTCAGCTCACCGTTCTCTTGTGACTAATTTTGCGTTGAAGTCTCCCATTAACTCCGTATAGGGTTTTGGAGGATTGCATGGCTCTAGAGATATCCTCATACATTTCCTCCACCTCCTCATTGGGATGTGCCAAATTTGGTGCGTAATGTACCGTAATGACCCCTTGATCCACGTCAGCACTGTCTTGCTGTCAGCCCAATAGGTGACGGTTTCGGCTCACGCGTTGCTCTTGGATGACGGCGGCGCGCGACCTCCTATCACGGCTGCTTGCAACTCGAGGCGAGGTACGGACGTCACTTTGAGTGAAACTACCATCGCCTTGGCCATGATGAGGGTCACGTGCACTGCCCTTGTCCTCCAGTAGACTGCCGTTGGCGCCTAAGTAAGGGTAGTAACCTTCAGCGAATACCGTTTGGTGATTCTGAGTATAGGTACGCAACCCTCGTCGACACACTCGCAATCTTTTACAAAGTTGTTAACGAGAGACTTATGGACGATAAATCCGACACCTCCGTGGGATAGACGGTCGCCTCCCGGTGATAGAACAAGTTGCCGGATTCGAGGATTACCGTGTCCTCCCCATCTCTTCGGATCTTGGTTAATCCTATAATATGCCAGCGCAACTTGTTCTATTCTTCCAGCTCCAGGATCTTCTCGTCAGTCCTCAGGGTGCGTGCGTTATAAGTTGCCATGTCACGTCGTCGTAGGTGGCAACCGAACCTCCACCGGAGATTTCAGCACCCTGCCCCGCCGTTACCATGTTCACCACCGTAGATAGGAATATGGCCGCCGGGGACTGGGGCCGTTTATTAGTATCGATGCTCATGGGGGGTATATTGCTATAGTTGCCACGCTTGGCGAGCGGGTTGGCAACCGCAGTTTTTTATTGCTTTTACTTTATCACAAAGATGCTGCCCATCTTCTGCCTCAGTTTCCTCTGTCGCCTCTTACGACACCCACGTTATTGGGTATTCTTACCCGCCACTACACGGGGCGTAGTTTTGACGTACTCTTTTAAATTCAAAGTATTGGTCGGATTAAATACGGAAAGTCAATTAAAATAAAGTAAAATAATTACTTTTAAATTAACGTGGTAGAGCCATGCTGCAGCTATATTAGTAGTATAGTTGTAGCACGAATGGGTCGGCTCGACCGAAGCACTACGCTCTCACAGAATACCAGCATAAAATAGCAGCTTAACACTGCTGTGTTTCGTATGGTCAGTGTAGAGAACCGGAGACCCATTTACTGGAAAAGAGGCATTCCATCTTAGTCTCACGGGTGACAACGCATCTGCATTTTGATTCTTTATTGAAGATAGATAGATGTCTGGGTCAGCAACCACTTACCATCAGGTGGACTGTGTGCCCTTTGTCACCCTATCCTATAAAAAAATTAATTAAATTAAAATTAAATAACTTATTACATCAGAATAATAAACACACTACACGATATATAAAAAGCATGACTCTATCCTTGTTAACACTTCATTTAAGTAATTTTTCATTAGCGGGAATCGAACCAGGTATTTGGTTTATTTAACTGTGAATTCAAATTAAAGTGGGTAGGTTAGATATTAGACAAGTGTTGTAAATTATTAGGTATTGTGGTACGATCGCTATTGCGGGCCGCGCGAAATTGGCGTCCGCGTATATTGACCCTAGTCAGCTGATTGTAATTCCAATGCTGGTTTTATGTTTATGTATTTTCATGGGTTTTTTTAAAATGAAATTATCGTTTCATTTAGCTGTACTAACATGATGGAGCGTGAATAAAGCTAATAAAACGTTGTGAAAAGATTACTTTTTTTCCCCAGGGATCGATTTTCTTTCTGACCCATCATCAAAGGTATTGTTAGTACTATCGTCTGTCTTCGTTTTCGGGAGCGTTTCACAAACAGCCTGTATGATTTTTATTTTATACTAATACAAGCGAATAAAGCCACGGGAAAGCTACCAATTACAATACTGAGATCCAATAATTTAATTTACATTAACATCATAAATAGTTTTATAAAAATATAAACCGAACAAAACATGTCAATGACGTCATGCATAAAATAAGAGTAAGCGAAATAATAATACTGAGTTGCATTAAAAGGAACATTGATAATTTAGTGTGAATTATATTGTATATTTTTTTATAATAAAACTTAGCGCAAAATAAATTGCACCCTATCGTATTAAGATAAAGTTATTTTTCCTGTTGTGTCCCGCATTTTTGAGTACTTCGCTACCATTGACGTTTTGTTTGTTACTGTATTAAGGTTGCTTTGACTGAAACCATATATTTGACGTTGTATATATTTCGATATATTTGAACAAGATTGGTAATCACAAGAATTTGCCTACTTTGAATGGTTAAATATTATTGATCACTTTGGATGTTTCAAAATATTTGATCACCTTGACTGCTACCTTTCTTTTGACGCTGACTGTACTCACATTTCATTCAAATAAAGCTACGCATCTTTTAAATCTGGCACAGAAAATAATTATAACGACATTGTTTCGAAACCATGTTTATTTTATTATTGGCCTTGTTCACCTCTGAAGCTACCAGCGAGCAGGCCAATATAAAGTCTTAATATGAGATAAGGTGATTAATTTTCTGATGCTAGTAACATAATATGCTAGTTTTAAACATATTGTCCATTACAACGAACTAAATTTGCTGCAGCAATATAATAACTGTCTGATCTAAAGAGGCTAAATGCTAAGTAGACCATCGCACGTAGGAGACACAAGAGTCTAGTGTTCTAATGGTCATCATTGAAGAAACTTTACATAAAGCAAGTGTAGGCCAGAATAAGTAAACGTATCTACAATTAATAGAATCAAGGCTACTTTGTGGAACTCCATATTAAAGAATTAAAGAAGTGGTAATTGTTTGCATAAATAATAAAGAAGTAAAAATTTAATTCACACGATCCGTATAAAAACAAATGTGTCTTACCTAGATTGAAAAGCACCACTTCACCAGTAACGACTAACCATGTCGAGAATACGACACGTATTTCGCCTCTAAGCGTGCGCACGAGCAGGAGAAAGGCTCTGCGATGCATTAACTGTCAGGTAAAGAACACCATTTTATTGCTACGTGGATCTTTATTAATTGTGTTCCATTTCTTTAATAAATGCCTATATGTTGCACTACACATATTAAACTTTATTGTTTCTTGTGCAATAAATTGCACCCAAAGTTAATATATATTTTTTTAAATAATCGTACATTACAATTATATAAGTTCTTACATCACACGTCATACGCCAGCAGCAGCCGTGGCATGATAAAGCGATCGATAGTCCAATGTCCGGTCGTGCATAAATCTCGCCAAATTGCTGTTCAATGCGATAACACCTTCATCATAAATTTTTAAGCTCCATTTTGTAGCACATTACGAATTTCTGCAATGAATACACAAACAAATTCCTCGTTTATTTATTTATCACGACATTAATTTCAGGGTTATAATTAATAATATGAATATTTTCTTTTGTTCACAAATTATTTTAGTTAACTTTTATTATAAACTATAAAGAAAAGACGCATGAAATTAAACCTTTTTAAAATCATAATCAAACATACCGTGCCGTTTAATGGCAGTTTTAAAGAATCCACCAACCCCATATCCTGTAGGTATTGCAATCGAGACAGAGCAAATAAAACAGGAGAAGGGTAGCAGCATCTTCCTGTTAACAATAAAAGTAACAAGAAAGTGCGGTTGTCAACCCGCTCACAATCGTGGCAACTATAGCAACTAGCCTGACCAATAAGTCAATCTATGGAGGAGGTCTATGTTCAGCTGTGAACTTTTGATAAGCTAATGATGATGATGAATCAAACCATGAGCCACATTGCATCTATATTATGGCTGCAGCACGAAAAGAATAATACTGCTATTTTTGTTTAGTAAATGTAGAACCAGATAATTTTTGCTGATAACGTGGCATTCCATCTTTTAGTCTACAGTGGGTTTGAGTTTGGTTAGGTATTGTCACCCTTGCTGCTCTAAAATAAAATAAATAATTTTAGGAAAGTATAAGCAGCCCCTAAAGTCAAAACGTCTTTATCATCGTCATTACAGCCCAAAAGCCCACTGCTGAACATAGGCCTCTTCCGTAGATTAATTCAAAGCACGTTTATGAGTTACTTGTAGCTATCCCTGCATGTTATACCTGGTCACCACTCTATCTAATAGAGGGTCGACGAGAACTTTTAATATCGGCTGCTGTATTTCGAGTTTCTTCGTTAGTATCAAGAATCATATGCTTGACTTAGATTTACCCTTAGACTGACCTTAGACTAACCATAAGGTTAGATGTTAGACTTCTGCATAATTGACAAGCTTAAATCTTCTCCCAAATTTTCTTTAAACTCACAGTTAAGGCGAATCGAAGAATCGAGGTGGATCGAACTGTAGCTTTACACACATGTCTCATCGCTCATATCTCGCGGTATGTCCAGCATGGGAACGGGATCGGCGATCCTGATAATCCGGATACCTGCCAGCAGTCGTTTAGACGATTCTGGAGGAATTCGGCGTGAAGGACCTTAGCCACCTCTGTAAATCTGTAATGGCCCAGAAAGAGGCTGGCCCTCTTCGGGCCAGAAAGTGAGTGGGATCAAGAGAGGCAAATCCCATTCGGAGACGATTTTAAGCTTCGTACTTCCTTCAAGGCGGTGTCTTTACAAAACGGGGCTTGGAGCGATGACCCCAAACATCATGATACCAATGAGCACCACGAGGGTACTTTGGGTATTAAGTGCTGCCCTGGAACTTGCCTCTAGTCAAGCAAGACAATGAGGCCTCAGCGATCCGAACGCGTCATAACAGCCTTTAGAAGTCCAATGCACGTGGGCTTCACCCAAGGAATGCCATTAAATAAGTTCCAAGCCACCCATTTCTTACCAGGTCCTTCATCTATCTAGTGAGGAGCACCTTTTTTAATGGGGAATACTGTCTCGTGGGGGCAAGTACGGGGTTGTGTCGGACCGCACCGACTAAAACCCCATGGATTCCACCTTCGCCGCTTATTGACAGGGTCACGGGAACGCTTTCGTACACATCCGCGGCCCCACCAGCGTCGGCCGCTTCATAGCAGTTCCTCCTCGGGGAGGACTTCTCCTCCCCTTCCTCCTTCAACTGTGTAACGGACTACCCCGAGTCTGATACGCGGAGAAAACGCCAAGAAAAACGAGCACTTGGAAGCACTAGCTTTCCCGACCCCAGCGACGGATCTGGTGTATGGCTCCGCTGCCAGCAAATATTCGGCTGCGGAGGGTAGGAAGAGCGGTGCCTTGCAATACCGACACTCCTCTCCCCCCGCTGTCCCCCCACCACCGCATCAACGGTGTGGCCCTGTCAGAGTCGCGCACTCCTCTTTCTTCGCGACTCCACCTCCGCTGCAGCGGTGGGAGAGGATAACCTCTGCCACAGCCCACCAGAACACATCCGAAGTGGCCTGCCCACTCGGAGTGGCCACCTGAGCTGGCCCTACACCACGGGCCAGTCAACCAGCCAAGTATCCTCTTTGTTCATCGCGGTGACCAAGGGCACTAAGTCCCGCCACGACAAGCGGAACCCGTTCGGGGCGATAGGGGGAGGAGGGAGCAGCCTACTAGCTAGTTGTAATTTGAACCTTGATTAAGATTTGTTTATATATTAGCTGTTAGCGTTTATAAATGAATATTCACTATTATCGATAAGTGATTTATTTTGTCCGTCCTTATTTTTAGTCAAAAGTTCAACATGCTCATATATTTCCCATAAACAAACATCATTATTATTAAGCACCTAACCCGTTTAGCTTACAAGTTATATGTTTACCGTCCGCCGACGCAACGCAAACGTAGTAAACAAAAAGTTTAACACATTGCTACGTCAAATAGTACGATTATATGTACAGTTTACCAAAAACTTTGACACATTTCTTTATCAAAATGTATGACTGTATGTGAGAAACATGTAAGTTTCAATAACGTTATACATAATTTACTTGAATTTCAAATATTAAGTCTAGTCTATTTCTTCTGATGATGCCTCGTTTAGAGGCGAAACGCGTCGTCGTATTATAGACAGTGGTGTGCCTTTCCTTGTAAATAGTAATAATAAACAGTAATAGTAAGTAACTTGTAGTAAGTGCGTGAGGAGGGAGGTGCTCTTCAAACTAGGTAACACACGTTTTATCTGACTTCAAGAAAACGAGGAGTGGAATGATTTTGATGATATTATGACAAAATACGGTGGAAAAATAGGGGATAAAGTTTTTAATGTAACTATTTAGACGACATTGGGATTGTGATATTCCTTAGTCCACTCTTAAGATTAAAATTTTTTAATAAAAGTAAAAGCCAACTTCAAAGAACAAAGAGAACAAAATAATTTTACATCTCAGTTGAGTTGTAGTTCTTCAATAGACTGTATCTTAGCATCGACTTCACTCATTTTTTCAAAGTTAACCTTTAGTCACTTGATTTAAATCACAAATTGAATTAGAAATTTTCTAACGCATCAATTGGTACTTCTTCATAAGATAAACCTTACATGGGCGAAGATTGTGGCTTATTTCACTAATCAAAATATCTACTGTAATTACGTTCTGCAATCAATGCTATGTTGTAGGCCTGATTGAATTCTCTCAGGGTATGAAAAGCGATTTCGAGGAGCCGGGCAGACACTAGACAACTACACCATTAACCTCACTGCAATTTATCCTTCTCTCGATCATTCCGTGTAGCGATAATCTAAATTAAAATCCGTCATCCACTTAAACCAAGGTAGTCACTACCCCATATCTTCCCGTGGGTGTCGTAAAGGCGACAAAGGGAAACTGATACAGAAGACGGGCAGCATCTTTCTGATAAAAGCCAAAAACAATAAAAACTGCGGTTGCCAACCCGTTCGCCAAGCGTGGCAACTATGGTAATATACCCCCATGAGCGACGACAACAAACGGCCCCAGTTCCCGGCGGCCCGCTATTCCTGGCTACGGTGGCGACCATGGTAACGGTGGGGCAGGGGGTGCTAGAATCTCCGGTGGAGGTTCGGTTGCCACCTACGACGACTCAATCTGGCAACATATAACGCACGCACCCTGAGGACTGACGAGAAGATCCTGGAGCTGGAAGAGATAGGATAGATACATGCTGGAATATAATAGACTCTCCGAGGTCCGAAGAGAGGGGATGACACGGTAATCCTCGAATCCGGCAACTTATTCTATCACCGGGAGAGCGACCATCTGTCCCAAGGAGGTGTCGGATTTATCGTCCATAAGTCTCTCATTAACAACGGTAAGATCGGGAGGTGTGTCGACGAGGTTTGCGTACCTATACTCAGAATCACCAAACGGTATTCGCTGAAGGTCATACAGGTTTACGCACCAACTCGGCACACCCCGATGAGGAGGTGGAGGAATGTATGAGGATATCTCTAGAGCCATGCATTCCTCCAAAACCCACTATACGGTGTTAATGGGAGATCAACGCAAAACTAGGCACAAGAGAGCGGTGAGCTGAAAGTAGGAAATTCGGAATAGGCAACGGAACCCAAGGGCCAGCAGCTGGCCGACTTTATGGAGACAGAGGACTCTTATGATGAACTCTTTCTTCCAAAAGCGGCCCTACAGAAAATGGACTGGTCGAGCCCTGACGGTTCAACAAAAATGAGATTGACTTCATTATGACGACCAGACGACAACTGTTCAGTGATGTCTCAGTGATCGCGAGGGTGAAAACTGGCAGCGATCACCGGATGTAGAGGCACACTGAACCTAAACTTAAGTTGAGAGGTCACGTCTAATGAAGTCAACGCCCGTCCCCTCGTGCTCTAATCCAAAGTCCGAAAACTTTCAGCTCGAGTTACAAAATCGTTTTCAGTGCCTAGAAGTTTACAATGAAGTGGACGATATGAATGACAAGCTTGTGGAAACTGTCCATGCGGTTGGAGCTAAGTTCTGTAACACCCGTCGCAGAAGAACACAAAACTCTCCGATCACACCTTAATCTCATGGTTGTTAGACGGGAGATGAAGCTGCAGTCTTCAGCAGATTTGACTGCATACAAAACTGAACAGACAAACTCGTAATGCATGCGGCGGTACTTTGGCAACCTTTACAACCTCGTATTGAAGAAGCGATCGAGCGGAACCAGGGCTCCAAAGTTCCAGAGATCTGTCTGCCAGAAAGAGCCAACTGTCGCTGAAGACCGATTGTGGCAGCATCGTTTCAGGGACACCTGAGATTTTGAGTGAGATTGAGAGGTTCTATGGGCAGCTGTACACGTCATCGTTGGAGCCACACGCAAGTGTGAGTAACGATCCAAGAGCAAGTCTTATCCGACACTACTCCGATGATATCCGGACGTCAGTCTGAGCGAGATTAGAATGGCTCCAGCACCCAAAACGGTAGGCCCCAGGCGAGGATGGAATTACAGCGGAGCTTCGAAAGCGGGTGGAAAACCGGTACTTGAAGTCCTTCAGTCTTTAATTCCGTCCTCCATGGTGGCATTACACCGGAGGCGTGGAGCAGAAGTGCGGTGCTTGTTCTTCAAGAAAGGCGACAACGCTCTCTTGAAGAACTACAGACCGATTTCCCTTCTCGCGTCTACGTGCTGTCGAGAGTCATTACGAATTGTCTCGCATGCAGATTCGACGACTTCCAGCCTCCCGAACAAGCCGGTTTCGAAAAGGTTAGCACCATAGACCACATATTACCCTTCGGCAAACTGTACATAAGACCGACGAGTACAATCTGCCACTTTGCCTTGCGTATGTGGACCATGAGAAAGCCTTTGATTCCGTTGAAATTTGGGCGGTGCTGCAGTCTTCAGCGGTGCCAAGTGGACTGTCGGTATATCGGTGCTGAAGTGTTTGTACAGTAGGGCTACGATGGCTATCCGAGTACAGAACCAGAGTACGAAACCTATCCAGCTGCAGACAGGTGTAAGACAGGGTGACGTAATATCCCTGAAACTCTTCACCGCCGCATTGGAAGACGTTTTCAAGCTACTGGACTGAAAGATACGGTATTAACGTCAATGGTGAGTACATCACTCACCGTCGATTTGCCGATATAGTCCTTATGGCAGAATCGTTGGAGGACCCAAGCACTATGCTCACGACCTCAATAGTGTCTCCCAACGGATAGGTCTCAGAATGAACATGGACAAAACAAAATCATGTTTAATGTCCATGTCACACCTATGCCGGTAGTTGTTGGAGCACTAAGCTCAGTTGTTGACGAATATGTTTACCTGGGACAAATAGTCCGACTAGATAAGTCCAACTTCGACCGAGAGGTTTATCGACGGATTCAAATCGGCTGGGCAGCGTTCGGGAGAATACGACCCATCTCTCGTCAGGCATACCTCAAAACCTCAAAACTAAATTCAGTGCGTGTGCAGTGATTACATATAGAAATGAGACGTGGTCCTTCACTGCTGGCCGTATGAGGAAGCTCAAGGTTGCTCAGCGAGCTATGGAGAGGGCTATGCTCGGGGTTTTTCTGCGTGATAATTTTAGAAATGAGGATATCCGCAGAACCAGAGTAACCGACATAGCCCAAAGGATTAGTAAGCTGAAGTGGCAATGGACTGGCCATATAGCTCGAAGAACCGACAACCGATGGGAAGAAAGGTTCTTGAGTGGCAGCTCTCACCGGCAGGTGGAAGTGTAGGCGTCCTCTGTAGTGTAGCCACCACAATAGTATATATTAGTGTTAAGGTAGAATAAGTTCGGATCAGTATAATTAAAGTTAGGAAGCATCAACACGTCTCTAATTCACACAAGACCTTTCCTACATATATCACATGGCGACCCTGCCAGATGCAGGTGCTACATATGTACGCGCACCGCCGGGCTTACATAAAGAGAGAAAAAAAATAAAATAATGGAAATCATCATGGAAAAATATATTATAACGGAATGGACGCAATACCGGATGTGATGAAAACAAATAAATATGAATACAAGAAGAGGCCACAATAATAATTGTATAGGAACTAACTAAAAATTAAAAATATGATGACCAAAGTTCAAAATTCAAGAAACGGCAGATTAATTTTAAAAGGAAGTAACAGTTTATACTTTTGCAAGCTTCGTCCAGAAGAATGAAAATTGAGCCACAAAGAAAAAGAAGAAAATTTGAGGTAACATCGAATCAGCATATTTTTCGTCATTTCTTTTAACATTTCTTAAAAAGTTTTAATTATTATAAAAAGTTATGTTTTTAAAATTTTGTATTTAATATAATATGATAAAGTTGAGTTTATTAATCAGATACTTCACGATTTAATTGATACCTTAATATATTTATTAGTGCACCCTGTAAAAAAATCATAATGCAATATTAAAATTAAGTTACTTTTAAGCTCTCTTGTATGTTGGCACAAGACGATTTTATATTCAATTTTATACAGTTATTGTTTATTGTTATATATTCTTTTTATTACTGTGTCCTGCAAAACCGAATGAAATAATATAGTAGATTACATTTTACGTACTTAAATTTACCATGATTTATCATCAATTAATTTTCGTATGGTTAAAATAATACAATGATATTCCGCGTTATTTTTTTTCTGTAGTAAATTTTATTTAAATGGTATTCAATTTTGAAAAGGGTTTTAAACATTCGCTATTGTTAAATGTATTTTTTTCTCTAAAGGCAATGAACCTTAAATTTATATGCTAACCTACATAAAATTAAAATTGTTCTTTTAAATGTTAAAATAAATTAATGTTTTGTTATATAAACTTGATAGTAGTTGTAGTAATTTTTCAATAATGTTGTGTATACGAAAAATAAACATCATATTTCTTGCAAATTTATTTAAATAAAAAAAAGCTAATGTATTTTTAACTTCTGTATAAATTCAAAATATTTAAAACTATCACTTTAAGGTACATTTTACTTACTTTATTGTACAAGTTATCTTAAAATTAGGTGTTAATCACACTGTGTGGTCATAGTTCTATGTAATCGCAAACGTTTCATATACATACTTTAGTAATTAAAACAAAGGTGTTCAAATCGCTTGCGCTGCTAGGAGGGATTGCAATTTGTATTTGATCTGTCTCTTGTTATGTGATTATGTTATTGTTACTGAAAATGATTACGTTGCTTTGACTTTTGTTCTGTATCTTAATATGAAATGCAATAATTTATTTTTGGTTTTATTGATTAAACTTTTAAATCATAAGATAACAGTTTGAATATCTAACTTACTTATGTGGATTATGAAAATAATAACTTCGTTCAAAACGATTTAGAAACTCAATTATATTATGTATACAATTAATTAATTTCAATTTTGTGCCCATATTGTGAGCCTCAATCCCTGACTGACAATGATATACCTAAATATTATAGGAGACTGTATAATATAAATTTGTAAAAGATGTGAGTAGATTTATGGCTAAGTTACGAAATACGGAATTATAAATCAAAAATATTAATAGTGTGTAGTTGTGAGAGTAAGGTAAAGAAATTATCGGAGGTTAGCATATCCACATACAATCGGCCTGATCAGCTGAGAGTTTGGAAAACCTAATAACCGATTAATTTTTAAACATTTTTTAAATCCGAACAGGATTCGATAAAAACCAGAATGAGTTCTAACTATTGTTATTGAGTGAAATAAGAATTTATCAAGAATTGTATGGGAATATTGTCCATTATCTTGATCATGTATGTACGCGAGTCGTGTACGTGAAAGTTATGATACAATTAAATAATAAATTATATGAACTGAAACGCTATAAATGTAAAGAATTGGATGAAGTGATATTGGTCATTGTCTTGATCATGTATGTACGCGAGCCGTGTACGTGAAAGAAATGACACAAATATTGAATGAATATGTAGCAAATGCTGTGAAGTAAAATGAAAAATAAATAATTGTTAAACAAGAATGAAGTACATAAATATATGAAGTAAAAAGGGAATAAAGAGAAGTATTGAAGTGTGAAAGAGATATGATAATGAAATGAATACTATGTATTATTAAATGTCGGAACTAGATGACTTGTCTTAATGATTAAGGATACGAATAAAAATAACATAAATGTTTATGAAAATCAAAACATAATAATATTATATTATGTTATGTTACATAATTGCCTGATTATGTCAATTACTATAACTAATGTGACTACACATTTTATGCCAAAGGGTTTAGCCAACGCCCTCATAAATCTAGACATTATGCCTTAGATTATAGTTTTCATTTAGATATTCTTTAATTATGTTTAGAATAGTTTTTTAGGTTTGATAAAAATAGATATCTTTATTTTTATTTATTTTGTTCGGTGGAGGTGTAGTGTAGCCACCACAATAGTATATATTAGTGTTAAGGTAGAATAAGTTCGATCAGTATAATTAAAGTTATAGAAGCATCAACACGTCTCCTAATTCACAAAGACCTTTACATATATCACACCCCACTAGATGGAGTGACGACCTGGTAAGACATGCAGGAAGTCAATGGATGCAGGTGGCTCGGGACCGTGCTTTGTGGCATTCCGTGGGGAGGCCTATGTTCAGCAGTGGACTTGTGAAGGGCTGTAATGATGAATGATCCACTTAAACAAAATGACAAAGCTTACAATGAAGCAATAACGCAAGAATCATTTTATAAAGGGCCGATTATTCAATCTTCAGGTTTAAGTTATCCATAAAAGTAAAACAATAAAACTATTTTATTAATAGAACTGTAATTTTTATATTGTTTGTGTTGTATTTCATTCTATGGATAATTGCTGTTATCTAAAGACTGAAAAATCTACTAAAAATTATCTTCTTTATCTCATGCGAGAAAGTCATGTAATTGTCTGTCATTCTTTCTAAGTTAATCACAGTATGACAACTTCTAAGAATTTCAACCCAATGCGATAAATATATGTTTTATAATGAAAAAAAAAAGAATTAAAAATTTATGAAAGCTTGGACAAAATGAAATGCTTTTCAGATTCTCTTGATTTATGTTGATATATTTTTTTTAGTTTATATCGTAACTATTGGATGAAAAATAGTCTATTAGTGAGTATCTGTCTTTTTTTTATAATTTTTGTTAAGTGTTTTGTAAAAGCCAATTTTGAATAAAAATGTTTTGACTTTGAATAAGTTAGATCGCTGTTTAGCGATAAGGCCACCTTTTTTACTTATTATAAGCCAGCGCTTGATAGCAATCCCACCTGGTGGTAAGTGGTGATGAAGCCCTAGATGGTAAATCAAGTTGCACATTTAGAAAATCTAAAAAATTAAAAAATGTAATTGCTAATTTAGATTTGTTGTCAGTGCTTTTGTATATAAAAGCCTTAATTATACACACACACACGCATACAATTCACACTGCGTGCGCTTCTACCACTTACACACACATACATTATTTTTGTATGTATATCTAATTTATATTCAGTATATATTTATCATACCTTTTCTTTTAAATGTATATATTATATGGTTGCACGAATGAATCGCCTTTTTCATTGTATGTTAAGTTAAATATTATGATAAAATCATAGTGATAGTCCGAGTGTGGAGGGTCGGAAAACTGTAACACATGGTATACTAGTACAGGTTCGCTCTCTCACAATGGCAAATTATCAGTTTAGTAAGTGTTTTTTATTTATTTAAAAAACCAACTGCGTTTATCAAATTTAATGGACGATACTATTTAACTATTCTACAGATCTATTATCATATTTTCGTATGTAATAATCTAATTTTATATGTTTATAAATATTTATGAACTAATTATTTATACTAGTTTACTTTTTAAGTATAATTTAATTAATACGGAAATAAACGATTATTTTATTTATTATTTACTGTTAAAATTAAATGCACAACGCATATTCATACCTTTATAAAATACTTTAATTTCGCAGAAGCTTTTATTAGTGTTTTCAATTATGCTGGTCTCCGGCTTTCCGGCGGATTAGTGCCATCACTTTGATTAGTACGAATATTTACTTCCAGGCCGCATCAAAACCAGTCCGTTAACATTCCCAGTATTCACAGTTAATTTGTATAGATTTTGCTTTTTGTTTCTGCCACTTTTAATGAAAATGATAAGCAAAGAATTTTATTTTATTCAATGTCGATTATAAATAATACATTAGAAGTCACTCTTGTTGAAATGTTTTATTACCACTGGTCCGGAAAATATCTCTATCTTGAGAAGAACCAGCAAAAAACCCAGCGGGACTTTAAAAAAAAAAGAACAGCTTAAAATCATTAAAGTTACACAATAATTAACAACACAAAACAAATTAGAAATAGCTTGGTAGTGATCACCTCATTGCCAGGGGTTATTATCATCCATAAATTTCTTAATATTATAATAACCATTTTTTTACAATCTCTGTTTAATAAAGTTTTTAAACTTGGCGGAAGTCAGTAGTCTTTATTAACGAGTGAGCCTGAGCTATCTGCATCCATCGACTTCCTGCATGTCTTACCAGGTTTTCATTTCAACTAGTGGGGGGCCGTCTTACACACCACTTACCAAAGCGAGGCTGTTACTCTAGAACTTTTCCGACTGTCCGTTTTCTGAGCTATATGGCCGGCCTATTGCCACTTTAACTCACTGATTCCTTGGGCTATGATCCTAATGGAACATAATTCTTCTTCTTTTTCTTTTTCAGCAGGCTGTTAAAGTTTAAGTAAGGAGTGGAAAATTTTGCTAGCGTCTGTCTTTCGGTCCGATTTCAATCTGAGTGTCTCGAAGGCTAGAGTGAATAGGCCTTTGTTATACTAAGATAGTGCGATTTACCTTTTAGGGCTTCATCAATGGTTAATACCTGGTGGAATTGTAGTTAAACACTGGCCTGTATCTATTAAAAAAAGGATGATAGGACCTTATTACAACGCGGCAAACATTTGTCCTAATCTACATACGATGTAGTATGAACCTTCACAAATATGAAAAGAAAAATACTTTTACCGAAAGCTCTTTATTTTTGACTTCACTTTATCTGACTCTCTATAATTGAAATTTTTATTTCAAAACTCTTTATTTAAAAAAAAAAATCGTTTATCAAACGTCTTAATTTAAAAATAGCTCTAGCCGATATTTGAACCCTCAACCCATGATTCAGCTATACATTACCCTGACCAATTGCAGTCTGCGATATCAGTAATTAGCTTTAGCTGCAACTCTGCTTAACTCAGTGTTTTTTCTAATATTTTTTTTGTATTTTTTAAATATATTCGTTCTTTTTGCAAAGTTTTTGAGGAGAATAAAATTAAATTTGAAAACTGAATATTGCTTTAAATAAATAACAGGAGCACCGATTTACCGCTACCCGGTAAACATCAGCGGACGTTAACCTTATCACTTTGATCGATGGCGTGTGAAATTGCCATTGTATGCAAGTGGAATCATTTCAATCGCTGAAGCTGTGGAAGTTCAAATTTCCAATGCTGTAGCGTATCCAGATATAGGTCATGACCGCTGACGGACAATCGTACTCGTAATAATATGTACATTTAAGATGCTTAAATACAAATAATAATTTCTTATCATCATCATCATCATTATCAGACCGAATAAGTCCACAGCTGAACATGGACTTCTTTGACGACATATTCACATCAGTAAGCTGAAGTGGCAATGGGCCAGCCATATAGCTCGAAGAACCGTCAACCGATGGGGAAGAAAGGTTTTCAGTGGGAGATCATACCGGCAGGTGAAGTGTGAGCGTGCCCCTACTAGATGGGTGAAGACCTGGTAAGACATGCAGGAAGTCGATAGATGCAGGTGGCTTGGGACCGTGCTTTCTGGCATTCGTGGCCTATGTTCAGTCGTGGACTTGTGAAGGGCTGTAATGATGATACAAATAAATAAAATTTAAGTGTATATTTGTAATAAATGTTATGTCAAAATAACAGCCTTTTACTAAATACATATAAAGTAATGGTACTTATAACAAAATACAATTTTTATAAATTTTGTCACTCTCCGTATATCTGTCTGTCTGTGTGTCTGTTTTCGGCTAATCTCCGAAGCAGCTGGACCGATTTGTTGAGACTTTCACTATCAGATAGCTATAGCCAATAAGGAGTAACAGGCTACTTTAAAAAATTGGGTTCCGCGCAAATGAATTAAAACCCATATAATCCAATCTTCATAAATTCCACTTGGGCTAAGTCATGAGGAACAGCTAGTATTTATATATATATATAATTCTTTTAACCCTTTCTATTTTGATTATTGCTGCACCGCCTCTAATATGTCTATCTCTGTTTAGACTAATGGTTGACTGAGAGAGAATGGCCTATGGCATTAAGTCCGCCATATGCAGTACTGTACATGAAAGTATAAATAAATAAATAAAAAGCTGGGTACGGCGGCCAGTCTCCACGGAGACTAGCCATCTGCCAGGAAAAGGATTATAGTGCAGGCGTGTACGCAAGCACAGGTGCATTTTCTGTTCCTCCTCTCATAGTCAGATGGAACAATCCTACACGATTGGAGAGAGATCTGCCGTTACCGACGTTTTACATGCTTTTCGAGGCGCGGGGATGAAACATCACCAACTTTCTGACTCCATATTGCTACTGAAAATGTCTTAACAAAATAACCCAAATACTGATTTTGGCCCAAACCTGGATTCGAAATTGGAACCACATGAACAACAATGGCGACCCAATCAGCTAAACTGTGTAATCTATGTTTGACCCCGATTGACCGACTGGAATAAAATCAGATTATGGATTTTCTGACGGTGAGGCCAGGACATAACTATAGTGTTAGTGCTATATGAAGTGACAACCTGTGTTGCAGACAATAGCCGCTTCCATGTTTAAATTAAGAAATACAAAATGATGATGCTATTTGATGCGCTTGAGCGTCCACGACTGGTCTCGTCTTTATTGCTATCTCCTTTAGAAGGGTCGGCTGCCTTAACTCCTTGTTCCGCTGCCCCCAAAAAAATGCAAGAAAGCAATATAGATACAAGTGGTCCAGGATCGTAATGATGATGATGAGGAAAACACATTAAATATTTCTAAAGAGATAATATAACGAAGTTCAAAAACTGGCGTTTAAAATATCATGTGTAACTTTCCTACGCTACATAACTCAATTCGTTATATAAATGCTAAGCGACACACGTACAAAGTTCTGAATTTAATTAACTTAAGATCGTTGTAAGTGAAAGGTTAAGTAATGCTGAGTGTATGGAATAATGTCTCTTTGACGAAAATAAATCACCCTTCACTTCTTTTAATATAATAAGAGCAAACGAGCATGCGACCCACGTTAAGTGACTACCGCCACTTTAAGTGACCACCGCAGAATTTGCAGATGCGTTACCAGCCTTTAACAACTGCAACACAAGGCAAATACTTGAAATTAAAGTAACAGCCTATATTACGTCCCACAGTTGGGAACAGTACTAGCCTCTCAAGTGTTATGGAGCAATAAGTCCGTCACGTAGTTTCAAATGTGTTAGCGGACTTCTCTTTTCTTCGAAGTATGTCATTCCTAAGTCATGCAGGTTTCCTCACTATGTTTTCAGTTACCTTGATTCTTATTGGTGCAGGCGGGGATTGAACCCGGGTTGCTCGCGTCCTGTAAAATTTACAGCGAGCGCTTAGCTCCTGAGCTACGTTTTCTTATCTATTTTAATTATTGGCAGTGAGGCATTCTTTCTTAGTTCTCAGAGGTGACAACGCATCAGTATCCGTATTTGTTTAAAGTTGGCTGCAGGTGTCCACGGACTGCAGTAACCACTTACCATCGAGTGAACTGTAAGTTTGTTTATGATTTCAGCTTTATAAAAAAATTGCATAGAGGCGTTTTAGAGTATTTTTCCAGCGGTCTTTCAGTATCCGTCGAATTATTGTAATTTACGTAATTGGTATTTGGTCCAGTTTGCTAAGTATAGAATACCAGTTGCTAATTGAAATATCAGTAGCAATAAATGCCGATTGGAACCAATAGTGATGGAGTGAACTCTATCTACTAATTAATATTGATATAGCTAAGTGATAACCAATCCATGAAGTAAATTTCATTTTCAAAAATTCCTTGAGGAAGCTTACTTAGTCCATAGGCACCTTTTTTGTCTAGGAGTCTGTTTGGATAAGTTATTTTCGTTTACTTATTTATTCCGCCAAGCAGCAGTGTTTCAGTTTAACTCTGTCAGTCTTCAGGGGCTGAAACGAATCTCTATCCTTTTTGGTTTGTAGTTTTTTGCAGATGTCCATAGAGTGGAGCAGCTTCTAACCACCATGGTACTTTTAGCTGGGCATGATAAACTTTTTTTAGCTTTGAATAAAACTACTTTTACGGATTATATCGTATAATTAAACGCGATATAATCCGTAAAAGTAGTTTTATTCAATGTGTAGTGTTCGCGTAAATATAAGAAATCTTTTTTTAGCTGTTTTGTCATTTCAACACTAAACATTTCTTTAATTAACTGCTTAGCATAATCAACACACACAAATTACTCGTGGATTAGCCGTAAAGATATACCTAAATTAAATTGTAAATGTTGAGAGAAAAATAGTCTACTTGTGAGTTTCTTCCCGCTTATTCTAACAAAGTCTTCCCGCAGTAGAGACTTGTTGAAGCGATGACGTAGAATTTGACTTTCGAAAAATGCTTTTGGAATAAAAATATTTCACTTTGTTTATAATTTTTATTCGTTGACGCCTCCTCTGTGTTTGTATACTATGTAATCACACGAATTTTAACCTTCCGGGGGAAAAATAAGATTTTTTACTGGTATCCCAGCCTATATCACCTCCCACTGGCACACCTCATTTCATTGTGAATTTTTCGTGCCGAATCAGCGAGTCGCGTCTTTAAATTAAAAAGTTTGAAATTGGTTTTTTAAGTGAAATTTCTGGATTTTATTATAAGCAAAATGAGAAAACTTATTGAAACACTCATAAACGTTTTGAACGATTCCAATGTATGTAACTTTTGCATTTAAATAACTTGTAGCGTAGATTAATAAAAACGCGAAATATGAAATCTATATATATGAGACAGAACGAGCTTCTGTATAAAGTACATAATTTATCAATCAACTTAATATGTATATTGTATTTATATATCTAATATGTATATTGTATATGCATTTAACTAACTTGTGGGGAAGTTTAATAAAAACTCGAAATGTGAAATCTATGTATGAGACAGAACGAGCGTCTGTACAGACTGTTTCAATGAACTTATGTCCATTGCTTTTAAATTAATTTATTTATTAAAAATCTAATTACTTACAGTCAATGATATTATATGTAAAAAATTTGGAAATTCCAAAAGTGCACATCTCGAACACGCTCATGTAATGTTTACAATAATCAATTTGCGTAGGTATATGGATGTGGAGGAGGCGAGAGAGGTGTGTCAGGTTCGTGCCAAATGGAAGTCCATAGTCTCTGCCTACCCCTCTGGGTGACAGACGTGAGTGTTTATGTTATGTTATGTAATCAATTTACTTTTATTAGTTCCCGAAATACGTATTTTTTTTAAAGCTACAAAAAATAATAAAATTGTTTCTGTTTAATTAACACGTTTGATACCAGTGATTCATATTTTGTAATCGAAAAAAATATTGTCAAATAATTAATAAGAAAAAAATAATGAACGGGGCGGTTTACAATAGTAAAGTTAGAAAGGCCTAAACATATCAAAGCGATATGTTAATTTTTTCGAAAGATATCTTGTTCACATCCATACTGACCAATTGACGTCCAAGTGAAATTATTATCAATTAACTTTTTTTAATAGTAATCGAAATAAACAATCTTATAACAATGTCAGAGTTATTAACTGAAATCTCCTCTTGCTATGGTGTACTTTTTATTATGTAAGTGCAATATAAAGCTGGTGGAAGTTAATTAAGTTGAAGTGGATCGCGATTTTTTGTTTTGGTGACAATAGTATATAATATAATAATATAAAATATAAATAAAAGTAATAATATCATTGCTTACAGCGTAATATAAACGCAATATAAAATCTATGTATAAGACAGAACGAGAGTCTGCATTATATATCTGCCTTGCGGTGCCACTGACTGTTTTACTGCATTAAACTGTTATGTGGCTTACACAATTTAGAGGCTCCTATAAAAAGAGCATCACTTCTATCAGAGTTAACCAATGATTATAAAGAAAGCTTTCTAGCAAACCTAAGTGACTTCTTATTTGGTATAGAATTTTGTCCTAAAAAGATCAAAGGATCTTCATAAATCTTAAACAAACATTGTTCTACACCAGCAGATGAGATATTGTCAAGTAGTTCGTGGCAGGCACCGAGCCCAGCTATCGAGTAAGAAAGAATAGAGGTAAACACAGCTATAGAGGTCAGCAAATTCACCTGCCCTTATTTTATTCCAAATAGTTTAAAATATTAAATGTAAAAAAAATGTCTCATAGTGGCTCGAGACCAGTTCATTAGATTGTGAGTCAAGCATTTCCTCCCACATATTTTGAGTTTAGTATGTCAGAAAAGCTTACTATAAAATATTGCATTTAACCTTTAGCTTCCGCCGCACTAAAAAAAAAAACATTATATACCGGGGCCACTTGAAATAATCACGGCGCGCAGCGCAGGTCAACCTTTTTTTGTCACCTTTGTTTGTTTACGTTTAAGAGTTTGAGTTACAGTTCTTGAAAGCCGATAAGATTGTAGATGAATAGAAACAATAACAATGACATTGAGATGTTTATTTAGTTTCGTATAGCTCTTTGTTTCTAAGGGACCATGAAAAAGTGTATTTATTGCCAATAGATTTGGTTTGTTGAATGAAAAATATTAAGTTTTTATTTTATTTTTATGTTCTCATAATCTATATAACATACTCTTCCTAAAATGAACCGAAATTATGCATGTAATTATTATAATAATTCTACTTTTTCACTCGCAAAAATTTGCTTAAAGTTCAACCATAAACAGTTTAGACGCGCGTTTTTTTACCTCATTTTCAAAAATTTTTTCTTAAAAATATTATAGCGTCTTCCTTAATTTTTTTTATACAATGATATAGATATAACATTTAGAAATAATGTTTTTTATTTATAAATATACATACATGCAATAAACTATATATAAAAAATTTAAATATTTCAGAAGGTAGATCTTTTTTTTTATCTTGACCGTTATAAATTGTTCGCGTGAGGTGTTTTGTTTTCCTTTTTATCAATTGAAACACAAAAATTTACTGTTGTTGTAACTTAAATCATTCAAAACATTATCTAGTAAAGATTGTTAACATTTCTTACCAGTTTTTAGAGAAAATCCAACAAAATCACAAACACAAAAAGAAAACAATTACGCAACTAACCTCACCAACTACCTGAAAGTGACTGTCTTTATTTTTAATTTGTCTATGTAGCTGAGTGAGTAAAAACTTTGCTATACTCTTTAGTTCGTTCAGAATCGAATGAAATAGTTTGTAATTGAAAATATACTGTATTTTTATATTAATTAAGACGAAAATTAATTTAATAATTTCTAAAATTTCGAAATTAATTTTGTTTTTACTTATTGGTATTTTAGCAGAAGAGTTTCAGAAAATAAAAAAGTGCGAAGTTCTAGATAATTTGCTGTTAATTGAGTTATAAAGTTAATTGTAAATAAACAAATCAATACCTTAAAAATAAATATAAATTACTTGATCTTAACTTGTAAAACAGCATTTTCATACCTGAAGTGAAACACAAATATTTCGCATGAATAAAAGTCATTTCTTTAATGACAATCCACTAAAATTATATAGAAATTTGCTAATTTAATAGACAATTTAATATCTTTTGTGGGTAAATGTATACAAAAAATTTAATTTAAATATGTGCTTTCTGTTGAAGAATAAGAATAATAATTTTGAATCTAAATTAACACTGAAAAATCATATTCTGATTACAAGTAATCCAATTACTAAATTTATATATTGTTTATTTTTTGATAATGATAACTTAGGACAATAAGTAATAAAAATAAAGCAATCAAATCTTTAGACATCTACATAGTATACAAACACAGAGAAGGCGTTAACGAATATAATTAATTGATCAAACAAATATATTATTACCCACCCTTAGTGCTTGCTTGCATTTTAATATTTTTTTCCTAATTCTAGAGGATATAAATTCACAATGACATGAGGTGTATAGTGCTGCTAGTGGGAGCTGATATAGGTTGGGATACCAGTAAAAATCTTATTTTTCCCCCGGAAGATTAAAATTCGTGTTATTCGGTCCGTCAATTCATGATTACATAGTATACAAACACAGAGGAGGCGTTAACTTCATATAATTTTGATCAAAGAACACTTACAGGTAAGTTACTTTGATCAATTAATTATGGTGTAAATTTCTGTGTGGTTTTAGCAAGAGCAAGCCGATGCCTTCTTTCAAAAATCTTTCTCCCGGAAAATTTTCTAGATCCATAGAATTGTCTATAAGTATATGTAAATTAAATTAAAGTGTATATCTCTAATATCGAAATAACGGATTTTTATTGAGCTACTTACATGCCATTCAAACTTGAGTAACCACATTTAAAAAAAAATCTGTCTGTCTGTCTATCTGTCTGACGTAATCTTCTAAATAGCTGAATCTATTGTAATGAAACTTCCTGAACAGATAGAGAGTATTTACGGTAGTGATTTAGATTATGTTTTATCCAAAACAATTAGAAGATTTTATTTTTAAATAGAAAATTTTATAATATGAAATTAATGGTCTTCGATGATTATCTATAATCTAAATAACTCTAGATTACCGTGGGATCTATTGGATCCAGACGAAGACGGGGCGGATCACTGGTATACAATATAAAACAATAAAACTATTGTAATGGACCATTTGACGTTTTTCGTGAAAGATATCTATCTTTACGAACTGCTGTTTCTCAAGGGGAAGTGTTGAGTTAAAGGTTCCTTAAACTCATTCCCTTGTCAGAATTTTTAACACCGCTCTGGAGGTACTGTAATACAGCAGATAACCTTTAAAATCCAAATTTCAATTCCACATTTTAAGTTTCATAGATTAAAATTATAATACTGTTAAAGGATGTCTGCAAACATTTGTACGAAAAATTTACTTTGAAAAAAGTAAAAGCCGATGCGAAAGATGCTAAGACATGTGTGTGTGCATAGAAAAATTAAAGCCCCGACTTCTAATCTAGAATTATTTTATCTTTTTTAGTTAATTGCAGTCACTTTGAGGTTGGAATTTTGTAGTTTTTAAAATTTACCAAGACCACCCCTAAATTATAACTTATTTAATAGAAAATACTCATGAAATTGTGAACCGATACCACATGAGTAAAGAAACTGTACAGAGGCAAAGCTTCTAAGGAGCTGTCAAAATTTTTACCTATTTGAGTAGGGTTGGCACAGGAGGATAAAATTAAATAAACAAAACGTTTATCAGCATTTTAATAGATACTTAAGATATAATATTTTATAATGATTTCTTATATTTACGCGAACACTACACGTTGAACAAAACTACTTTAGCGGATTTTATCGCGTTTAATTATAATTTTTGAGGATGTTTTTTTTTTAATTTATATAGGGAAAAAAACGATATATTAAAACCCGCGTAAAAGAACACATAGCTGACCTGAAACACCAACGTTCCGGGAAGTCTGCAGTTTGTGATAATATCCTAGACGACCCTCACCTTTACATTAGATTTTATAGACCACAAATTCTCTCGAAAGAACATCGTATCCTGCCAAGGATGATACATGAGGCTATTGAAATTAAAAAAAAACATACTAATTTCAATAGAGAGAGAGGTTAGGTATTACCAACTGTTTGGGATCCTGTAATTAATAAAATTAAAACTAAACCCAAGCATACCATTGCTAGACTTCAAGACACAGTAAGTTCATTCTGCGTAGATCGGACCAAAACTAATAATTAAAAACTGAAGTTACTCCGGGCACTCTGACATCGGGACGTCAATCACATCAATCCCCCGTGACCATGGATGCTGGAAATCACCCGAAACGTCGGGAATTTAAAAATAAGTATAATTAAGCGCGATAAAATCCATAAAAGTAGTTTTATTCAATACTAGCTGATACTCGTGACTTCGTCCGCATTACTTACACACATTACTGAACACGAAGTGCTTATAAAAATCCTTGTTTCTTAAAACTTTAATAACTTTATATTAAATGAAGATATCGCAATAATTTTTTTTTAGATAAGGGCCAAGTGTCAAGAAATAAAACTAGTAAACCTAATTGAAATCTATCCAGTAGCTTTTCGGTGATGCGCGCACAATGCAAACCACTATCATTTTATATAGCATTTTACCGTGACTTCGCTCGCGTGACCTTAAATTTAGAAACATCATTTAATGCTATTCCGTGCCAAATTTAGCAAAATTCGATTACTTTTAGAGTCACTTCGGTGTCTGTGTCTCTATGTCTATTAAAGATTTTTTGAATTAAAAGACTATTAGACGTAGATGATTTGTATTTGGCACTGATATAATAGCTACAGGAACACGTGCATATATGTATATGTCTAGAAACACCTACTATTTTTTATATCGGGCGTCTCTTCGGATGTATCCAGAAGAAAGGTAAATTGTCTTGGAATCAAAATGTATTTTAATTATTTACATTATACTTTACATTCATTCATAATTAAAGTCAATTTAGTTATAACAAAAGAATGATGAATTTCTGGTCTTCTATCAATTTACGGTATAATGTTTATTTGAAATATTTAATTGGTCCTATTTAATATAGATTAACCATAAAAAGATGTAGATATTTTTACGTTCGAGTAGACTTCAAAATTTCATAAATGCAGTTCAATAATAATGTACATATTACACATGGAATAAAACTAATGTCACGGATTTTATCACGTTTAATTTTAACTTTTTACGAGGGGTTTTACGCATCTTTGGATAAAGTTCCATAAAACCCGCGTAAAGGAACATATCGTTAATGTAGCACCGACGCTCCGGGAAGTTTAAGTATGTCATGTCATATGTCAGTGATATGTTTAGTATCGTCCCAACCATTATATAGGATCTGATAGACAACAAATCTTTGCATTAGAACACCGATTCCTACCAATGATGATTCATGAGGCTATTGAAATTCAAAAACATCCTAATTTAAATAGGAAGATGGCTGAGTGCTACCATCTGCTAAGGACCCATAATTAATAAAATTAAATTCAAACCCAAGCATACTACTGCAGTAATTTTTACCAACTTTTACACTACTGCATCTATTTTATTTTATTCTATTATATTATAGTCTTACTATGACATCAGGTGGTCAAACACCTCAGTCCTCCCGTTACCATGGGTGCTGTAAAGTCATCCAAAACATCGGAAATTAAAAAAGTTAAAATTAAACGCAAAAAAATCCTTAAAATGTGTTTTATTCTTTATAAATTTTATTCACAGTGAACGAATCTGCCACCTCATACCGTTCCATCGTAAGAGGCGACGTAGAAAAAAAATAGGAAATGGGCAGCATAATATTTTCCTGACAACAGATCAAAATAATAATAGCTGCGGTGGCCAACCCGCTTACCAAGAGTGGCAACTATAGCAAATATCCAGCCACTTGACAATTTATGGGGGAGGCCTATGTTAATTTTAGTAGACTTTTGATAGGCTGACGATAATGAGTTCTACTCATATTTGCAACCCTTAATATTTACGGTAAAGTAAAACAAAAAGAACATACCCGAAAATATGAATGAAATATAAACTGCATATATTTCCCATGAAAAGTAAAAAGTAGCAGCTACATACATGTTACATCAATCAACAGATTCATCCTTGAGGAATCGTACACATTTTGCTCCCGTGCCATGATGAAATCTCATATGAACTCACACGCCCTCGTATTTATTTAAATACAATTCATAAAAACTGAAACTAAGCTTTTGCATGATTGTTGACCACATCTACCTACCTAGTAATTACACATCCAACGATGCCACGAACGAATTTTCAATTATTTACATCGCATATTCAATAGCATTCTATTATTTAATTTTATCATGACTAACCATTTTAGGTTATTTAGAAGTAAGAAGATGGCGCTATTATTAGATGAAATAATGAAAGCAAAACTATACTATCTAATGATATCAGCGATAGAAGCGAACAATATAAAAATCTCTTAGATTATGATTTCTTATATTTACGAACACTACACATTGAATAAAATTATTTTTACGGATTTTATCGCGTTTAATTTTTCTATTTTGATTCCCGACGACACTTTCACAATTTTACCATCTGACAAAGTAACTGCATTTTAAACCACCTTAATTCAATCTCTAAAATACAATTCACAATGGAGTTAGAGGCAAACAATTCTTTAGCTTTCCTAGATGTTTTAGTCATCCGAAATCCTGATAACACTATTGGTCACACTGTATAGGAAAGACCCATACTAACCGATATTTAAATGGAAAATCTTTGTTTCAGAGAGCACGAGGGATCTGTGACAGAAAACATCTGGCCGCCGAGCTTCAGCACGTCGAGCCGTATTGCAATAACAAGCGGGTCGCGCCTACGTCACAGTGACCGAGTGAAGCCGGCCACAGTCGAGCGTGTGCCTGCTGTACTACCTATGTCAGAGGAGTCACAGACAAGGTTGGCTACATTTTGAAGCGAGCTTCTATTAAAACATACTTCAAGCCGCCGAAGAAGATTAGTCAATTTTACCATCCGTCAAATGTAATATCCTCTACAAGATGCAGGGGTGTACAAGCTTGATTGTGAATGTGTCTCTCTTACATAGGACAAAGAAAAGATCCATTAAAACCCGCGTGAAAGAACATATAGCTGACGTGAGCACCGATGCTCTGGGGAGTCTGCAGTCTGTGAACATGTTCAAGATCGTCCCCGCCATTATATCAGATTTGATAGACCACAAATTCTCGCAAAAGAACACCGATTCCTACCAACGATGATACGCGAGGCTATTGAAATTAAAAAAAACATCCTAATTTCAAAAAAAAATTTGACGGATGGTAGAGAAGATGGATGGGTGCTGCCATCTGCTTGGGATCCTATAATTAACAAAATTAAATCAAACCCAAGCATACCACTGCAAGACTTCAAGATACTGTAAGCTCATTCTGCGTAGATCTGACCAAAAATAATATTCAAAAACTGAAGGTAGCCAGGCTAACTATGACATTGGGACGTCAAACACCTCAGTCCCCGTGACCATGGGTGCTGTAAACCACCTGAAACGTCGGAAATCAAAATAGTAAAATTAAACGCGATAAAATCCGTAAAATAGTTTTATTCAATCTCTTAATAATTGTATTGTTCAATCTCTTAGTAATTGTTGAATAAGCAAGCTATTATAAATACTCTAAAAAACTTTATCAATTTTCATATTTTGATATTTACGTAATCTTAATCTATTGAAATAATTACACTTTTAAAATAAAATAACAAAAATACTAAAAAACTAAACGTTAGAATTTTAAATAATTTTAAAGATTTAATTATTTAAATTTTTATAAGTTATTTATATTATTTTATAACTATGTAACTGAAGGCAAAATATACTATTTTTTCCATTTGATGACAGATGGCGCTGTTTTGATAATAAATCAGTGTAGTTTCAAATTATTTTACCAAGGCTTTTACTTGAACTTTATTTATAAATATGGTATTTGAAAAACACACGGTCATACCGCCTATAACTAAGATAAAATAGAAAATTAACATCTAATGTAAGGAAAATACTTAACCTTCTTTTTCGAAGTTTCGTATATGATAAAAGTAGCCTATAAGTTGCCCCAGGTTACTAACTACCTACATACAAAATTTCATGTAAATCAGTTAAGTAGTTTTGCGTGAATCCGGAATTCACAGACAGACAGACAGACAAAAATTATAAAACCACTAATTTAGCTTTAGAACCCTTTAATTAGTCCCTGGACTTGTTTTTTAAGAATATATTAGAATTACAGGCACAACTTTTCTACATTTATTATGTATAAATAGAAGATAATGTGTTTCTCAAACTACGTATTCTAAATACTTTACTTTTATAATTATTGTTCTTCAACAATTTGTTGTGTTTTTAATTAAATTCTAAATTTAATATATTATTACAATATATGTTTCAGTATTTTCATGATTTTTTAATGAAATATCGTTTCAATTACTGTACTAACATGATGGAGCGTGAATAAGGTTAATAAAACGTTGAGAAAAGATGATTTTTCCTCAGGATCGAATTTCTTTGTGACCCATCATCATAGATATCCTTAGTACTATCATCTGTCTTCGTTTTCGTGAGCGTTTCAAAAATACCCTATATATATTTGTTTTTTTTTCCAGTGGAGCTTCAACACTGAATAAAAAAATAACTACCAATAATTATTTGATTTTTGGTCGGTGTTTTACATTTGAAGATCGGTTGGTTACAGAGCCATTAACGGGATATTTTGCAAAACGAAACATATCCTACCTAATCTTTACGTCGTTTAATCAGCGTCATTCTTAGTTTTGGGTAAAACAACAAAAGTTTCAAAGAAACACGACTAAGTTCATATTAAAAAAATGCATTTCTATGTAAAAGGAAGGCTACCGATAAGACTTCTTAAAGTTCAAATTTTATTTTGTTTACTTGAATTCGAGACTAAAATAAATGTGAAAGGTCTTTTATATGCAATAATAATTTTCATCAAAAATAACATAGACTTTTAAAATTTAGACACACGGTCAATCATACTGAAGATAATTAAATGTATTATAAAATATTTAATAGACTATTTCCATTATAATGATCCAAATTTCATCATTAATGTATGACTGGCACACTTAAAGTTCTCAGATCAGATCGCTAAATATTAACTAACATATTATGATAAGGTCTTTTCTATAAAAATTGCAAGAAATTTTAAATCACGGACCTTATATGATTATATGAATTTGACATCCCTTCCAAACGTCACATCAAGGACCGATGACAATGCAATAACTTAAATAGTTTGTCCCATTATCCTTTCCCAGGTATCCTCAGGATTTGCGATTAATTCATAAAACAAATATGATTTCCGCCAGTTCAATCTACTGTAAGCCGCGTAAAATAACTTCGGTCCAAAAAAAACACACGCGTTTGTAGTTTGCCGCACTAAAAAATAGAAAATAAATAATAGTTTAAAAAAACTAAATAAACACGCTTTTGTAGATAACCGAACTAAAAAGTAGAAAATAACTTTCTATAAGCTTAAAATAAGAAAATAGTGATTAACATAAGAAATAATTTTATTATAATAAAGCGTTGGGTGCTTGATGTCATTGATTGTAAATAGTTTTGTGGATATTTATAAAATTAGCGTCATCATAAAAATATCTGAAAAAGCACCCCACGCGGTTATCTACAAACGCCTGTTTTTTTTTTAACTATTATTTTCTGTACAGAACCCGGCAAAGTGTTGCTCAAGGCACTATGAATACAGCAGCTGATAAAAATGTTACACACATAACTGTTAACAAAAATTGTTATTGTAAATGGTCTTATAAAAAAATTCCGCCGTGTCAGGTGCAGGAGCTATTATTAGAAGGAGAAGAGATAAAATTTTATTTTAGAGGTTGTTTTGCCTGCAATTGTGCATAAAATAAAAAATATCTTCAGCCAAAGGTCACAACCGGCATTATCAAATGGTATGAAAAAAAATACCAGGTTTCAAAAAATTATTGCAAAATTTTGTGATAAAATAAAAAAATATTACAAACTTATCCAAGATACCTAATACGTTACGGAAAAAATATAACAAAAATAATAAACTAATGAGATTGTGTCAGTTTTAAAAGGTTACAAGATATTACAAAAGACAAAAAATAAATGTCAAAAAGTTCAGGGTCTGATTGACGATATAGAACTGATATATAATCATGATTTTGGAAACCACGCCAGTTGTAAACAATACTTCTGTGAAAATTGGTGTACACAAGAGAATTAAGAACAGACAAAATATTTCTTTTCAAATTTCCGCCGAGTTTTAAGTAGAAGGCCAAATACGCCATGTGTCAATTTAATTAAATATATTTTATATAAAGTGATCTTGACTACGTTTAATCAATTCGCCATTGATAAAAATGAGAACAACAATTTTACAATTGTTTTTACAAAAACACTATCAGCTGAACCTTGCAGAATGTTCATTATTTTATTTATAAATACCTATAAATGTATATATTATTAATAAATAATTATAATATTTTGTATTACTTTTGCGCTATCTGAAACGTTCTAAACTCTATAGAAAATGTGGCGTATGAAATGACTGACAATCACTAGAACATATTATCTAGGTACAAAGATGTTTTACGTTTTCGTGGCCTCCATGATATTTTTGTCAGCATTAGGTACCTTGTGTATCTGAAACGAATATGAATATTGCATATGTATACGATACAAAAGTAATAACAGGATATGTAAGTCGCTATGCTGGGCACAGACCTCCTCTTACTTCTGAGAGGGTTTAAAGGCAAGAAATGTCCACTGCGCTGCACCAATGCGTTGGCGAACTTCACATGTCTTTGAATTTTTTTCTTATTCCTCAGACATGCAGCTTTTCTCGATGATTTCCTTAACCGCCGAGCACGTGCTAAATCAGCACTTAAAATTGCAATTAAAAATGTCATTGGTGCTGCCGGGGATTAAACCCGGCGAAATTTACAGCGAGCGCTTAGACCCAGAGCTACTAATACGACACAAATAAATACGATTCAACGAATATAATAAAAACTCTTACGTACTTAAAACTTAAACACTTGATAGCTCGTGATGCCTAACGGACGAAGCTACAGCACCACATCGTGTATTGTAATTGAAAATGCTTAACCGCGACATAACTCTCAGTGACGCGCAAGCATAATAGGCAGTATATCACTTATAATACTTGTCACCTCTGCAGTCTATTAATCTTTGTACTTTTCTAAGTAATACAGAAAGTAGTCGCTAGACGGTGTTGACGTCGGCTAAAATCTCTGCGGTCACCGTTTCATCAAGGTCATTAAGGCTTCTTAAAGCCTTAATCTCAGTGGATGAACGAGAGGTAATGTCATTGGTGCGACAACTAAAATTAAAATCTAGCTTCGGTTTTGATGAGCTGCCGTCCACTCTTATTAAAAATGTGCCGAAGAAATAGTTATAAATCAATCCTTTTCTGAAGGAATATACCCTGACCTACTAAAATTGCCATTATAAAGCCATTACATAAAAAGACAAAAACGGACCCCAATAACTACCGACACATTGCACTATTACCGTAATTTCAAAATTTTTGAAAGAGCTATGTTTCCAACGATTATACTCATTTTGAAACGTAAAATAGAAACAGCAACAGATACAGAAACTTTTTATTCAATATAGATTATAAATAATACTTACTGAAAGTCACTCTTTTCTTTAATTACCACTGGTTCGAAAAAACCTCTGTCCTGGGAAGAACCAGCAGAAACCCAGCGGGACGTTTTTTAAATAACAGCTTACAATCATGTATGTTACACAATTAATAACACAAAACAAATTAGAAATAGCCTGGTAGCAATCACCTCATTCCCAGGGGTTATTATCATCCATAAATTCCTTAATATTTTAATAACCTTTTATAAAACTTTGTTTAATAAAGTTTTGAACTTTGAGCAGGTCAAATTTTGCATATTTTCTTGGATTTTGTTGCAAAAGCGTATATATCGCCCCAAGAATGAATTACTGACTCGATGGAGTCAGTAACTGGTACTACTAGCTTGTGTGTGTTCTAGTATTTACAGAAT
The DNA here is from genome assembly GCA_029286625.1 of Parnassius orleans. Classification (NCBI taxonomy): domain Eukaryota; kingdom Metazoa; phylum Arthropoda; class Insecta; order Lepidoptera; family Papilionidae; genus Parnassius; species Parnassius orleans. The sequence goes on along the minus strand of JAGSMP010000040.1, from coordinate 157,996 downwards.
GAATATCACTTATTTTTGTAAAACAACTTTTATTTTTGTGTACGTACATTACATTTTCATAAATGTATTGAGAGGCCAAAATTAATATATTAATTTCCTTAAATTTTGTCGCAGTGACTCTTTAGGCTTTAAATCATAATATGCTCTTATGGCCCTCTTCTGTAAAACAAATATAATTTCAGTGTCAGCTGCGAGTCCCCATAGCAAAATACCATACGACATTATGCTATGGAAATAACTAAATAAAGTAGTCTAGCTGTTTCAACACTGGTAAAATTTCTAATCTTTTACAGCATATGCTGCAGAACTAAGTCTGCTTGCTAGTTTTGATATATGGGGGCTCCATTGAAGCAGTGATTCCAAGAAAAATTGTGGTATTTAGAAGACTCAGTTCCTCCCCATTTAAAATCACATTAGTATTTAATTATTAACATTGAACCAATTTACTAATTTAGATATAGCATTATTTACTTCGTTATATTTTATTAATTGTCGTCTTAATTTGAAAATTAAAGAAGTTTCATCAGCAAATAATACTATATCATAGTTATCCTCTACTATGTAAGGTAAGTCATTAATGTATACAAGAAACAGAAAGGGCCGAGAATTGAATATTTTCGACGACGCCCAAAATGCTTTTAGAAAAACCATTCGACAACCCTGGCTACATTTAAATATTTAAATGAAGTCTTGAACAAATTAAACGATCAGAAATACGCAATAGGAATTTTATTTGACATGACAAAAGCATATGAAGGGCACAGGGAAAAGGAGCTCATTGACAATTTTACGTTTTGAATGAACTATACCATTTTACTTAGTTTTCTATGGCCAATCAGAGCACGTTATTTTTAACACGATAAAAGGCGCTGATTTTGCATAAAGTTAATTGAAAAAATTCACTTTAGGATAAAACGCGCTCATTGCATTCCATACCGAGTAAAGGTGCCCATTGTCTATGAAACCAAGCTAGAACAGGCTGATCGCAGCGATTGTAACAGCGCGCTCATAGTCGGTCATCTTTATTATTTTGTCATACAGTGGCAGCTGTCCGATAAGCTTCCTTGCATAAACTTTACGACTCCTTTAGTGTACGTTAAGTTTTAAAAGTTTTGCGTTTATTCTCAAAATGGACAACAATAGTAGTGATTGTGAAGAAAATTATGTTTATAAGACTACAAAAGAGGAAGTCACACGATCGGATGTCTGAAGTGTTGAAAAGTTAAAATTATCGAGTCATGAACCGGTCTAGCCTAAGGTTGCAGATTGGGATGTTTCGACAGGATTCCTATGGAAGCAAGAATTCAAATTCTCCAGATTTTAACTTACTTCACATGATGCCCAAAATAGCTATTTAAGTGGATTGATCTCTGTTCTCCCAGTTAATAGACATTCCAAGAAAGAAGGAATATTACATTACGATGCTGTATACAAGTACAGGTACTTGCTATGATTGATTCGGAAATAAAATAATTATATGCAAGAAGGCTTTTATGTCAATACATGGAATATTGAGAAAAAAATGAATATTTAGTAGCAAGTTTAAAGAAAACTGGATGTGCTCCGTTTGATAAGAGAGGAAAACATAATAGTCATGTAAAACTTAACGATGATGTCAAAAGTTTAATTAAAAAATATAGTGACCTTCAGGACTTAAAAAGTTTTGTTCCCCTGAAAGTATTATATATTACTCGAATTTACACCACAAATAAATTTCATGCTAACTAACATGTTTTTTATTTTATTAGTGTGTTTATGTAATTAGACATTGTTTATGATCACCATTTAAGTTGCAAAATGTAAAAAGGAGATCATTGTGACAATGAGCACCTTCTTGCCAATTACATTTGGGAGTTAGGTAATTAAATTTCAAACTATTATTTTTTTACCAACCCAGTCTTTTAAAATAACAATCTATTATGTTAAATATACACTGTTCCTTTTTATATGGGTACAAATCATATTCTAGTAGAGTAGAAGTGTAAGTTTAAAACGGCAGTGACAGCCTATCACGCCTACGCTCAAGCGTGGCTAAACTACGGCGTCATACTGTGGGGCAACAGTGTAGAACCACACGAACTTTTATTACAAAAAAATGTATACGCGTACTTGCAAATATCAAAAAAAAGAGAAAGCTGCAAACCTCACTTTCAAAATCTCAACATTCTAACATTACCGTGCTTATATATATATTAGAAATGTGCAAGTTTGTAAAAAGGCACCCAAGTTTTTACACCAAAATCATAGACGCGCCCCGACACAACATACCTCGCTATAAGATTAACCTTTTGCAAACAAAATCTAAATTAAAATTACACAGTTCAGGTCCTTACCCGATGTCAATAAAAATTTATAATAAATTGCCAGAATACCTAAAAACCGAAACAAATATTAATAAATTCATAAGCTCTTTAAAAAATATACTTATAAAAAAGTTTCTACTCAATTAATAAATACATTGAGGAAAAGAATTTTAAGTGTCTGCCCCTCTCCTGTTCATTGCTATGCCTTTCGAGTGCATGTGATTGATAGAACTTGCATGTTTTGTTTAGTCACTAAGTCACATGTAACGCAATTTGTGAATAAATTAATAAATAAATAAATATTAATATTTTACTACCAATATTTAAAATGTTTCGAGGACAAAATAATTGCAGGAATTTTGGTCAAGCAATTCAACAGACGCGATAAAATGTCAGGAAGTATTATTAAAAAACCCGATTGAACTCTCTCTTTATTAAAATCCCTGGAATGGCTGATAAAAGAATCTTTTCCCATATTTATAGGTTGTTCAGATCTATTAACGTACAGTTTTATTTTTTCACATTTGTGGTGTTCGAGACAACAACATACAAATATCCTGACACATAGACTAAACCATTATTTCTGGTAAATCAAATAGATAATCATTTGTTGCTACTATTAACACAGGGGCAGTAACATCGTCAGGTTGCGGTGATGGTGTATTAAAATACGACAGTCTCTGGTTTCATAAGTAACATATTGAAATCGTATTCACAATTAGTATTTTGAGGTTTCCCTAAGATATTGGTTATAAACATATGTTGGTTCCTGGCAGTTACCACCCGCCTGTCTGACTTTTCCAAAGAAATTTCGAGACAATCTTGATTGAGACGTCTCGTAAATATAAATCAATTTAATTTCTTCTGATTTTAATTCTTCATGAAGTTTTGTTATAAATTTTATAGATTCTTGAAATCCGTGAGTAAAATTCATGCTATTTGTAACGTCTTTCTGCCTATCACTTCTTATTGAGTTTAAGTTGCTGAAAATGTAAGCATTTCTTCTAAAAACTCAATTTGATAACTATCACATCGAAAAGCTCTTTATATTTATTAGGCGATCGCAGTGTACTTGAGTGTAAGAAATCAAACAAATTATTAATTTTATTTACAAAATCAGAGGTATCTCTTGCGGTAACTTCGATAAAATTTAAATCTACAAGGTATTATTCAACCATATTTACACTTTTTTATATTTCATTTGATACGAATGATTCTTTAAAACCAAAATTTGACTTATTATTTTTACACAACGCTGAATTTGAGCACTGGCCGAGCCGGTTTAAAGCAGTTTCTCTGTACGTGACGAGCCGCCAGTGCTCACACCACGCGCCTCAAGCTTGTAGTAGTGTACCTATCACAGCGCGGTAGTATGAAGATTTGCTTCTGTACGGTACGTTTCTTTACTCATGCCGATACTATTGACAATAATATCGCGTAATATACATGCAAAAATAAAACACACACAAATTTAAAGCATCTTTTTTGAAGTTGGCTAAAATAAAATGGTGTCGATTCGAGCCAATTTCATGCGACAGGTAATTTTATGTTGCGATATAAAGCAGTATATATATATATATATATATATATATATATCTTAGAGCTCCCCACAATCAAAATTTCTAAAATCACTCTCTGAGAACTTCTTCAAAGCCTCAGAGTCTCACTCAAATCATCTCATTCGTGAGGCAGCTTCTATGCAGCCCCACTCCTCTCTTATCTAGTTTGCAGGCCGAAACTCTCTCTCGGACCCCAACAAGCTGGCCGACCTGGACTACCTCCTGGCGGCTCAGGCCGAGAATCTTCTCCATTTCATAACTTGCATTAGTTAGGAGCGCTTCTCAGCGGCTACTCGCCGCCTGCGCCCCTTTCCCAAGGGTGTCGCTTTCGATACAGAAAGGCCCTCCAGGCAAAAGCTAGTCCCAGGTGGTGTTTAGTGGGTAGGCACTTGGGTTTCATGGGTACCATAACCACGCAGCCGGTTGCATGGTATAAGGAGGGTAGCCCTTTACTTTGCTTCTGGGCGCAAAAATTACATCAACTTTAATGCAGCACCAAATACCTATTTGTCGGATGCCTATCCGAGTCAGCTTTGTGCCGCGGTGTTATAACTACAGCGCTCTTATTCTGCCAGTTGGCGACACACATTTTTGGAAGAGGTATTCCATCTTGGTACTCAGGGTGATTTTGATTCTTAATCTAGGCTATTTTCCTATAAAATAGGTTTTTATCTATTTTAAGTGAAAATCATGTCAAAACTTCTTCATTAATTACTCTTGTGGCGGGTGGAAGGAAAAGGGAGATCTCCGCCGGGCAGGTGTTCTGCCGGGAGCGGCCAACTCCGAGTGGTAGTTCGGAGCTATTGTATATATACTGTTTTAATTCGGAACTTTGATAGCGCGATTTAGGCTTCGATGTATTTCGCTTGTGGCGCGACGACAGCGCCGCCACATCACCCCCCTCTCAGACCGGAGTTCGATAGTGCAGTCTAGATGTCGACGAATGTGTGCCAGGAATTGCCTTGTAGTCTGCGGTGAGTCGAGAAGAAGGCAAGTAATCTGCGAGTGCTGTGAAGCAGAGTCGAGCTGTAAGGCTCAGAGCCGTGCCGAACACTGTAGCGCAGAGAGTAGCTTGAAGGAACAGGAAGCATTATTATTGTGCTGCGATGAACCTTTCTAAAGCTAGATGGCTTGCAGGATGTGAAGACTGAATATTTGCTCGGGAGCGAATGAATGGGGTACCAGAACGATGACGAGGTTTGAAGGTAGTTTTCCGAAGGCTGTTGGTTTCGTGTTCATATCACGTCGGTTGGTCACCTCTGTGGCGGTAGGAAGGAAAAGGGAGATCTCCACCGGGCAAGGTGTTCTGTCCGAGGCAGCCAACGCCCGAGTGGTAGTTCGACTATTGTTTATATACTGTTTTAATTCGGAACTTTGATAGCGCGATTTAGGCTTGATGTATTTTGTGACAGCGCCGCCACTCTTTATTACAGAGATAACTTTATCTGGGATATAACATTCATGAAAATGTCAAAGGCTAGTCAGTGAGCCAGTAAACCAATTTCTGGATTTTAATACACTTTGCGAAGTTATCCAGCGTACGATATTATACTAGGAGAGTAAAATACGAGCGATAATAGTCCATCGCATGTTAATTTTCTTAACACAAAGAGGTTATTATTCTCTACTAAATATTGTTAGAAATACTGATCAATTCTAAAAATTTTATTAAAAAACTCAGAAATATGCCTGAAAAAAGTAAAACTGAATTCAAAAACAAAAAATAATAAAATGATTTCCACATAATAGCTTCTTTATGTGAATATTTCAATATTTACTTAATTATATTTTTAGTTTATATTTAACCTTTTGAGTGGACTTAAGAAAATCACAGGTCAAATTAATAGAAAATTAAAAAAATTAACAACGATTATTTGACAAGCATTTAGCATTAACAATTTATGTTTAGTTTTCGCTTGGTTGGCTTAAACACAAAATATAAATTTAAAATTTAAAAACTAATGTCCAAATAAACAAACATTAAGAGATAGAATAAAACGTCATGACTAGAATGTTATCTAAGTAGTTATATCATTCGGGTAGAATCTACTAGTTAGTCTGTGGTTATATCAAAATAGACAACTTCTGACGTTTTTAATCAAAGAAATAATCATTAAAATCGGTTCACGTACATCATGCATAAAAACAAACAAAATATTTATACACAAAAGAGAACCTCCTTCTTTCTTGAATTAGTTTATGAAAAACTAAAAACTGACTTCAAAAAATAAAAAGAATAATATATTTTCACTAATTTAATAGCTTCTTAAGTTGGTGCTTTAATTCTTCCATCTTCGTATTAGCACCTAATGTAGAAATTATTTTATGCTTTTTATGCTCCTTTTTGGGACGTTTTTTAAATTTAATTATTTTCTTATGACTTTGATTAGAACTCACGAATAATGACTTCAAGGAATAGGTTGTACGACAAAGTGATGTGATTCGTATTTATTTAAATTGTTTTCTTTAAAATGCTAAAGTGACAAATGAACATACTGTCCACCTGACGGTAAGTAGCTATTGCAGTCAGGTGACGGCTTCGTTGGTCAAGTGGTCGTAAACGTGATTGCTGATCATGAGGTCTGGTATTCGAAACCTTTGTTGTAGCTTTTGGATTTTTCTATCAATAATTTCCAGCAGCTGCCCGAGTCTGGAAATTGGCGGTGTTTCGCCCACGTGCCTAAAAGCATGTAAAACTCTCTCTGCGTGATAGACTTAAAACGAGGATATCCGCAGTAGAACCAGAGTAATCGACATACCCTAAAATTAGTATGCTGAAGTGGCAATGGGCCGGCCATATAGCTCGAAGAACCGACAACCGATGGGGAAGAAAGGTTCTCGAGTGGCAGCCTCGTACCGGCAAGCGAATTGTGGGGCGTCCCCCACTAGATGGAGTGACGACCTGGTAAGACATGCAGGAAGTCAATGGATGCAGGTGGCTCGGGACCGTGATTTGTGGCATTCCTTGGGGAGGCCTATGTTCAGCAGTGGACTTGTGAAGGGCTGAAATGCTGATGAATGATGAACTTACACAAATTTTGCAAGAACTCTGTTACAAATAGAGTACCTAATAAGAAGATACAATAAATATTTTTTTAGCATTGAACCTTTTGCATGTCTAAGACCAAATTCAAAAACCTGTCTCAGGCATTTAAGCAGATTGATTCATTTCTTATTAATTTGAAGATAGTGAAGTGAAGTGGCGACGCACACATATTATTATATCATAAACAAACACACACGTTTTCAATACACACCTGTCAATACGCACCACACACACAAACACACACACACACACGCGCATACACGCACTTCCTTTCATTATCATCACGTAATAGGGTATAAAATAACGCACAATATATTAAACAGTAATATCAATATACAGTACTTATAATATCGACGCGGGTAAAGGTGCAAAAATATTTAGTTTTTGCAAATAAATTTAAGTAAATCTGTAGTCTTTTATTTTATATAATATCTCGAAATTTGTTTATATTTATTTATATATATATATATATATATATATATATATATATATATATATATATATATATATATATATATATATATATATAATGTATGTTGGTAAATATACATTTTGTTTCAATAAAATAAAAAAATAAAAATCTATGATATACAATATCTTCTCAATCGCTTTGGCTGGAACTCAGATACATCTTGATCTTTCTATAAAGAGCTCTATACAATCAAAATTGATCAAACACATCTGAGTACCGTACGCGCTACAAGAGGCCCATTCAGTATTCTTTCTTTTATTCTAACTTATTAAATAATAAGTTGCATTTAAACTAAGTTTTTATTAAAATGCGTATATAATTAAAAAATTATAAATAATTTTTAATTGAATGCACAATGCCTTCCCGATCGAGTTTGGCAGCGAAGTTTTAAGTACGTTATCCAGAATTAATTTCTGCACAAAACGTTCTTAACAAAAAGTACCAAACTTATCGGTTAAGAATGCTGAGAATAATACCAAAAACAAAATTTTACGGGTTTAAAAGCAAGTAGGAATTAACAAGTGAAAATTGTAACCCTGCCGTCCACTCTATTGTGCTGAAGACGTGTGCTCCATAGTTGGCTCCCTAGGCGTAGTCCTGAACTCATGAAACGAAACACAGCTTTAGTGTATCCGATCTCTAAAAGGGCAAATTATCAGACCCATCTACTTACAGGCTTATCGCCATCACCTCCTTGTTCTCCTTAATAATGAATTCATTATAAATTGCCAGCTCATGGGGTAACTTTGGACCACCAGTTGATTGGAGACTGCCAATACGGTTTCCTTCAGGTTCGCACAGCTGATGATCTTCTATTTCACCTCACTTATAGATGGGTAATAGATTAGAGCGTTCGATCCTGAACGCTAGCTTATACATAGCGAAGGCCTTCGATCGGGTTCCACACAAAGCGCTACTTTCAAAACTTACTCCTATAGACTTCCGAGATATCATGCAGTTGGATTGCCAGTTTTCATATAATTTAAAGCATCAACATCGTAGTAGACAGTGCATGTTTCGACTACAAGCCTATTAACATCACCCACTCTGTTTCTTCTGCATATAAATGTTATGTTTCAAACTAGTAACATGCATCGCTATAAGGACGACAGAATTAGTGATGCTTTTTACACCGGCCGTGCCAATATTTCTCGGGAACACGTAGTCGAGAACTGAAATAAACTTTTATCTGAAGTCGAATGTTTATTAAACAAAGTTTCCGGTATGATGATGACTAATCTAGTCAAGTTTCAAGAATAATAATCTAGTCAAGTTTTGCCCTTAGAAGACATAGGATGGCACGTTTTCCGCTAAAATCCTTTTGTAGTATATCCTCAGTTTCAGGACACACCCTTGCTACCTCAGCCAGCATCGGAATCCTTGGCATCAACATATTGAATAACATTACGTAGTAGAGCCACGCTGCAGCTATTATGGTTATAGCATGAATAGGCCGGCTCAACCAGGGAAGGAAAACGCTCTGACAGAATACCGGTTAAAGGGAGAACTTAACGCTGCTGTATCGTATGGTGAGTGAAACCAGGGACCTTTATTACTAGAATATAATACATAACATACATAAACACTCATGCCTGTCACCCAAAGGGGTAGGCAGATACTACGGACTTCCATTTGGCACGTTCCTGACACACCTCTATCGTCTCCTTTACATCTATATATTAACGTATACATGCTCGTCGGTTAAAAGTACTACTAATCTGGCCCATTTTTAATATACCGCCAATTTGGTCGATAAACCTTCATCTAGGGCGTCTCTTCCCGACTCTCCCGTTCACATCTGCAATATAGATTTGCTTTGGCACTCTTTCCTTGTTCATATTTTCTACATGACCAAATCACCGAAGCATTCCTTGCTTAATCCTGGTCACAACATCATCTTGCAAACCACATTTTTCTCTTATTACACAATTTCTCACCCTGTCATTCAGATTCAGCCGTAACATACTCCTTAATGACCGCATTTCTACAGCATTTATTTAACTCTCATGCTTCTTCTGCCACAGCTTTCACTACCACACATTAAAGTAGGGACTAACACAGCATATGAATGCTATACGTGCCTTTTTGATATATTCTGACATTTCCACAATAGAGTGTAGAGCCTCATTCACTCTATTACCTGCGTTCACTCGTCGTTCTATATCTTTATCATATCTACCATCACAAACTCATCTACTTGCTCGATCAACTCCTTCTATTCTTATTTCACATATCGTTTTACTTTCTTCTCTTTTCAAAAACCATCACTTTCGTCTTACTTGCGCGTTCATTTTCATTCCTTTTCTTTTAAAGACCTGTTCATTAACGTAACCATCATTTGCAACTCGGCCACGGATGACGCAAATATGACTTGATCATCGGCGTACAAAAGGCATTTGAAGGTTAGCTCACCCATTTTTATCCCACATTCTTCTACTTTCAAAGTTTCCAAACAACTGTTCATAAATAGGTTTAACAGCCACGGGGAAGCTACATAGCTGTCTGACACCTTTTGGATGCCAAACCAGTCCAAGTAGATCCGTTGATCATGACACAAGCAATAGGGTCTCTATAAAAGACCTAATGCCTCAACCCAAATGAGTTCATTGTTTGCCATTCCTGTCCACTCCGGCATAAGCCTTTTCCAAGTCCATGAACGCAAAAAAAACTTTCTGGTTTTTGGCCAAAAACTTCTTCGCGATCATGCTTATGGAAAATACTTGATCCATACACCCCATTCCCTTGCTAAATCCTGCTTGCACATCCTATATTTTTGTATCAATTTCTTTCATAACTTTTTCAATTAACACCTTAGTATACAGTTTACTCACAATGCTAAGCAGGCTGATACCACAGTAGTTTTTGCAGTCTTGCTGTGACCCTTTTCCCTTATATATTGGGACTATAACGGCTTTGCACCAGTCTTCCGGTACCCGCTTCATTTCCCAACATAAATTAAACAAGTTGTACACTTCTACCTCCCTCTCAGTCCTTAGCATTTCGATTGATACTCTATCATATCCGGATGCCTTACCTGCTTTCATGCTTTTTTGCTTTCATTATTTCATCTACTTATATCCATACCTCTTCCATTTCTTTCAGAATTTCTAACGCTTTAAAAGTATTCCTTCCATCTCTTTAAACTCAAACTTCGTCATTCAGCAACACATTCTCGTCTCGTATAGCATTCATTCTAGGTTGTTTTGAATTTCCTCTAGCAGTTTTACGAGTTTTTTAGTCTGCCTTTTCTTATATAAGAAAAGAATAAGAAATATTTATTTAGTTCAAAAAATATACATATACTGACTTAGTTACTGTTATGTTATATATTTTATAAGTCTCATAATATATTATTTTATAATTTCAAATATTATCACTGGACACTAGGATTCCCTGTGTCGTGGAGCAGTCTTTCCATTTATCTAGAACTAAATGATTACAACGTTGTAAAAATTGGGAGTGTGTCGACGAGGGTTGCGTACCTTATACTCAGAATCACCAAACGGTATTCGCTGAAGGTCATACAGGTTTACGCACCAACTTCGGCACACCCCGATGAGGAGGTGGAGGAAATGTATGAGGATATCTCTAGACATGCATTCCTCTAAAACCCACTATACGGTGTTAATGGGAGACTTCAACGCAAAGCTAGGCAAGAGAGAACGGTGAGCTGAAAGTAGGGAAATTCGGATTAGGCAACGGAACCATAGTAGTGGCAGCTGACTTCATGGAGAAAGAGGACTCTTTATGATGAACTCTTTCTTCCAGAAGCGGCCCCACAGGAAGTGGACCTGGTCGAGCCCCGACGGTTCGACAAAAATGAGATTGACTTCATTATGACGACTAGACGCCAACTGTTCAGTGATGTCTCAGTGATCGCGAGGTGAAAACTGGCAGCGTGATCACCGAATGGTTAGAGGCACACTGAACCTAAACGTTAAGTTGAGAGGTGTCGTCTAATGAAGTCAACGCTCCAGTCCTCGTGCTCTAATCCAAAGTCCCGAAACCTTTCAGCTCGAGTTACAAAACCGTTTTCAGTGCCTGAAGATTGCAATGCAGTGGACGATATGAATGACAAGCTCGTGGAAACTGTCCATGCGGTCGGAGCTAAGTTTTGTAAGACCCGCCGCAGAAGAACACAAAACCTCCGATCACACTAATCTCATGGCTGTTAGACGGGAAATGAAGCTGCAATCTTCAGTAGATTTGATAGCATACAGGCAACTGAACAGACAGATCTCCAAATGCATGCGGCGGGATTTGCGCAACTTCAATACAGCTCGTATTGAAGAAGCGATCGAGCGGAACCAGGCTCCAAAGTCTTTGCTAGAGATCTGTCTGCCAGAAAGAGCCAACTGTCGAAGCTGAAGACCGAGTGTGGCAGCGTCGTTTCCGGGACACCTGAGATTTTGAGTGAGATTGAGAGGTTCTATGGGCAGCTGTACATCATCGTTGGAGCCACACGCAGAGTGTGAGTAACGATCCAAGAGCGAGTCTTATCCGACACTATTCCGATGATATCCCGGACGTCAGTCTGAGCGAGATTAGAATGGCTCTCCAGCACCTTAAAACGGCAAGGCCCAGGCGAGGATGGAATTACAGCGGAGCTTCTGAAAGCGGGTGGAAAACCGGTACTTAAGTCCTTCAGAAGCTCTTTAATTCCGTCCTACATGGTGGCACTACACCGGGCGTGGAGCAGAAGTGTGGTGGTCTTGTTCTTCAAGAAAGGCGACAACGCTCTCTTGAAGAACACAGACCGATTTCCTTCTGAGCCGCGTCTACGTGCTGTTTTCGAGAGTCATTACGAATCGTCTTGCACGCAGACTCGACGACTTCCAGCCTCCCGAACAAGCCGGTTTCGAAAAGGCTTTAGCACCATAGACCACATACGCCCTTCGCAATTGTACAGAAGTCCGAGGAGTACAATTTGCCACTATGTCTGGCGTATGTGGACTATGAGAAAGTTTTGATTCCGTCGAAATTTATGTGCTGCAGTCCTTCAGGTGCCAAGTTGACTGTCGGTATATCGAAGTGCTGAAGTGCTTGTACAGTAGCCACGATGGCTATCCGAGGAGAACCAGTACAAAACCTATCCAACTGCAGAGAGGTGTAAGACAGGGTGACGTTATATCTCGAAATCTTCACCGCTGCATTGGAAGACGTTTTCAAGCTTCTTGACTGGAAAGGATACGGCATTAACATCAATGGCGAGCATCATCACCTTCATTCACCGATGATATAGTCTATGGCAGAATCGCTGGAGGACCTAAGCACTATGCTCAATGACCTCAATAGTGCCTCCCAACGGATAGGTTCTTAAGATGAACATGGACAAAACAAAGATCATGTTTAATGTCCATGTCACATATGCCGGTAGTTGTTAGCACTAAGCTCAGTTGTTGACGAATATGTTTACCTGGGACAAATAGTCCGACCAGGTAAGTCCAACTTCGACCGAGAGGTCAATCGACGGATTCAACTCGGCTGGGCAGCGTTCGGGAAATTAGCACATCTTCTCGTCAGGTATACCTCAAAACTTGAAAACGAGGCTGTACAACCAGTGCGTGTTGCCAGTGATGACCTACGGAACTGAGACGTGGTCCTTCATGCTGGCCAGATGAGGACGCTCAGGTCGCTCAGCGAGCTATGGAGAGGGCTATGCTCGGGGTCGCACTGCGTGATAAACTTAGAAATGAGGATATCCGCAGTAGAACCAGAGTGACCGACATAGCCCAACAGATTAGTGCTGAAGTGGCAATGGGCCAGCCATAGCTCAAAGAACCGACAACCGATGGGGAAAAAAGGTTCTCGAGTGGCGGCCTGTACCCGCGGACGAAGTGTAGGCGTCCCCACTAGATGGAGTGACGACCTGTAAGACATGCAGGAAGTCGATGGATGCGGGTGGCTCAGGACCGTGCTTTGTGGCATTCCTTGGGAGGCCTATGTTCAGCAGTGGACTTGTGAAGGGCTGTAATGATGATGATGATGAAATGATTATCCGATATTATGCATGAGTGGATTTCTACACACATAGTTTACAAAACACAGAAAAAAGAAGGAAAAATAATAATAATAAAATTAAACAAAATAAAACTAACACATATTTATGTGTTAGGTACACTTTTATGTTATATTTAATATTAATCGCATTTGAATTTCGAATATTTCTGTAATATCATACTTTTAAAGTACAAATTCAGAACCCTTGAATGATTAATTATTCTCAATACGCATTTAGATTATCAAAACAGAATAAGAGAAGAAACCTAAATATATATATAGGATATATATATTTTGTGTTTCTTTCAATCTTATCATTCACCAAAATTACTAGCTTTGGTTGCTAGTAAATCTAGCCACGCTTTCTTCTTTGCTTCAACTTCTATCTGTACTCATCATCCAATCACAATGTATTAATTTTCCTTTCGTTCTTTTCTTACTTACACCACATACTTCGGTGGCTGCGTCCACTAAACCTTTCTTAACATTATCCCACACAGTTTTCAAGTCTAAATCATTCATACACAATTCATACAAACCACTAATATTTTCTCTCAGTTCACATTTATACTTTCACACATTCATCTTGTAACTCTCTATTCTTATACGCTGTAACGCAGTAGTAGACACAGATGTCCGATGCCGCCAACGACTGAATAGACCATTAATTCGGCAGAAGAACAAGTATTGATCCGTCTCTAAGTTGGATCCCCGGTAAACACTTGTATCTACAACTGCGTTTTTCATTCTTTCATCTACTATTATGAAATCTATCATGATTCTATCATCACCTCTTTCCCATGTATACATGTGAATCTTCTTATGACGAAAGATATATTCTATAAAGATTTTATTACTAGAAATAAGGCATTTTATCTTAGTCCTCAAGGATGACAACGCATCTGCATTTCGATTCTTAATTAAAGACAGATGTGGTGCCTATGGGCCACATCATCCACTCACCATCAGGTGGACTGTGTGTTCATTTATCATCCGTTTTCTATAATAAAACGTACAGTTCCGCGGTCACTTGAAAGGGAAGTCTTATTTGACCTCTTAAAATCTTGGCGCTCAGCAGAGCGGGATAGTTTAGATATTTTTACGTGGCAGAGCCATGCTTCAGCTATATTACTGGTATAGTGGCACGAATGGGTCGGCTTGACCGGGAAGGACTACGCACTGGCAGCACCAGCGTAAAACAGCAGCTTAACGCTGCTGTGTTTCGTATGGTGAGTGGCAGAACCGGAGACCCTTTACTGGAAAAGAGGCATTCCATCTTAGTCCTCACGGGTGACAACGCATCTGCATTTTGATTCTTTATTGAAGATAGATGTAGATGTCTATGGGTCACAGCAACCACTTACCATCAGGGTGGATCGTGTGCTCGTTTGTCACCCGATCCTATAAAAAAAAATAGTATTTCATGTTTGCACCGCTTGCAATTTTACAAGGCACAGGTTCAGTCTCATACATGGTATATTGATCTCATATCCGTAGAGTCACCCATTGCCAGCTGGACTTTTTGATCTGACTTTGAATTGACTGTATCCAGAAAGCGCTTGAATCGTCGATGACCTAGTTATTTCTGATCTGCCTGATTTTTTTACTATTCCAAGCCAGTGCTTAGCCACCTTATGGTAAGTGGTGATGTAGCCAAAAATAGTGATAAGATAAGATATAGATAAGAGATAAGATAAGATAGAAATGCACTGACTTAACAAAATTGATTCAATGTCGCTGAAGAGATGTTGAATCCATTTATTTTCTGTCGCATTTTCCATAATGAGTTTTCACAGGAATTTTCGGATTAATTCAACAACGCGCATCGCGTTAAACTAATAATACCATTCATAGCATCTGGATGCCATGGTCCACCATACATGCAATTTACTGGGAGTTTTCTTCCCAGATTTATTGGAATCGTTACCATCGACAATTTTCGGAATCGATAGACTTAGGACATTCTAGAAACGAACGACCATATGTGTCAAAAGTTCTGAAACGTCGGAAATACTTTTCTAATGTGTAGTATTATGTTAACATAATCCTTATGAAAAGTTTTATTCAAAATCAATAGATATACACGTCGTACAAATAGGGCGCCTGCCTTAATCTTCAAATTTACTACAACAAATAACAACGGGAGGTCATGAATGTTTTGCAATTTTTTTTGGGGCTACATTTAATTATTTTGATATTACGATTATTTAGAAGTAAAAATACGAATTTTCTAATTATTAACTTTCCTCTACAACTTTCTGAGCTTAAATGTGATTTCTTGTTTCAATTTAATGCTCAAATACTGTTTAATGTAATGATTTGCATCGGGAACACTTTCATGATGGTTATTTACGATTTGAAATGTCACGTAAAACCGGGCGAATCGTTTGATAGAATTCAAGTGACATTTATGGATAAAACCACTTTTACGCGCAACTGTGTACCACTATTATTTATAACAAATTCCAGCATTGTCGAATTACGTTGAGAGATAAATAAAGGGTGGTCGCTATTAAATAGCTGTTACAGAAGAAAAAATTAGTGACTATTTTCTTTAATTAAGTTAATGCGAATTAATATGAGAGATTCAGCACAGTTTTTGTAGAATGAGTGTGACGAACGAGCATATACCATTTATCCCATAGACATCTATTTATCCCGATTAAGATTCAAAATGGAGATGCGTTGTCACCCTTGAGGATTAAGATGGAATGCCTTGTTATCAGTAAAAGGATCTCCAGTTCGCTGCACTCACCATAAGAAACACAGCAGTATTAAGTTAATATTTGACGCTGGTATTCTGTAAGAGCTGGTCCCACCCCTGTCTCTTTGTGCTGCAGCCATTATAAGATGCTACGGGCCCAAAGGTTGCACGGATGACCTTCATGAGGAGGATATTTTCGTTGGGTGCTTCCATACTCACCGATGTCAGCCCCGTGAATTAGAGTCGTGACATTATTATTAGAAGAAGCAGACTCATTTCCAGTAAAAGAGTGTCCGCTTTGTTCAATTATATGAAACACAGCGGCATTAAGCTACTGTTTTACGCGGTATTCTATAACTATCGATGAGAAGCGTGGAAGAATTTGGTCGGTAGTTTTTTCTTTTCATTTTACTTTATTTCATTCCTTTACGAAATCAAAGTAGCATCAATGTTAAATGGAATACTACCAAATTCTGCCAGGAATTTTCGATGGTGACCAACAAGCGGCCAAACACGGGGCGCCACAGTCTACTGATTTAGCATGACACTAAACCGTGCACTTAACGCTCAAAAATGGGGAGTTTTGGGCAGCACACTAGTAAAGCTAGGTCATCCTCCTTACAGGCATGAATTTACTCCATATTACCTCTTTATTTCCTTAAACAAACAATAGCTGAAACTGATACAGTTTTCATCGCCAGAAGATGCGCTATCAGCTCGAGCAGGTCGTAATAGCGGTGTCTTATGATTGAGCCAGTGTACTTGTACTATTATTCTTGTCTGTGGTAAAAGTAAAGTTTTTATAAAGATTTAGTGGACTGGCTGGTACTTACAATAAGCAGAGCGAGGAATGTGAATGAGAATGCACGTATTAAATTTCCAGCATGAACCAGTGTAGTGCTCTCTTGATCAGTTCCAGGATATCACACCCTTTTAACTTCTGACTTATTGTGTAATCACGGTAGGACGCAAATATATCTCGTGAAGTTACTAGAACTTAATGCCTGGTGATTAATTAAATGTAAAAGAAGAAAATAAAATAAAAGGAGAAGTCGAGGAAAGTATTAGCGGACTGAAAAAGTGTTTCGAAAATTGTTTCAGATGCATGAAACTTTGTATGGATACTGGTGGAGAGTTGTTTCGGCAGATTTAATAACAAACACATTAAACATGGAACTTACTTTCAGTTCATAAGCTTTCTGAATGGCCCAATGGTTTTGTGTTGTTCTAGTTTTATAGCTATTAGATATGAAGAGCCAAAGGAGGCAACTAAATAAGTGTAGCAACCTAAGTTCTGTAGCTTATATGGACGTTTGCAAACAACTTCAAACGTGTACTGATACTGCAGATTTGGTTGTCCCTAACTAAGATGAAATGCTTCACAGCTTGTAGCAACAAAGTCCCAAAAATATGCAGTGACATATCTATCGAAAAGTTTAAAATTTTTATGAAGCAAAATTGTATAGTGAGGGTTTTAATTTCAAAGAATGAATGAGGTGGTCGATACCTTGCTGTTTCCAAATGTGTTCATATTATTTGTATGAAATATTATATTGTAAATAATTATTTTTAAAGCCCCTTTAGTTCTTGCTAGTTCTTCCCAGGACAGAGGTTTCTTTCCAAACCAGTGGTAAAGCTTAAATGACTTTCAATAATTATTCTTGTAATCTATATTGAATTATAATGTTTTCCTTTTCATTTCATTGCTATCTATGACCTTCAAACCGCAACTAAGCACTAGGTTATTGGAATTATAAATAAAGTGTGCAAATCAGAGTTCAATCATAATTGTCGGACACTGTACAAATAACTTTGAGGGGAATGTTTACTGTATTTATTCAAAATCAATTAAACTAAATAATTCGCGTGTTGACGATAAATTATTCCATATCGCTGGAGCATCATGAATTCGGAATTGGCTGATGGAAAATTTTGATACAATGTAATACGATATGATTATGTACTGTTGAAATGAGATGTGAAATAGTTATTTTACGAATTTAACGATGTGTGAAAATAATTTTACATGATTGATGTTGATGACCCGACCAAGCGTGAAACGATTAAATCGTATCTATGTAAAAGGAAAGTCATTCAGCAAAGATCCAGCCACATATTGGTTAGCGATGGCACAATTACCACGCTTGGCGGGCGGTTGGCAACCGCAGTTTATTTTATTTTGAGTTATTATAAGAAAGACATTGCTGCCCATTTCTAATTTGTTTTACTCCATCACCTCTTAGGACACCCATGTAAGATATGGGGCGGTGGATATTCTTACACCACCGTACACGTCGAACAGGTATGTTTAGTTTATTTACATTTTTCACACAAGTATCTTCACAAACGCTACCCTCGAGTTAAGATCTATAAAACCGATTTAAGTTGCGGGTTAACGCGTGTTACATTTTTCACGTGATAGAGCACAGTAACTATGTTATGGTTTTAGCGCCGAATGGGTCGGCTCGACCGGGGTAAGACCACGTTTTAAAGAATACCAACGTAAAATCATAGCTTAATGCTTCTGTATTTCATAGTGAGTGTAGAGAACGGAGACCCTTTACTGAAACGAGGCATTCTATGAAGTCAACGCATTTGCATTTCGATTAAGAATCAAAATGCAAATGCGTTTTCACCCTGAGGCATAGAAATAATAGATGATATGGTATGGGCCATGTATCCACTCATCAGGTGGGCTGTATGTTTGTTTGTCACCCTTATTCTATATAAAAAGATAACACTATACTTATTCTATAAAAAACACTCTTTTTAATTAATAACAGTTTCCAGGAATGCGCAAGCAATAATGCTAACAAAGACGCTAATTACATTTCCTGCTGCAGCGATGTCATTTCTGTGAACAAAACAAATGATGCGCTGCGCAACTTGTTTATAAATCGTCGATCGTTGCTTTGTTTTATTCATAACAATGGCCCTGATCGAATTTGCATGGTTTAATCAGCTGGTTTTCTATGAAAGTATGGAAACAATTGTACACTGATAAACAATGACGTCAAAAGTACATAAAAATATTATTTTTAAGTAAAAGGGTAACAAACGAGCACACAGTCCACCTGATGGTAAGTGGAGGCTGTAGCCCTAGACATCCATATTTACCCTCAATTAAGAATCAAAATGCGGATGTTGTCACCCTGAGGACCAAAATGAAATGCCTTGTTTCAGTAAAAGGGTCTCTCAGTTCTACACTCACCATACGAAACACAGCAGCATTAGCTACCATTTTACGCTGGTGTTCTGTGATAGCGTGGTCTTCACCGTCAATTCGATATAACTGAGTGGCTTTACCACGTATAAACGTGACAGACCCATACCGCAGCTATATTGTTAGAATTTTTACTAGTCTAAGTCAGCGCTTGACAACTATCCCACCTGATGGTAAGTGGTGATGCAGCCGAAGTTGGTAAAGCGCACTGACTTAACAAAAGAAAGTTTATTCACTTGCCTTAAAGACACCTTACATTGTAATCGGATGGAAATATAGATGCTGGCAACTTATTCCACTCCTTTGATGTACGCTTGACGAACGATGACGCAAACCGTTTGCTTGGAATGCGTGGTCAGTCGAGAAAGGGTGAAGGTGGCTGAGCGTCTGGTTGTCCGATGGTGGAATGGAGAGGAACAAATAAGTTATGGCTGTAGAGTCAATTGTTTGGCTCGACCGGAGAAGCACATCACTTACCACCCAAAATTTAATGAAGTGTTCATTATTATGATTGCTTATTAAGGACGATGCCTTTACAAATAAGAGATCAAAGTTATTAAATGATCAAAGTTGAATAATTACCCTGTAGAAACGACGTAATGTTGTAACAAACGAGCACACATTTGAACTGATGATGTGCTGGTCCACTGACATCTAAATCTATCCTTGATTAAGAATCAAATGCAGATGTGTTGTTACCCTGAGGACTGATGGAGATCGAGATGGAATGCCTCGTTTCACTAAAATGTGTCTCTGATTCTCTACACTCACCATAGGAACACGGCAGTATTGCTGCTATTTTACGCTGGTATTGTGTGAAATTGTTCAACCATTGAGCCTCGTTTAGTTAAAGCCTTATTAATATAGCTACATTGTGACTCTACCACACAGAAAACCTTGGGTGTTTTGGTACAGAGACCTGTAAATACGAAAGTATTTATATTTGAAAGGAGCGAAATCTTTTATTATAAATATAATATTAAAATGTGTACTTTGTTTCTATATTTTTAATAATATTCTCAAGGTTAACGCTTATTATGAGGTATAGAAAACATGTTTCTTTTCTATTACTTTAACGATATAAAAGTTTTTTTATAAAATTAAAATAATTAGTGTAAAAACACGAATAACCAAACCATAATAATTGTTATACTACTTTAACGATTACCGTGTAGTGGCTATGTAAGAATACGCACTACCATATAGTCCCGTGGGTGTCGTAAGAAGCAACAGAGGGAAACTGAGTCAGGACATGGACAGCAACATCTTTCTGATAACAGCAAAATAACAATAAAAAAAACTGCGGTTGCCAACCCGCTCTTTAAGCGTGGCTACTATAGCAATATACCCCTCATGGTGAAAGTTACTTACACCATCACTTTACTCAATTAGGAAAATAGAAATATAGGAAATGAGCAGCGTCTTCCTGGTAACCACTCAAAATAATAAAATAACTTCGTTGCAAACCCGCCTGCCAAGCGTGACAACTATGGCAAAATCTCCTACGAAGCAATCCTTGAAAGCCTATGTTCAGCGGTGTGTTTTATAGGGTAATGGATGTATGGATAGGTTTAACAATAGTCTTTTGTAAAAAAGCCAAGCTTTGTCACAAATAAAATTAAGCGCCACCTACCGGTAATAGAGTATACTAGCTTTAATTTGCTGCAAAGTGTTGCTTTGAGCGCTTTTAGTAGTTGACATTAAAATTCACAGATGACGCTGTTTAACTATTTATTTCACTTAGAATCCCTAAGTCTTTGTTCAGTAGTAAAAACAAAATGCTCGCAACAATATCCCTTATAAATACCTAATAAAAACATTAATTTAATACAATATACGTGGTAGAGCCATGCAGCTATATTATGGTTAGCACGAATGGGCTGGCAGCATCCACTTACCATCGGGTGGAATGAGTGCTCGTTTGTCACCCTTATTCTGTAAAAATATGTTTTAATGTAAATTAGTAATAAATTGAAAAATTTACTTATTATTAAATACTTACTTTTTAATAAACTTTTCATGAAAACGCCATCTTTTTAGTGAAAGCTCATTTACTTTTATTCAGCCTTACTGCAATATATTTTTGTTTCTAGAATGCCATAACAGATGTCTCCTTTATACGTATGTTGCGTTTTTTTATAGGATAGGGTGACAAACGAGCACACAGTCCACCTGATGGTAAGTGGTTGCTGTGATCCATAGACATCTACATTTATCCTCAATAAAGAATCAAATGCAGATGCGTCACCCGAGGACTAAGATGGAATGTCTCTTTCCAGTAAAATGGGTGTCCGGTTCTCTACACTCACCATATGAAACACAGCAGTGTCAAGCTGCCATTTTACGCTGATATTCTGTGAGAGCGTGGTCCTCCCCGGTCGAGCCGACCCATTCGTGCTACAACTATACTACTAATATAGCTGCAGCATGGCTCTACCACGTTAAAGTGGTTGATAATGATAAAACTTTTATAGTCAATATTTCGACACCAAGACTAAGGATTATAATTTCGACTGTGAATTATTTTTATTTGTAATATGTAGATACTTATATTATTTTACGTAACACATGCTTTAATAGAGGTTCGCTAGGTAACCGATTTATTAAAACTAATTGATTGTAGACTTATTCAGAAATGGCAAAGGGTTTGAGGAGTTTGTACTGTAATTAACCTGGGTACCAACTGATTCAACTCGAGACTGTTAACAATACAATAGTACTAAGGTCAGACGTAACTGCATATACTAAGGCTAAAGCTCGTTTCCAAGCACTTACCTTTCCTGGGACCAGAGCAGCACCGGTTAAGGCCAATGGTCAGGTGATCTCAATCAAGTGGCAGAAAACAGATATTTGGTAGTACCCGTGTGTGGCGGGCAATAGCACCTACCACTATCTTCACGTGGGTGCATAAGAGGCGACAGAGGAAACTGAGGCAGAAGATGGGCAGCAGCATCTTTTGATAAGTAAAATAACAATAAAAACTGCGGTTGCTAAACCCGCCAAGTGTGGCAACTATGGCAATATACCAACCATGATAATTATGAAAAGACGGCCCCCAGTGGCGAACCGCTGTAACGGCGAGGCTGGGAGTGCTAAGAATCTCCGGTGGAGGTTCAGTTGCCACCTAAGACGACCTGGCAACATATAACTCACATACGAGGACTGACGAGGAAGATCCTGGAGCTGGAAGAAGAGATAGACAAGTTACGCTGGTATATTTTTTTTTTTTTTATAGGAGGGGGCAAACGAGCATGCGGCTCACCTGATGGTAAGTGACTACCGCCGCCCGAACAACTGCAACACCAGGGAACCAGAGGAATTGCAGATGCGTTGCCGGCCTTTAAAAAGAGGCTCTTTTCTTGAAGGTCCAAGTCGTATCGGTCCGGAAAAATCGCTGGTGGTAAACTATTCCACAAGGAAGTTGTGCGAGGAAGAAAACATCTTCTAAATCGCACAGTGGTGGACCGCCAATCATCCAGATGGTGTGGATGGTATCGGGTTCTGCCGCGATGTGCGTTCGTGAAATTGGCGGCTGGGATTAATCCGAACAATTCCTCAGAGCACTCCCGTGGTAAATGCGAAGAAAATGCAAAGAGATGCAACATCTCTTCGCAGCGCCAATGAATCGAGCCGATCGGAAAGGACTCGGTCGTCGACGATTCGAGCCGCTCTGCGCTGGATGCGGTCAAGTGGAAGGAGCTGGCACTGGGGAGCCCCAGCCAGAGATGGGAACAGTATTCCATGTGAGGCCGAACCTGCGCCTTGTAAAGTTGCAGCGTTGTGCCGGCATGAAATACTGTCCGCTCTGCTGAGCACGCCAAGCTTTTTAGAGCCAATTTGGCCTTCTCTTCCAAGTGACCGCGAAACTGCACGTCACTCGATATGTCGACGCCGAGGATTCCGATACTGGCTGAGGCAACAAGGGGAGTGCCTTGAAACTGAGGAGATACGACAAAGGGTTCTTTTAGCGGTAAACGCGCAAACTTGTGTCTTCTGGGGATTAAACAGGACTAGATTTAGTCGTTTCAATCCGAGACTTTGTTCAGCAAAGACTCGACTTCAGACACAAGTTTGTTCCGGTACTGGCGACGTTTTCCTGAGAAATATTCGCCGGCGTATAGAGCATCACCAGTGCTATCATCCGCATAGCAATGAATGCTACCGGTTTGCAACATATCATTGATATGCAGAAGAAACAGCGTTGGTGATAGTACGCAGCTTGTGGAACACCAGCGTTAATAGAAGTTGTAGTCGAGCATGCACCGTCTACAATGACCTTGATGTCTGATCTGCAAGAAAGCTGGTGATCCAATTGCACAATTTCTCGGAAGCCCATAGGAAGGGAGCTTCAGCGCAAGCGCTGTTAAAACCCGATCGAAAGCTTTCGCAATGTTCAAACTAACGCCAATGCCTTGACCTCTACTGCCCGCCCATCTATGAGTCAGGTAGACCAGAAGATCACCAGCTGATCGACCCCGACGAAACCGTATTGGCGGTCACTAATCAGCTGGTGATCCTCAAGGTACCGCATGAGCTGGCAGTTTATAATGGATTCCATTATTTTGGAGAACAAGGTGATGGCGATAGGCCTGTAGTTGGACGGGTCTGAGCGGTCGCCTTTTTAGGATCGGTTGGAAAAGCTGTCTTCCATGATTTCGGGACTGCCTAGGGAGTAGGAGTACCGGAAAAGACGCGTTAGAACCGGTGCCAACTCCGGAGCACACGTCTCAGCACAATTGGGGATTCCGTCAGCCCACTCGACTTGTGGATGTCCAGGAGAGGGAGTGCTTGCGAACCGAGCGCTGTGAGAACCGAATATCCGGCATGGAGCACTACACCGCGGGATGGCTGGCGGTGTTCTCCCCGTCATTAAGAGTCGAGTTGGACGAGTGAGCCTGGGTGGTCTTTTTGGCGTGGGCCAGTGAGTCGTCCTCTGTGCAGATGGAGATGGCTTACAGAAATTCCTTGGACAGCCTTGGAGAGACCAGAATGCATGGGTTCCCCGAAGGCGAACTAGTTTCTCGCCACCCTGCCTATGTGCTCTGACTTTGCCTTGGCAATAACACTTTGAAGGACCTGGAGGCGAAGTTATACTTTTTTAATATGCTGGTGTTTACATCCCGAGCCGCCAAAGCCTCAGCCCAGGGCCTGATAGCACTCCTGCTTACTGCGTAATGCAGTCTTACAGGAGCGACCAAACCAAGGCTGCGATCTGCCTCCGATGGGTACCACAGATGATGGAATAAATAGTTCCATTCCTGTAACACCACATCAGTGACAGAGTCAGCAACAGCGCTGGGATCATCCGGCGAAGCAAACCCGCCCCATGGGTAGGATGCAAAGAAAGACCGCATTCCGTCCCAATCCGCCGACCTGTAATGCCAAACACGGCGGCAACCTGCAGAACGCAACCGCGAGGGCGTGAGTGGCACCACACTCGGATCAGACAATGGTCCGAAGAGCCGAGGGGCATCGACGGAAACCTGATATCCGTCCGGATGAGAGGTCAGCAGAAGGTCCAACAGGGAAGGTGTATGATCCTTCACATCTGGAATCCGCGTGGCGAAGTAACCAGCTGTGTCAGACCATATGCCAAGAAAGTCATAAACAGATCTCCCCGCATGATCGGTTAAACGTGAACCAAGCCATTCGGCGTGGTGGGCGTTAAAATCGCCAAGGATCACGATCTGCGGATGGGACCTGTTGTAGCAAGGAATCTGCAGCCATTTGGACGTGGTCGATGAGTCGGTCTGTTTCAGCATTACCGCTATGGGACCTATAGAGGCACCCGTAGACGCGCGGATGGTCGTCGCTATCTACGCGTAGCCAAAGGATGGACAGGTCCGAACTCAAGACTGCCGAGGCGTCGAGAACAGATGTCCTCTCTGACGTATACGCAAACTCCAGCCCGGGCACAAAGGTGTTCCAATTTGTACCCCGGGTAGGAGATACAAGTATCAGCCGGAGAGGACACCTGCGTCTCGGTCAGAAAGAGCAAGCCGGCTTCGCCGTCTCGAGATGGTAGTGGACGGCGTTTATATTCGAGGATAATCCGAGGTCCGAGAGAGGAGGACACGGTAATCCTCGAATCCGGCAACTTGTTCTATCACCGGGAGGGCAACCATCTGTCTCAAGGAGTCGGATTTATTGTCCACAATTCTCTCGTTAACAACGTTGTAAAGATTGACAGCGTGTCCACGAGGGTTGCGTACCTTATACTTAGAATCACCAAACAGTATGCTCTGAAGGTCATACAGGTTTAAGCACCAACCTCGGCACATCCAGATGAGGGGGTGGAAGAAATGTATGAGGAATATATCCTCATAAATTTATATCTAGAGCCATGCATTCCTCCAAAAACATATAGTGTATACAGTGTTAATGGGAGACTTCAACTGAAGGTAGGGAAATTCGGAATAACGCTACGGAATAGGGTAGGAGCTACAATAGCGATAGAGAACTTTTCAATCGCTTCTATACCACTGAAAAGAGCCCTCTTTATACGGGCTTCAGTGCTACAGCAGCGGTACAATATCGACATGGTGAGTATGAAAGCGATACAAAGGTGCGTGAAATGTGATTTTTGGAGCTAAAAGATAACAAGAAGTTCTTGTGCCACCTTTATAGAATTTGCACATGATTGCGACCCGACTATAACTCGTAACTAAATCTTAAAATATCTTAAAAGCTTTTTTTACATGATATACCTACATTACAATTATTGTAAGAATTAGTGACAACATAAATGACAAATATTATCTCAAAATCGATCGTGATTTGTATGATGATTTAATTTCACTTGTTTACGTAAACAATATTGCGAGCATCAGTTTTCTGTCAAAATATGCATTGAATAAGTCAAATATTTTCATGGGCTCGCGAAATCTGTAGAATTTTCAGTAATTTATTTTACTCAAGTGCATTAAAATTTGAAGGTTAATTGTCAGTTTTTTTCGATTGAGTTATTGGAACTTGTAGTTAATTTATGAGTGCATGAAATGCAAAAGGTTTTTAATGGTAATTTGTAATGAAAAGTATGCTCTCTAACATAAGAAAAATCATCGTTTTATTGACATATCTATCAAATACTGCCATGTAATGGCGATTTTTATAAAAGAATTAGACGTTACTATATACATTATAACGGTTTTAGAAATAGTACGGCGATAGTGATAATTATTTTAGAGTTTTAAGATCTATAGTCACCGAACTATGGAGTTTTTTACTTGTTTTGAGTTTAAAGAGTACTTTAAAAATCGTTTTACTATCGAAACATTTTAGGGTTCGTTTGTAATTTGAATTAATTTTCTGTTAAACACGCATGACAAAATAATTAATAATTCCAAATTATTAAGGTCTTGTACGGATTTTATTAATGGTAATACAGGATAGATTAAAAACTCTTATGAGTACTATCTTGAGTGTATATAAAATATTTATAACTCAATTGAAGCGCTTTTGTCTTCATTGTTCATCTTTAGGTCTTATAGTGTTAATAAGTATATTTATAACTCGGCTTTATATCCAACGCCTGTACAAACGCTCACATACCCTTTATCTCCAAAGCCATCATAGTCACTACTAAACGACTACTTAATCACTGTGCTTTTAAAGAGATATCAGAATTGTTATAAACAGATTAAGAAAGATACAAACTTCCTTAAACAGCTATTATAAAGCAAGAGAGCGATAATAGTTCTGCTTGTGTGTGTTAGTTGGGAGTGGACCTGGTCGAGCCCGACGGATCGACAAAAAATGAGATTGACTTCATTATGACGACTAGGTGGCAACTGTTCAGTGATGTCTTAGTGGTGCGAGGATGAAAACTGCCAGCGATCACTGAATGGTGAGAGGTACACTGAACGTAAATGTTAAGTTAGATAGGTCACGTCTAATGAAATCAACGCCAAGTCCTCTCTAATTCAAAGTCCTGAAAACTTTCAGCTCGGGTTACAAAATTAATCAGTGAACGATATGAATGACAAGCTCGTGGAAACTGTCCATGCGGTCAGAGCTAAGTTTTGCAAGATCCGCACAGAAGAACACAAAACTCGATCCACACTCTCAATCACATGGCTGTTAGACGGAAATGAAGCTGCAGTCTTCAGCATTGACAGCATACAGGCAACTGAACAGACAGATCTCAAGATGCATGTGAGACTTACGCATTTTCAATACAGCTCGTATTGAAGAATCGATCGAGCAGAATCAGGCTCCAAAGTCTTTGCCAGAGACCTATCTGCCAGAAAAAGCCAACTGTCAAAGCTGAAGACTGGTTATGGCAGCATCGTTTCCGGGACACCTGAGATTTTGCGAGATTGAGAGGTTCTATGGGCAGCTGTACTCGTCATCGTTGGAGCCACACGCAAGTGTGAGTAACGATCCAAGAGCAAGTCTTATCCGACACTATTCTGATGATATTCCGGACGTCAGTTTGAGCGAGATTAGAATGGCTCTCCAGCACCTTATAAATGGCAAGTCCTGGGCGAGGATGGAATTTACAGCACAGCTTCCAGCGGGTGGAAACCGAAATTTGAAGTCCTTCAGAGGTCTTTAATTCTGTCTACCATGGTGGGACTACTCCGGAGGCGTGGAGCAGAATTGCGGTGGTCTTGTTTTTCAAGAAAGGCGACAACGCTCTCTTGAAGAACTACAGACCGATTTCCTTCTGAGCCGCGTCTACGTGCTGTTTTCGAGAGTCATTACGAATCGACTCGCACGCAGACTCGACGACTTCCAGCCTCACAAAAAGCCGGTTTCCGAAAGGCTTTAGCACCATAGACCACATTCATACTATATTTGACTTTCAATCAATATTTTTGTAATCTATATTGAATAAAATGACTCTATTCTATTGTATTCTAATGGTCACAGCGTCACCACTATAAAAACTTCTGATCACGTGACCGAAAGATATTCATAATTTTAACGAACCAGTAGTTAGCAAAGGTTACATCGATCCGCGGAATATATAGACACCCAAACCAAAATAATAATGCTGTAATAGTTGTATTCATAATAAAAATTAGATTTTTTTATTGATAACCATTACTAGATAAGCTCAACCACAGACCTAGGTACCTTTTCTAAAGATAATTTAAATTATATTGCCAATATCCAATATTAAATTGTAATTGAACTGTCAGACTCTTAAGACAAATAATTGAATCTAGAAGAGGCCTCCTCGGTTTTACCACATACTATGTCACTAATAAAAGTGCTCATTTCTGATCCAAATACATTTTAGATATACATTGAGAGTTTTCTATGATAATCTATCTAATACTCACAGTTCATTGTGCAATGTATAACGCATTAAGCAAAGAGGCTTAGAGATATTACGATAGAACGTTGCATACAAATTTTCAATTTAAATGAAGCAATGAATAATAAACTAACAGGAATCTTCACAATTGCTTTGAAAGAAATATAATTTATTTCACAGAGTACTTAGAACTTATCTTTCAGTTTTCATTTTTAGCTAAAGCTTTTTGTTATGAAAACTCGAAAGAAAACTTCAATATGTTTGAGATCAATGATTTTATAGAGATCATGTTGAAAAATGATTAATAGCAGATGTTAGTTAGAGATGGTAAAATATATGCAGTCTTAGGCCTCCTTTCTCACAGAGTACTGGAGTAAATTAGCAGCTTAATACTGCTGTGTTTCATATGACGAGTGTAAAGAACCAGATACTTTTACCTGAAAACAAGACATTCCAATTTAGTCTTCAGGGTATCAACATGCAGATATGTTATTTTGATTCATAATCGAGGATAGATTTAGATATATGAGCCACAGTTCATTTACCATCAGGTGAACCGTGCTAGTTTGTTACTCTTATTCTATAAAAGGCCAGACTCAGAGCCAGCTGAACTGAATTGATGGCGAGATATGACTTTCTGAGAAAATACTATATTATAATGTCTATAGTCTCTATATTTGTCATAGAGACTATCGGTCCGCAACATCCAAGCGCGGTGAAGGTTCTAAAGGAGCTATTTTGAGACTGGTTGTCGACGCTGTTGACAAGAGGACTGTTTTTTCTTTTTAGGTTCCGTCACAAAGGTAACCAATGGGACCTATTACTAATCCTCCGCTGTCCGTCTGTCCGTCCGTCCGTCCGTCTGTCATGGGCTGCATCTCATGATCCAATAGGTAGACAGTTGAAATTTTACAGAATGTGTATTTTATTGCCGCTATAAAAAAAATAATAAAAATGAAAATAAATTAAAATTGAAAGAGGGCTCCTCAACTAGAAACCTGTGTGATGGTACGGAACCATTCATGCGAGTCCAACTCGCACTTGGCCTTTTACCTATTATAAGTCAGTGTTTGACTACAATCCAACCTGCTGGTGTGGTGATGAAACCTTAATGGTGACCCCGCTGCCTTTAGCGTAACAAAATTCTATTCACTCTTGCCTTCATGATCACATATCGCAATCGAGTTTCTAGCCCAAATGCAAAGTAGCTATTTAGCGAGGAATCGTAGCCAGCGTTCTTGGCTCTAAATCGCGCGGAATAGTATGATATTTTAGTTATTCGTTTTTATTTTAATAATTATATAAATATTTGAGCAAAGATTGAATTTAACAGTTACAAGATTATGAAAGATTGTACTTATATAAAGAGTTATTATAATATTATGGAATTTATACATGATAATAACCCTGGGATTGAGGTAATTGTTTTTATTAATTATATGATGTCTTTCTCCAAAATTAAAACTATGTCTCCCTGGATTTCTTGCTGGTACTTCCTAAGGAGGGGTATTTTCCAAACCAGTGGTAAATTAAACATGACAGTGACTTTCAATAAGTTTTATTTATAATCTATCTTCTCTTTAAATAAAAATCAGCTGCTGTCCGTTAGTCTCGTTAAATTCGAAAACGCCTGAGCAATTTTGATGAATTTTTTGTGTGAGTTTAAGTGGGTGTCTGGATGGTTTAGATTCACAATTGCACCCGGTAGGTGGCGCTGTTATCAAAATCCAGAAATCACCCGTGCGAATCATTGAATATCCTTATGAGGCAATCTATGGGGAGGCCTATGTTTAGC
Source organism: Parnassius orleans (assembly GCA_029286625.1). NCBI lineage: Eukaryota > Metazoa > Arthropoda > Insecta > Lepidoptera > Papilionidae > Parnassius > Parnassius orleans. Next base: position 127,629 of record JAGSMP010000040.1, on the reverse strand, counting down.
AGTGGACTTTAGTAGGTTGTAACGGACCTAGACACTAACAAACTAGTTACTATGAAATTCAAGTATTATGAAATTCTACGAGTACTACAAGTGGGGCTTGCGGCGTATCCTTCTAATAGCGTGAGAGGAATTTAGTGAATAAAAACATATGTAACATACATAATATATTGTAAAATTGCAGATGCACCTTCTTGCACAGGTCGTCATCCAGATAAGCCGCATGTTAGAAAGTTTGCCTGAAAGTAGCCTCCACTCTTGAATACTAATTATTATTTGTATCTTTCTAGAATAATATTTATTTAGGATATTTTACTTGATAGAATAAAATAATTTCACATAATGTTCCCTAGATCGAATTTTGTAACGGCAGTCCGTCTCAACGGTGACTAGCCATCTGCGCATGACAGGATTATAGTGCACGAGTTTGACCAAAGAGATAGTCAAATGTGCATTTCCATTTAAAAGCTTCAGAAGTCGGTGCTAAGACTTAAAGCTCTTACTTCAGAAGTTATGTAGACATTATTTTATTCCTTTTGGTTTTTGAATTTCAGATTTTATTAAAAAATATTTTTTACATTTTGAGTGGATTCAGGAATGTCACAAGCAGAGGTAGTTTCACTAATATAAGCTATTAACGTTCATCTGGAGTGTCTAGGAGTCAGTCTGGATGGATGCTTTTACCTATTTCAGTCATCAAGAGGCATTGTGTTCTCTGTGAATGTGTGCGTGTCTTTTCCGGTCTTAGAGCCGTAGAAAGGGCATAGAAATTAGTATTATAGGCTGGGAAACTTGAAATTTTAGCCCTCAGTGGTGACAATGTACCTTTGTTAAAAGTTTATATCAGGTGTTCATGAACTGCGCTTATCACTTTGATTTTATAAAAGAAAACTCAGTAGTCGAAGTACGGATTCAAACCTAAGACGGTTCAAGTTTGCACTCCGCACATTTAACCATTAAGGTAATGTCGCTTGGAGGATAAACATAAAAAGCGGAATACAGCAAACGTAATAGGATTAATTCAACGAAGCGCGCGGTGTTACAAATTGCTGACTCGATTAAACTTCGAACGACTATCAGGTAACGTAGAATAGTTAACAAAACTACACAACTGTTTGATTAATTCATTTCAATATTTTTTCAAAACAACGATTGCAATGAAAGTGTTTTGTCGTAGATCGCGAACCTGTGGTTTAAAAAGTTCATGTTGCAACCACTGTATTTGTAGCACGAGTAGGTCGTCTCGACCAGATTAGGTCCACACTATTACAGAATATCAGCGTAAAATAGCAGCCAGGTTTAACAAAATGTCATATTTTTAAAATACTTTAAATGAGTCATCGTTAAAACATATATATAATTTGATCTCCGGGAAAAACTTTCACGTTCAAGTTCTCGGTTTTTTGAGCGAAAACCATAAAATATTTATCGATATTAGAAGAGGCATGTTATTGAATTAGATTCTTAATCGGTTATATTTTCATAAAGATTCTCTATTTTCTGACAAGAAGCAAAAATATTTCAAAGATAGTAGCCTTATGTCTATCGAATGTCGCCTGCTCAGTTCGTTCTGGACAAATATGAATGCAGCGGAGAAGGTACTGATGATATTTTTATGAAAATACTGCTTGTGTTAAATGGTGGGTGTAGAGAACTGAAGACCCTTTAAACTTGAAACGAAGCGTTCCATTTTAGTCCTCAGATATAATAAAACATCTGTCTTACCAGCATCCACTTGCCATCAAGTGGACTGTTTGCTCGTTTGTCACCCTTTCTCTTTAAAAAAAAACAATTTGTGCGGCCATTCGGAAAATGGGGGTCGTTAGCTACCCTGTGCTTCAAATTGATGATAATTGTGTTAAGTGGTGGTGAGGATAAATCTTATCCACATGTTTATTATTAGTTATATGAATCAGGGCTTTCCAAATAGAGTTCAGTTTTTTAAGTATTTGGTCCTTATATATGAAATTAGCGTTTTGTACAGGAGGAATATAAAGTAATTTTTTTTGTATAATATATTTTATTAATCAAAGTTTGCACCGTTGTTATCTATGCACTTTTGCCATCTCATAGGTAGTTCATTGATGCCTTTACTAAAAAACATGGGGCGAAATCAATAAACTCTTTGAAGCGGTTTGGACTGCCGCATCGGAGTTAATTATTTTCCTTATGAAGTTGTCCAAATTCCGGAAAAATTATAATCTGTTGGAGCAAGGTCCGGGAGTACGGTGGATGTCGCAGACATTCCAATTGTAGCTCATTTAACTTAGTGATTGTTTGTTGTGCAGTGTGTGGTCTTGCGTTGTCGTGAAGCAGCAGTGGTCTAGAGCGATTGACCAATCTCGTTGCTTAGCAGCTAGTTCTTCCTTCATGGTTTGCAGGTGCTAACAATAAATATCTGCCGCAATCGTTTGGCCAGATTTTAAAAGCTGTAGTGAACGACACCGGCGCTAGTCCACCAAACACTCTAAGTAACTTTCTGACTCAATTTTCGTTTAGGGCAGGATTGGCTGGGTCTCCAGGGTACAGCCATTGCGATGAGCGCTTCCGATTATCATACAGTATCCATTTTCATCACAAGTACTGATTCGATTTAAAATCCCTTCATTATTATGTCGGTTGAGCAAAGTAACACAGCAGTCGATGCGTGTTTGCAAGTTCGATTCACTCAATTCATGAGGTACCCATCGTTCAAGTTTTTTACTTTCCCGATTTGAAGTGGATTAATACAGTTTATCACTTACCCGAAGCCTGCAGCTATCTCTGAAGTGCTTTGAGATGGATCCGCTTCCACAATAGCCTTTAATTCGTCATTTTCTACTTTGGTCTCCGGTCGTCCTTGGGGTTGGTTCTGAAGGTCGAAATTTCCAGAACAAAACGTTGAAACCAAAAACGTACCGTGCTTTCTTTTGCGACACCAGCGCCGTACACATCATTAATCCTTCGAGCTGTTTCTGCAACACTGGTGCCACGGTAGAACTCGTACTCATAAATATACCGATATTTCATGTTTTCCATTGTGCGGTAATAAACGACGCCAAGGAAAAAAAGGAAAAATACAAATGAATGACTGTTTTCAAAACTCAAATGTACCAGCTAAATGAATTTATAAATTTGAATTTGGAATTCTTAACCAAGAGATATTTCAGATCAAAGTGGTCAGTACGACAAAACGCTAATTTCATATGTAAGGACCTAATATTATCATCATGATTAACTTTGGGAAAAACGCGATGTGTTTCTTGCTGGTTCTTCCCGAAACTGACGAAAATCCAACCAGTAGTAAAATTAAAATGAGGAATTATTTGTAACCTGTGTTGAATAAAAAATAATTTCAATCTATTCTTTTTTATTATATATTTGTTCGAAATATCTTTTGAATATTCAGGTCCAATACTATGTTAGGAATATAAGTTTCGGATTTAGTTTCTATAAATATATCATATGTATTTGTACACATACTATGCTTCTGAATATAAAGGAAACACTATAAATTTGAAGATAGTGAAATATTTGTAATGCTCTTTTACTAGTAAAAAGTAGAGTTTTTTTTTAATAAAATTAAAGAGGCAAAGGACTTACAGAGCACCTGATGATAATTATAGTTTCCTCAGGATAACGATAATTTATTACTTCACCGCGATTCACGTGTAAGCCAGCTCTAATTATTCCAAGTCGCTGGTGGTAGTGGTATAAGCTTATTAACTCATTCCATTCCATAGAATCGTAAGAGGCGACTATTGTATATATCTGAAAAAAACTTATGGATTTAAATAGATGGCCGTATAACTATTTCGCTTGCGAAAGACGTAAAATAGCATTCAGTCCGTACAAGTAAAGTGGTGACAACACTTTTTTTTAACTATTCTAAGCCTGTTTGACTACTATGGTACATGGTGATGCAGCCGAAGATGGTAAAGTGCAATGACTTAACATAAGCATTCTTGTCTTGAAGACACCTACATTGTAGTCTGATGTAAAGACAGATGCTGGCAACTTATTCCGCTACTTTGCTGTACGCATGACGAAAAATGAAGCAAACCGTTTGTTTCGGATGAGTGGTAAGTTTTCTTTGATCGTGGTAGAGCCACGCTGCAGCTATATTATGATTGTAGCACGAATGGGTTGGCTCGACCGGGGCAGGACCACGCTCTCACAGAATACCAGCGTAAAATAGCAGCTTAATGCTGCTGTGTTTCGTATGGTGAGTGTAGAGAACCGGAGACCCTTTTTACTGGAAAATAGGCATTCCATTTTAGTCCTCAAGGGTGGATATGTGGTAGGATAAATGTAGATGTCTATGGGCCACAGCATCCACTTACCATCAGGTGGACTGTGTGCTCGTTTGATTGACAATCTTCCATAAAAAATATACATTTCTTCTGAGCACAGGCATTATCTAATTTCTGAGAGGGTTATGGAACAATTAGTTTGCTGCACTACTCGAGTGCGTGTTGGCAGACTTAAGATCTATATATTGCACGCCTCATAACGCGAAGCGTTATTAGGTAGTGCTTTACTCTCGACACGTCAAAGTCAAGCAATTTTGTGTTCTTAAAATGCCTCTATCATAACCATATTGCACTTATACGATAATATGAGTAGCCGTATATCAAGTAAACACTAATTAATCCATCTTATATTCTCTAAAAAATCATTTTATATTGCAACTTTGTAAAAAACGGTTTGAAATTTTTTTACGTGGACGTCCGGATGTTGATTTTGTATGTGGTCACGATAACTCCCGAAAAAAGGACAAAGGTCGAAAAAAATCGATTTATTTTGGTAAACATTATTAATTTTTCCCTGTAGGTGACACTACCTGTTAAAATAATAGAGCACTAAATTTAAACCCCTTAAATAATATATTTTAAAAGTCAGGATTACAATTTATTTTTTTCATCAGAACTAAATGAAACGCTCATGAGTCGTGCGCTTTTGGATTTTCCAAACTATTTATAATTCTTCTGTGTATTGATTGTGTGTATTTGAGTGGGTCCCTGGATGGTTTAGATTTAGAATTGGACCCAGTAGATGGCGCTGTTGCGCTGTGTGAACCCGGGGCGGATTGCTACTATCCTCATAAAATTTTATTCATCAAACATGTAGGTTTACTCACGATGTTTTCCTTTATCATCTAACACTTTTAATCCACCGTGAAGTGAGAATTTAAGAGAATCCACTAATTCTATTACCCGTGGGTTTGACAGACAGAAATTAAACAGGTGATAGATAGACTATCCTGATAACAACTTAAAATAAGGGTATTTATGTTGGAGGCCTATTTTCAGCAGTGGACTTTGATAGGCTGCAATGTTTTTAAATGACGTGGTAAAACTGCACTTAAAATTGCAATTTACAATGTCATTGGTACCGGTGAGGATCGCATCGATTCTATATTCAGATTTGATCACATATAAATTTCAAGAAAAAAAATTATAAAAATAGGGGTGGTAATATAGGAAATGAATTTCCTAATTGAATTTCCTAATTTTAATATATGCATGCATGCCTTACCAGGTCGTCACTCCATCTATTGGGGGCGCTACACTTCGCCTACCTGTACAGGCTGCCACCGAGAACCTTTTTCCCCATCGGTTGTCGGTTCTTCGGTTAATATATATTAATTTATTAATGTATTGTAGTTATATAATATATTACCATAATAAAACTCTAACACGACGTCTGTCTGAACACGCATCACGCATAAACCTGTGAACCGATTTGGATGGCACTTCCACTGGCAGATAGCTGATGTTATAAGGTAATTTAGGTTACTTTTATTTTAGGGTTCCGCGCAAAAATTCCACTCGGGAAAGTTGCGGGAACAGCTAGTTGAAATAAATATAATGTTTCTGCGTAATAAGCTACTCGATTTCAATAGATTGAACTGTAATACTCTTCAGTGCACTCCAGCTCTGTTCGCAGAGTGCTGAGTGTACTACAATTTAGCTCATTACTCTTTGTGCTACGTCATGATACGTTTATGAACTTTCCTGTGCATCGATTCGAATTAACTTAACTATATTCTGTGATTCAAATCTGTTTTTTAAAACATATTACAGTTGTTATTCTTCACGTTATATATATTTTACACAAATGGTTTGCTTCATCGTTCATAATGCGTAGGTACAGCAAAAGTGGATTATAATGTGGTGTCTTTGGGCAAGAATTAATTTTGTTTAGTTAAGTCAGTTTGCTTTACCACCTTCGTTAGAATCAGCATTTACCATCAGATGGGATAGTAGTCAAGCGCTGTCTTATAATTGATGAAATGGATTTAAGGACGCGTTTTCAAAATTGATAGGTATAGAATTGAACTATTACATTGACACGGGTCACACACACAGTGTACGCACCGTTAGCTGCGGTGTGGAATCGTAATCAAGTAAAACATTTTGATAATTTGAAAGATTGATTTTTCTCATTTCATACCTTACAAAAATATATTACATACGAAATACGAATAGCTGCTCCAGAGGCTGCTAGGCACTAAAGCCCACTACTAGCAGTGAGATGGTGGCTTTGGACTTTGGGCTGGTTTTGTTAGTTATGATAAGACTTTAGCTTCGGACTTGGTGAAGTGACTTGAGTATACTTCGGTGACAGCTACTGGAACTCCTCGACGAGTAGTATTAGGTGTGCCAAGTTTGGGCTCGTTTTGTTAGTTATGATGAGAGCTTACCTCCGGACTTGATAGAGTGACCTGATGGTGTACTTCGGTGACTATTGCTGGAATTCCTGGACGAGTAGAACTAGGTGTGCCGAGTTTGGGCTCGTTTTGTTAGTTATGATTAGACCTAAGCTCCGGGCTTGAAGGAGAGACCTGATGGTGTACTTTTGACTACTGCTGGAATTCGGGACAGAGTAGAACTAGGTGTGTGCCGAGTTTGGGCTCGTTTTGTTAGTTATTATGAGACCTAACGTCCAGGCTTGATGGAGACGATGGTGTACTTCGGTGACTACTGCTAGAATTTCTGGACGAGTAGAACTTGGTGTGCCGAGTTTGGGCTCGTTTAGTTAGTTATGATGAGACTTTACCTCCGGACTTGATGGAGAGACCTGATGGTGTACTTCGTTGACCATTACTGGAACTCCTGGACGAGTAGAACTGGTGTGCCGAGTTTGGGCTCGTTTTGTTAGTTATGATGAAATCAACCTCGGGCACGATGGACAGACCTGATGGTGTACTGGTGACTACTTCTGGAACTCCTGGACGAGTAGAACTGGGTGTGTCTGTCACTACATCAAGTCCGGGGGTGAGTTCTTATCATAACTAACAACGAGGCCAAACTCGCACATAGTTCTACTCGTCAAGTTCAGCAACCTAAGTACACCATCAATCTCCATCAGCCTGGAGTGGGTATCATAATAACTAAGAAAACGAGCCCAAACTCGGCACACCAAGTTCTACTGTCCAGGAGTTCCAGTAATGGTCACCGAAGTACACCATCAGGCTCTCCATCAAGTCCGGAGGTAAAGTCTCATCATAACTAACAAAACGAAGCTCAACTCATCTAGTTCTACTCGACTAGAGTTCAGTAGCGGTCACCGATGAACACTTTCAGATCACTCCGCAAAGTCAAGACGAATAGGCATTTATATAATTATTTATATATATAAATCCCACTTACTATATTTTGTGTATGTATTGTATATACAGCGATCTTTATCGGCTGCTGCAATCAGGCAGGCGATACAGTATCCACTCATGACGGCGACCGAGCGCGGACTGAGGTTTCATCGAAATTTTTGCCAACAAATCAAAACAGGCACCAAAAATAAAATAACCCTTATTGCAATCCATTATGATTCATCCGTATTAAAATATATGTGAAAAAATAAGCATCAGTTTTATTTTTTACGACTATTTGTGACATTTTGATAAAAGTAAACACCACTATTTTTTATTGAATATGTTTGCCTACTTATAGTATTTTTAGAAATCTTAATATATGTTGATAATAGAACAAAAATGTTACCTAAACATGAGCCGGTATCGTTAATTTTGTAGTAAATGGCTAGGAAGATCGTATTTACAATATAAAAACTATTATTTTCAACAAAAAGTCACCACCATTTGAAGATGAAGAACCATTCCATACGTGGTAGCAATTAGCTATGTTTGATTTGGTTTAGTTTGTCACAAAATGTACCGAAAAACAATAATTTCCTGATTTGCAAACGCACCTTAAAACATTAACAAAGATTTTTAATATAAGTAATTATAGAAGGAAAATAACGCAGTCTATAAAATGAATTTTGTCACTTATTATCTTATTAATAACACTATTATCATTTTTAAATATTAAATCTTAAATTTAGAGTTGTAAAATATTTTAAAAATGGGCGGATGAATGTGCCCAAAACTGGAACGTACTAGATACATTAATTTATATGTACTTTGTTATTTTATGGGAAAATGCCTTAACGTATATTATGACATACCATGACAAGCACGTGTTTATGTATAATAAATAATAATATAAAATAAACATTCCCTCTTTTGTAAGCATCTAAAATTGGACTTGCTAACAATAAAATATCGAAATTTTGTAATAAATAGAGGCAGATATATGTCTTGAACGTCGAGTAAGTGAGAAAACTAGAAGACCGCGGTATCGACTGTCTTGGCGGCTTCTCTTTTTCAGGGATTTCTTCCATTTTATCGCCTTCCCTCAGAATCTTGTCATCTTCGGGCTCGATCTGGTCGTTGTTCTCTTGCTTTGATAAGGGTCATGAAGAATCTATGTTCAAGTTCTGAAGAGAACAGAGTCGAACGTGCTGGAGACTCTGGGAGTCGATGTACTTCGGAGTACAGGCTGTGATCTGTACTCCGAAATTACAATAGTATAGTAGTAGGTAGGTGTGTGGTGTGGGGTAGGGTTGCAGCTCGACCCTATACTGATTGAACGTCCGTAGCTCCAATATTGCTGACTACCCGTTTGTGTTCCTTGTTCACGAAGAAAACTCCTTTTCATCCATTCCAGCAAAGCGTACCGGAATACGGGATGCACCTATATACTAAACATAAACAAGATATTTAAAAAATTGGTAATGACGGTACAAATACCTTTAAAGTGTTTTTATACAGATAAAGAATAAAACTGCATGTGCGTTGGCACTTCCGAGGACGTAGACGAACTGCCTACTTTCTTCTGACATGTGACCAGCACAGCTATCTATGGACCACAGTATTCAATTACCATCAGGTTGACTACGTGCCGGTTTGCACCATTACTTCCATAATATAAAAATAAAACAATAAATTCAGAATTCTGTGTATACTTTTGAATAGTTATTATTAAATAATAAGTAGTTTCGATTATGACAATTGAGACTTTCTTACGTGCGAGCAAGCTTCTCACAGTGTTAGAAAGAAAATAATAATTTTGTCAGGATGACACCTGTTTCGATAAACTTGGATGGCAAATACAAAATTTCATCAAATCCTTAAAGTCGTTCCGAGAAACAAACAACATTATAAGTAATATACAAAATTGCTATCTCAGTACCAAGATAAAGAAATGTAATATCAGTCAAAGAAATTACCCACGGAATGTTATACTAGTGCCGAAATGAACAGCTTGTCCTGATCGCCACATAATATCCGGCCTACAACGGCAACGTTTCCAGGTGTTCGCTCCCTTCATCCCCGTCGTGGACCTGCGAGCTATATACATAAAATATTCACTAAAAACCGGTTGTTATTACAGGTACAAATATAAATAGATTTTTCATAAGTAAATAATAATATTTAAAAACAAGCTTAATAGTTAAAACAGTAATTTAAGAAACCCGACTGCGTAAAACAGTTTACTGAATAGTTAATAATTATTTTTCACGTTAATAATACCTACATATTATACGATTTTAAAACAACTTTGCCATAGCTTTATTATAAGTTTTTTAAACTTAAGCGAGAATGGTTGTTAATCAATTTAAATCGTTATAGATCCTGAATGTTCATTCAAAATCGAAAATTATTAGAGAAACCTAAAGATAATTTTTACAGACCTATTTAATGAAACCTCACTTGGCATAGTTCGACGAATGTCATTTTTTTCTTTTACATAATATGGAGTCTCGTTGTTGCCATATTGAATTTTGATTACTGTCCGACAGTGACACTCACAAGATTAACAGAAATCGATTGCCTATTTTAGCAGTGGAATTTGATATACATTTTTGGGAGATGGGGCAAACGGGCATGCGGCTCACCTGATGGTAGTGACTACCGACGCCCATGAACAACTGCAACACCAGGGAACCAGAGAAATTGCAGATGCGTTGCCGGCCTTTTAAGAAGGAGTAGGCTCTTTTCTTGAGTCCTAAGTCGTATCGGTCCGGAAAAATCGCTGGTGGTAATCGATTCCACAAAGAAGTTGTGCGAGGAAGAAAACTTCTTCTAAATCGCACAGTGGTGGACCACCAATCATCCAGATGGTATGGATGGTATCTCGAGTTCTGTCGCGATGTAAGATGGTGAAATTGAGGGCTGGAATTGGTCGAACAATTCCTCAGAGCACTCCCCGTGATAGATGCGATAAAATACGCAAAGAGATGCAACATCTCTACGCAGTGCCAGTGAGTCAGACGATCGGAAAAACTCGGTCGTCGACGATTCGAGCCGCTCTGCGCTGGATGCGGTCAAGTGGAAGCTGGCACTAGGGGCCCTGAGAGATGGGAACAGTATTCCATGTGGGGCAAAACTGCGCCTTGTAAAGTTGCAAGCGGTGTGCTGGCATGAAATACTGTCCCGCTCTGCTGAGCACGCCAAGCTTTTAGAGGCCAATTTGGCCTTCTCTTAAGTGACCACAAAACTGTACATCACTCGATACCGACACCGAGGATTTCGATACTGGCTGAGGCAAAAGGATAGTGCCTTGAAACTGAGGAGATACCACAAAGCGGATCTTTTAGCGTTAAATGCGCAAACTTGTGTCTTCTGGGATTGAACTGGACTAGATTTAGTTGTTTCAGTCTGAGACTTTGTTCAACAAAGTCTCGTTTCAGACACAAGTTTGTTCCGGTACTCAGCAACGTTTTCCCGAGAAATATTGGCACGGCCGGTGAAAGCATCACCAGTGCTGTCGTTCGCATAGCAATGAATGTTACCGGTTTGCAACATATCATTGATGTAGAAGAAACAGCATTGGTGATAGCATGCAGCCTTGTGGAACACCAGCGTTAATGGGCTTGTAATCGGCATGCACCGTCTACTACGACCTTGATTCTCCGATCTGCAAGAAACTGGTGATCAATTGCAAATATTCTCAGGAAGCCCATAGAAAGGAGTCGAAAGAAGCGCTTTGTGCCAAATCCGACCGAAGGCCTTCACACGTCTAAAGTAACGGCCAACGCTCTCCTTTGACCCACTGCTCCGCCCATCTATGAGTTAGGTAATCTAGAAGATCACCAGCTGAGTGACCTCGACGGAAACCGTACTGGCGGTCACTAATAAGCTGGTGATCCTCAAGGTACCGCATGAGCTGGCAGTTAATATCAGTTTGGAGAACAAGGATGTGATAGCGATAGGACGGATCTGACGGTCTCCTTTTTAGGGATCGGTGCACCAACGCTGTCTTCCATGAGTTTGGGACTACGCCTAGGAGTAGGAGTACCGGAAAAGACGCGTTAAAACCGGTGCCAACTCCAGAGCACACGTTCAGCACAATAGGTGGGACTCATCAGCCCACTCGACTTGTTGACGTCCAGGAGAGGAGTGCTTACACCAAGCACTGTGTAAACAGCACTTCCTGCATGGAGCACTCACACCGCGGGATGGTAGGCGGTGTGTTCCCCGTCATCAAGAGTCGAGTTGAAGCAAAAAGAGAGCCAGATCGGCTTCCTTGCGTCATGGGCAGTGAGTCGTCCACCCTGTGCAGAGATGGCAGATGGCTGTTAGAGTTCCTTGGACAGCCTTGGCGAGAGACCAGAATGCACGTGTTTCCGAAGGGAGGCGAACTAGTTTTTTTTTTTTTTATAGCATAGGGTGACAAACGAGCACACAGTCCACCTTATGGTAAGGGTACTGTGGCCTATAGACATCTACATTTATCCTCAATTAAGAATCAAAATGCATGCGTTGTCACCCCTGAGGACTAAGATGGAATGCCTCTTTTCCAGTAAGAAGGGTCTCCGGTTCTCACACTTACCATATGAAACACAGCAGCATTGAGCTGCTATTTTACGCTGGTATTCTGTGAGAGCGTGGTCCTACCCCGGTCGAGCGATCGTGCCATGCTAACTATAATATAGTTGCAGCGTGGCTCTACCACGTAAGAAATTTTTTCTTCTGAAAAGTTTCTCGCCAATTCTGCCGATGTGCTCTGATTGCCTGGCGATGACACTTTGAAGGACCTGGAGGCGGAATTATACTTTTTAAGAGCGCTGGTGTTTACATCCCGGGAAGTTGATACGTCAGCCCAGGCCCGGCAGCACTCCTGCTTATAGCGTGATGCAAGTTACAGGAGCGACCAAACCATGGCTGAGTTCTGCCTCCGAAAGGCATATGATGGAATAAATAATTCCATTACCTGAAGTACCACATCAGCGACAGAATCAGTAACAACGTTGGGATCATCCGGCGAGAACCAAACCACCCCCAAGGGTAGGATGCAAAAAGACCGCATCCCATCCCAATCGGCCGACCTATAGTGCCAAACACGGCGGCGAGCTGCAGATCGCAACTGCGATGGGAGCGTGTGGCACCGTACTCCGGATCAAACAATGGTCCGAAGAGCCAAGAGGGCATCGACGGAGACCTGATATCCGTCCGGATGAGAGGTCAACAGAAGGTCCAACAGGAAGGTACATGGTCCTCGACATCTGGGATACGCGTAGGCGAAGCAACCAGTTGTGTCAGACCATATGTTGCAAAGTCATAAACAGATCGTTCATGACTTTAAACGGTATGATCGGTTAAACGGGAACCAAGCAATTCAGCGTGGTGGGCGTTAAAATCACCGAGCATCACGATCTCTGCGGAAGGACCTGTTGCAGCACGGCGTCTGCAGCCATTTGGACGTGGTCGATGAGTCGGTCTGTGTCGGCATTACCGCTGGGATCTATTGAGGCACCCTTAGACGCGGGATGGTCGTCGCTGCCTACGCGCAGTCATAGGATGGACAGGTCCGTACCTTCAAGACTGCCGAGGCGTCGAAAACAGATGTCTCTCTGACGTACACAAACTCCAGCGGGGCACAAAGTGTTCCATTTGTACCCTGTGTCTCGGTTAGAAATAGCAGGCCGGCTTTGCCGTCTCAGATAATAGTGGACGGCGTTAAGGTTTGAATGAGTCCCTGATATTGCAGAAATCCACGGAGCATGGCGGTTGCCTTTGTCTTTGCTCCGGTTGCCCAAAGCAGATTTCGTCTTGAGCGGATTCCCCAGAATACACGGGACAGCCTGAGCACCCACACTCAGAAAACATAGGGTAGCATGGGCGTGGATGCTCAGCGAGGATTCTCCAGGGATGCTGGTACCTCCTGGGGTAGTCTTCCGTATCACTCCACCATTTTGATGGAGGATTGGGCTTCCGGCCACCACTCACTGAGGCGAAATGCAGAGTGAAATAAAAAGAAAAGGCGAAATTAGACAAAAGGTGACTTTCAATAAGTATTATTTATAATCTATATTGAATAAAAAAGTTTCTGTTTTGTTTCTGTTTCTAAAGTAAACCTGCTTCACGCAGGTACTCTGTGAGGTCGTGGTACCGCCACGGTTAGAGCCAGCCCATCCATGCGACAGCAAAATCTGCCGCGTGGCTCTACCACATTACAAAACTTTCAATAATATTAAGACTAAAAGTGAAAGTTGATTCAATTTTTAATCATACGGTCCATCATCATCATCATCGTCATCATTACAGCCATTTACAAGTCCTGCTGCTAAACATAGGCCTACTGCAGAATACCACAAAGCACGGTGCTCACCACTCATTCATTTAGGCTGATGAAAAGATCTCTACGTTCTTTCTAATTCTATATTCTATACGTATATCAATTGAACCGAAAATCGTTTCCCAATTATCTACAATAAAGTTAATAATAGATCAAAAGCATGAACTATTTCTCAATCAAGCATCATAGTAAGCATTGGAACGTAATTTGGATACAATGTGTGCGCTCAATAACACGAACGTGATTCGTTTACGTAATTCCAAACCTTTGGAAAAATCGCTAGTTACAAGGTCGGTATTTTAAATGATCCAGAAATTAAAAGGAAAATATTTTTTAACTTTAAGAAAACAAGTGACAAGTAGGAACATACAGTTCAGCTGATAGATTATGATCATGATGCTTCACAGTCTGTAATTATAAATGGTCTCTATGCCATTTATACCGAAATAAACCTGTGCAAAGCATTAAAATATGGCGGCATACGGACGCAAAAAAGTGGAACCCCTTTTCTGTAATTCCACCTAGCTAATTCACCAAACTCTCAAGGGATATAAATTAAATAGAACGAATCGAGTCTAATGCCGCTGCGGTCCAAAACGAACTACACTTAACATGAGCTCGCCAGTGTCTACGTATCAAACACATTTATTACCTATATTGCCACAGTAATATGAACCAAAGTCCTGCGTATGTTTGGTTGTGAAAACAAGGCATTGATACAGCATAAAGCTTTGTTTCGTACGTTCGATACACACTAAATTCTACAATAACGTATTCCTCCATAGTAAGAATACAACGTACTTATTTATAGGTATTCACGTCCTGATTGTTTTGTTGTATGTTTGTACTATATCGTTTACGTGGTAGACACGCTTCAACTATATTATGTTTGTAGCATGAAGAATAGTCAGCTTGATTGAGGAAGGAATACGCTCTTATAAAATACCAGCATGAAATACCAGCTTTATGCTGCTGGTTTCGTAAATAGAGCGGAGAGGTACCTTTTACTAGAAACGAGGGTTTCCAGCGAGGTGACAATGCATTCTACATTTGCTTCATAATCAAGGATAGATATAAATGTCACAGCACCTACTTACCATTAGGTAGACTGCATGCTCGTTTGTCACCCTACTCTAACAAAAGGAATTTTTATTAGACAAGTCTTGTGGAGGCAAGATCGTATTATGTTTAACTAAAACCCTATGATCAACCATCTTTCCGCCTATGATCCTTTATTTACTGGGTGTAAGATTCCATTTCAGCCTAAGTCTGTCTTGATAGGCACCACCCTTTCACCTATTTCAGTAAACAAAATCTCCCTGTGATGTATGCTACAACGAAACAAACCCTATGATGTAGATACAATTCTTGAAAAAAATATTTAAAATTATATGCAATAATGCGTAACACAAAACAATATTTACTTCGTTTAATTTCCTTACCATTTTCATTAAAGTTAGCCTCTTGTACAAACAAAGGAGACGCTAAACTTTAAAGATTATTTAATTTTTTTTAACACCGCGTACCTTAGATAAAATGTTTGTTTTCTTAAAATCTCGTTTCGCAACGGTTTAATTAGACGGTAAAAGAAAACAATTTTGGAAGTAATTATCAGGTGAATAATGCTACATTTAATTAGGTCTTATTGAATGCTGAAGTGGAGATATTAATTCGTTCAGTGAATGAACCTAATAGTAAATTTTATCCTTGCTTTCCATGAAAATATTTAAAGTGGTTTAATTTTATGCCTCCAACCGCGAAGGGCGGTAAGAAATAACACTTCCTCATATCATCCCCCGGGCGTCGTAAGGGTGACAGAAATAAAAACAAAGAGATGGGCAGCATCTTCCTTTAAATACTAAATAAAATAAATAACTGCGACGCGAAAGTAGATTTTGAAGACTGTAATTGTATGATAGTTTCATGCCAATGTTTTATTCAAAATTTTACTAGAATGATATGATCTATAACATAAATATATGAAGTGATCTTATAACCTATTATATGAGTGAATATAAACTTTTGTATAATAGCTGTTCTAGAATGCTATAAGTTAGTCCTGAAAAGTCTCATAGAATTTTGCAACTGAGTCACGATGCAAAATTCGATTTTTATAATACCTAGATTTCTATGGTTCAAATGATATTTAAAAAATAGCAAATAAATAGGCCTATTGTCATGTTGTGGTGGTGTAAGAATATCCACTACCCCATATCGTCGCGTAGATATCGTGGGGGACAACAAATGGAAATAAACTAGGAGATGGGCAGATGCGCCTTTCTAATATATTAAAAAAATATCGGTTGCCAACCCGCCTGCGCCAAGCGAGGCAACTATGGGAAATATGGGGTATATTTATCTCGCATGATATTTACCTCGCTAAGATGCAATCTGTGGGGGAGGCCTATGTTCGGCAGTGGGTTTTGATAGCCTAATATAATATAAATGGTTGATAATGACCCCACCGGTTATAGAGTGTACCTTCTAGCTGTTTCTTAAATAATTTTGTAAGTCATTTTACAAACCGTGTTTTTATTATATAATAAAAGTCCCGTTGGATTTCTCACTGGTTCTTCCAAGGACATAGGTTTTTTTTCAGACCATCGGTAAAGTAAAAAAAAATAACCCAATAAATATTAATTTTAATCTATATTAAATTATAAATGATATTCTATTCTATTCTAGTGCGTGGTGGAGGACTATGTCCTCCGAAATATTTTAGGGCTGGCGGGGATAAAACGCGGGTTGATCGCGTACACGTCTGTTAGAAACTTCTCCCGAAATAATTTAAATAAAAGGAATATTAATCAATATTGATTGTTACGTTATAAAAATCACTGAACACAGTTAAGTAAATACGAAATATCCCAAAATGGTGGCGAATCGAGACGCATTTGGTATGTACAACAACTTTAAGAAACGAAATACTAGTAGCTTCTATATAATATGTAACTATTCTATCACGTGTGTATTTTACAGCGGTCGCTTAGCCCCTGAGCTAGCACGACTCTGAAGTCACAATGAATATTTAAGATTGTACACATAAAAAGTGAATGTATGTTCTATTTGAACACCACAGTTAATATTCTTTGAAGTATTTCAAAAGAATATTAACTAATGATATAAAAATAATACAACAGTTTGGCAATGTTTGCCTGTTTTCTCTGTTAATAGCTTTATAAATCGTGGCGTAATACTAGCAGATAAAGTACTGGAGTTCAAACTTTATTGCTACGTATTCAGGAAAATTAAACCTGACGCTTCGTCATTCAAGAAACAAAAATTAGCTTTGAATAAAACATAATGCTGACTACAAAGAACTAAAAAGAATAAAAATTATTTTACATTCTGAAGTCGGTGCTAAAATATTATATGGTGCATAGAGAAATGAGATAATATTGTGTTTTTAATCTTACTTTGAAATCAGATTTCACTTCTCATTAAAATTTATTTTTTAACCCTTTTGAGTGGACTAAGGCACTAACTAAAATGTCGTATAGGTAGCTTCATTATAATATTCATTACCAATTTTCCCACCTTTAGGGATGGAATATTTACATTTATTATTTCTTCTGACACAGTGTACAATTATATTATCCTTTAAAAGTTTTGAAATCTCAATGTCTTCGAGTCACATTAGAAACTTGATCCCTATTTTGCTACCCATATGGAAGAAATGCTTTCTCCAAATTTGCCGTGGAGTATAACTTATTTAATATTAAATATTCTTAAAATGAGTTCGACATTGACGAAGATATTGCATGTAAAATATAAAATATACCTACAGTCAAATTGAGAATCTCCCTTATTAAAGATGGCTAAAAATGATTACTAACATATTACTATTCTGTAATTTTAAATTTCATAGTCTCTATGGACTCTTTTACTCCGTTTTATAATCGTAATACAATTCTTCAGTAACTTCATGAATATTATTTTCGTAATAACTCGACTTTATATAATCAGTTTATCTTTATAATTTCTTTTATACGTATTGTGTTTCGAGTGTACCGTGAACGATGGTGGTGTGGGCAGATGTGATTCGATATGAAAACTTTCACATCAATATTACATCGACAGTCTAGTCCTTAGTTGAACAAAGGCATACAGTATAGGCACAGAAATCCAATGTGAAATAGCAGCATGATGCTGCTGTGTTTGGCAGTGGGAGTAAAGGAGACTCTTTTACTGGATCGGTTCTTTACACTCACCATGGAAACAGCATTAAACTGCTTCTTACGCTGGTACTCTGTGAGGCGTGGGCCTTCCTCAGTCGGCTCGACCATTCGTGCTACAACCATAATGTAGCTGCAGTGTGGCACTACGATGAAGAACCAACATGCAGCTGTTATAATTATTATCAACATTAACAGCCAATCAAAAGTCTACTGAACAAAACCTTATAGAAGGTCTCATAGGTTTTATATTCGTATGGTGAGTGTAGAGAACCGAAGACCTACGAGTTATTATTTGAAATTAGGCATTTCATCGTAGACCTCAAGGGTGATAATGCATCTGTATTTTGATTCCTACCTCGCTAAGATGCAAATATATAATCATAAATAATCTATTGTTATATTTAAGATAGATTATTTCTCAGTCTTCATTCTATTTGTTGAAATTGAGTTGGTCCAGTCAATGCACTGTTTTATGCTCTTTCCTTAATCTACTACCGAGCGGGCTTTGTTCCAGTTTATAGTCGAGTCAACAATTTGATCTGCTTTCGTATTAAATCCATTCAATAATAAAAACGTTTCTATAGTTAATTTAATATAAAATACAATGTTGTAATAATATTTTATAAGAATTCCATAATTGGAATAAATTTATTACAAATTTTTAATTTTCTTCGTCAAGCAGGATTTTTCTATATTGGCTTAATCGATGAACATGTATTTGTAGGTAAGGACATGAAAAAAGCGAGAAAGTGTGTCAGAACTGTTCCAAATGGAAGTTCTAGACTCTGCCTACGTTTCTCAGTAACAGCGTGACTGTATATATATATATATATGTATAATTACAGGATAAGCATTCCATCTTAGTCCTCGGAGGTGACAACACATCTGTAGCCGACTTACTATCAGGAGGACTGTAATATAAGAATACCAGCGTAAAATAGCAGCATAATCTTATGATGAGTGTAGAGAATCGAAGACCCTTATTACTGGATACGAGGAATTCCATCTTAGTTATCAGGGTGACCACGCATCTGCATTTTGATTACTTATCGAGGAATGCAGATGTCTTTGTAAGTCTTATTCTTTAAAAATAAAACTTTATACTTGGATAAACATTTGATATGTAGGTACTACAAGTTCTCCATCATCAATTTCAAGCTACAATTACTGTAGTCTAGGACAAACAATTCCAGCTACAACAATGAAGGCTTTGTTTGGCAAGCGAATCCCCTTCATTTGATGTCAAGCTTACGCACACAACTAATGATTACTCCGATATCCGATACGTACAAGATAATGGGGTTTCGCACTATGCATACCCCATAAGTATATATATATATATATATATATATATATTAATGAGTCGCTCGCGTCCGTAGGCTTCGACCAGCTAACTCTAGGCCCACCCTACACGTGTCCCCCGG
Organism: Parnassius orleans; assembly: GCA_029286625.1. Classification (NCBI taxonomy): domain Eukaryota; kingdom Metazoa; phylum Arthropoda; class Insecta; order Lepidoptera; family Papilionidae; genus Parnassius; species Parnassius orleans. The sequence continues at coordinate 108,126 of JAGSMP010000040.1, read as the reverse complement.
GTGGTGCTAAACGAACGACAAAGCCGAAAGTATAGACTCGGCTCCTCGCCGTATGGTAGCGGCGTAAAAGCTACAACCCCTTAGTTCGCACCATGAGCCAACAAATCAAAGTGGCCCCGAGTTCCCGGCGCCCCTTTAATGGGGCAGGGGTCCGAAGAATCTCCGGGAGAAAAACCGGCGACACGTTCTATCTCCTGGAGGGGCGAAAAGTGGATTGCGGAGGCCCGTCTGGCTACGCTGAATGTATGTGTGAATGATAAGATGGATGAAGTATGCGAATGATGAATGATAGAGGAATAGATGTCTTGTGTAAATGAGACGAAACGAAAGGCAAAGATGCCACTGCACATGGCATATACCGCTTACTGGTCTGGTGTAGACGAGACCGAGCGGGCATGCCAGGAGTCGGTGTCATCCTTTCAGAAATAATGGGTCAATGTGTGAAAGGTATGAATGTGTGTGCCCAAGGCTGCTATGGATACGAATAAAAGTCGGCTTAAAGAGTTGTTTATGCTGGGGTGTACGCCCATACATCTAAGCCCACTTATATCCGAGAGCAGTTTTGGGACATGGTAAGGATGGTGTTGATTGAAATGTATGGAAATGAAAATATTATTATGTAAGGAGATTTTAATGGAAGGGTTGTGGTGAAGAGGTATGGTTATGAAAGGATAATAAATAAATATAATAAATAATAAAATAAATGTCCCTTATAAATCCCTAATAAAAACATTAATTTAATACAATATACGTGGTAGAGCCACGCTGCAGCTATATTATGGTTGTAGCACGAATGGGCCACAGCATCCACTTACCATCGGGTGGAGTGTGTGCTCGTTTGTCACCCTTATTCTGTAAAAATATGTTTAATGTAAATTAGTAATAAACTGAAAAATTTACTTATTATTAAATACTTACTTTATAATAAACTTTTCATGAAAACTCGCCATCTTTTTAGTTAATGCTCATTTACTTTTAATCAGCCTTACTGCAACATATTTTTGTTTCAAGAATGCCATAACAGATGTCTCTTTCATACGAATGTTATGGTTGATAATGGTAAGACTTTTTATAGTCAATATTTCGACACCAAGACTAAGGGATTATAATTTCGACTGTGAATTCTTTTTATTTGTTATTTGTAGGTACTTAATATTATTTTAGGTAACACATGCTTATATAGAGGTTCGCTAGGTAACCGATTTATTAAAACCAATTGATTGTAGACTTATTCAGAAATGGCAAAGGGTTTGAAGAGTTTGTACTGTAATTAACCTGGGTACTAACTGATTCAACGCGAGACTGTTAACAATACAATAGTACTAAGGTCAGACGTAACTGCATATACTAAGGCGAAAGCTCCTGTTTCCAAGTACTTACCTTTCCGGGGACCAGAGCAACACTTATTAAGGTCACTGGTCAAGGTGATTCATCAACTGGCAGAAAAACAAATATTTGGTAGTACCCGTGTTGTGGCGGGCAAGAATACCCACTACCTCATATTATCTTCCCGTGGGTGTCGTAAGAAGCGACAGAGGGAAACTGAGGCAGAAGATGGGCAGCAGCATCTTTTTGATAACAGCAAAATAACAATAAAAAACTGCGGTTTTGCCAGCCGCTCGCCAAGTGGCAACTATGGCAATATACCACCATGATAATTATGAAGAGACGGCCCCAGTGGCGACCAAAGGTAACGGCAGGGGCTGGGAGTGCTAAGAATCTCCGGTGGAGGTTCGGTTGCCACCTAAGACGACTCGACTTGGCAACATATAACTCACATACCCTGAGGACTGACGAGAAGATCCTGGAGCTGGAAGAAGAGATAGACAAGTTACGCTGGTATATTATAGGATAATCCGAGGTCGAAGAGAGGACGTAAACCTCGAATCTGGCAACTTGTTCTATCACCGGGAGGGTGACCATCTGTCTCAAGGAATCGGATTTATTGTCCACAAGTCTCTCGTTAACAACGTTGTAAAGATTGACAGCGTGTCGACGAGGATTGCGTACCTTATACTTAGAATCACCAAACGGTATGCGCTGAAGGTCATAGCATTTGCACATGATTGTGACCCGACTATAACACGTAACTAAATCTTAAAGCATCTTAAAAGTATTTTTTACATGATATACCTACATTATAATTATTATAAGAATTAGTGACAACATAAATGACAAATATTATCTCAAAATTGATCGTGATATGTACGATGATTTAATTTCACTTGTTTACGTAGAATAATATTGCGAGCATCAGTTTTCTGTCAAAATATGCATTGAAAAAGCCAAATTTTTAATGGGCTCGCGAAACCTGTAGAATTTTCAGTAATTTATCTTACTCAAGTGCATTGAAATTTGAAGGTTAATTTTCAGTTTCTTTTCGATTTAGTTATTGGAACTTGTAGTTAATTTATGAGTGCATGAAATGCAAAAGGAGGTGATTTATAATGAAATGTATGCTTTTTAACATAAGAAAAATCATTGTTTTATTGACATACATTCATCAAATACTGCCATGTAATGGCGATTTTTTATAAAAGAATTAGACGTCTACTATATCCATTATAACGGTTTTAGAAATAGTACGGCGATAGTGATAATTATTTTAGAGCTTTAAGATCTACAGTCACCGAACTATGGAGTTTTTTACTTGTTTTGAGTTAAAAGAGTACTTTAAAAAAATCGTTTTACTATCGAAACACTTTAGGGTTCGTTTGTAATTTGAATTAATTTTCTGTTAAACACGCAAGACAAAATAATTAATAATTCGTGTAAATTATTAAAGGTCTTGTACGGATTTTATTAATGGTAATACAGGATAGATTAAAAACTCTTATAAGTATTACACAAGACAAGGCTTTTCCACCAAAGACCACATACATACTATAAATGACTTTCAATCAATATTTTTGTAATTATATTGAATAAAATTACTCTATTCTATGTATTCTAATGGTCACAGTCACTATAAAACTTCGATCACGTGACCGAAAGATATTCATAATTTTAACGAACCAATAGTTAGACATATATAGACACCCAAACCATAAATAACAATGCTGTAGTAATAGTATTCATAATAAAAAATAGTTTTTTAATAACTGACAGACAAGCTCAACCACAGACCTAGGTACCCTTTTCTAAAGATAATTTAAATTATATTGCCAATATCAATATTAAATTGTAACTGAACTGTCAGACTCTTTAGACAAATAATTGAATCTAGAAGAGGCCTCCCCGGTTTTACCATACTATGTCACTAATAAAAGTGCCTACATTTCTGATCCAAATAAATTTTAGATATACATTGAGGGTTTTCTATGATAATCTATTTAATACTCACAGTTCATTGTGCAATGTATAACGCATTAAGCAAAGACGCTTAGAGATATTACGATAGAACGTTGCATACTAATTTTTCAATTTAAATGAAGCAATGAATAATAAACTAAGAGGAATCCTCACAATTGCTTTGAAAGAACATATAATTTGTTTCACAGAGTACTTGTAATTTATCTTTCAGTTTTCATTTGCCTTTAGCTAAAGCTTTTTGTTATGAAAACTCGAAAGAAAACCCCAATATGTTTGAGATCAATGATTTTATAGAGATCATGTTGAAAAATGATTAGCAGATGTTAGTTGGTAAAATGGTAAAATATATAAGCTTAATACAGCTGTGTTTCGTATGACGAGTGTAAAGAACCAGAGACCCTTTTTCACTGAAAACGAGACATTCCAATTAAGTCTTCAGGGGCGACAACATATCTGCATTTGGATTAATAATCAAGGATAGATTTAAATATCTATGGGCCACAACATTTTCACCATCAGGTGAACCGTGTGCTAGTTTGTTACTCTTATTCTATAAAAGGACAGACTCAGAATGAGCTGAACTGAATTGATGGCGAGATATGAGTATCTGAGGAAAATACTATGTTATACTGTCTATAGTCTCTATATTTTGTTATAGAGACTATAGGTCCTAACATCAAGCGCGGTGAAGGTTCTAAAGAGCTGTTTTGAGACTGGTTATCGACGCTGTTGACAGAGGACTGTTTCTTTTCTTTTAGGGTTCCCGTTCACAAGGGTAACCAACGGGACCCTATTACTAATCCTCCACTGTCCGTCCGTCCGTCCGTCCGTCTGTCTGACAGTTGAAAATTTAACAGAATGTGTATTTCTGTTGCCGCTTAATAACAAATAATAAAAATGAAAATAAAAATAAAAGAGGGCTCTCAACTAGAAACCTGTGTGAGGGTACGGAACCGTTCATGTGCGAGTTCAACTCGCACTAGCTGGTTTTTTCCTATTATAAGTCAGTGTTTGACCTCAATCCAACCTTCTGGTGAAGTGGTGATGAAACCCTTAATGGTGACCCCGCTGCCTTTAGCGTAACAAAATTCTATTCACTCTTGCCTTCGACTCACATATCGCAATCGAGTTTCTAGCCCAATGCAAAGTGTAGCTATTTAGCGAGGAATCGTAGCCAGCGTTCTTGGCTCTAAATCGCGCGGAAGAGGGCATATGATATTTTAGTTATTCGTTTTTATTTTAATAATTATATAAATATTTGAGCAAAGATTGATTTAACAGTTACAAAGATTATGAAAGATTGTACTTATATAAAGAGTTATTATAATATTATGGAATTTGTGCATGATAATAAACCCTGGGATTGAGGTAATTTTATTAATTATATGATGTCTTTTCAAAAATTAAAACTATGTCTCCTGGATTTCTTGCTGGTACCCTAGGACCGACGTATTTTCCAAACCAGTGGTAAATTAAACATGACAGTGACTTCAATAAGTTTTATTTATAATCTATCTTCTCTTTAAATAAAATCAGCTGCTGTCCGTTAGTCTCGTTAAATTCGAAAACAGGCTCGACATTTTGATGAATTTTTTGTGTAGGCTTAAGTGGGTGCCTGAATGGTTTAGATTCACAATTGCACCCGGTAGGTGGCGCTATTATCAAGATCAGATGCTTAGTGCGAATAATTGAATATCGCCCTATAGGGCAATCTATGGGGAGCTATGTTCAGCAGTGGACTTTAGTAGGTTGTAACGGACCTGAACACTAACAAACTAGTTACTATGAAATTCAAGTATTATAAATTCTACTCCAAGTGTGGGGCTTGCGGCGAATCCTTCTAACAGCGTGAGAGGAATTTGTGGAATAACAAACATATGTAACATACACAATATATTCTAAAACTTGCAGACACAGCACCTTCTTGCACAGGTCGTCGCATCCAGATAAGCCGCATGTTAAAAAACGTTTGCCTGAAAGTAGCCTCCACTCTTGAATACTAATTATTATGTGTATATTTCTAGAATAATATTTATCTAGGATATTTACTTGATAGAATAAAATAATCAAGGGTATATTTGAATGTCCCGGAGAAATACGTGTGGCGAAGGCGGCGGCTGCGGCTGCTGGCGGTGCCACGCGCCTCGCTTGCTGAGGGGCGCCGTGCACTCGCGCCACCAGACTAATTAACCTTATCCATGAGGAAGTTGACATATTCGTATGTTCTGTGAGTGAATTCACAAGGGCGGCATTATTTATAATGTTACAATAATTAAAATGTTTACTATTTTCACTAGCGCATTAGGTCATTAGATCCTGTAATGTTAGTGATAAGTTTGGCTGAATAAATAAATAAATAAATTTTCACATAATGTTCTCTAGATCGAATTTTGGTAACGGCAGTCTGTCTCAACGGTGACTAGCCATCTGCGCAGGACAGGATTATAGTGCAAAGTTTGACCAAAGAGATAGTCAAATATGCATTTCCACTTAAACGCTTCAAGAAGGTTGCTAAGACTTAGCTCCTACTTCAAGCTTTATGTAAAATATTTTATTCCTTTTGGTTTTATGAATTTTAGATTTTATTAAAAATATTTTTAACATTTTGAGTGGATTCAGAATGTCACAAGCAGAGGTAGTTCCACTAATACTAGCTATTAACGTTCATCTGGAGTGTCTAGGGGTCAGTCTGGATGGATGCTTTTACCTATTTCAGTCATCAAGAGGCATTGTGTTCTCTTGTGCATGTGTGCGTGTCTTTTCCGGTCTTAGAGCCGTAGAAAGGGCATAAGCCAGTATTTTTAGGCTGGGAGGCTTTCAATTTTAGCCCTCAGTGGTGACAACGTACCTTTGTTAAAGTTTATATCAGGTATTCATGAACTGAGCTTATCACTTTGATTTTATAAAGAAAACTCAGTAGTCAGTACGGATCCACACCTAAGACGTTTCAAGTTTGCCACCTTTAACCATTAAGGTAATGTCGCTTGGAGGATAAAAATAAAAGCGGAATACAGCAAGCGTAATAGGATTAATTCAACGAAGCGCGCGGTGTTACAAATTGCTGACTCGATTAAACTTCGAACGACTATCAGGTAACGTAGAATAGTTAACAAAACTACACAACTGTTTGATTAATTTATTTCAATTTTTTTTTCAAAACAAGGATTGCAATAAAAGTGTTTTGTCGTATGGATCGCGAACCCGTGGTTTTAAAATGTTAGAGCCATGTTGCAACTTTACTGTATTTGTAGCACGAGTGGGTCGTCTCGACCAGATTAGGTCCACACTCTTACAGAATATCAGCGTAAAATAGCAGCCAGGTTTAACAAAAATATCGTATTTTTAAAATACTTTAAATGAGTCATCGTTAAAACATATATATAATTTGATCTCCGGGAAAAACTTTCACGTTCAAGTTCTCGGTTTTTTGAGCGAAAACCATAAAATATTTATCGATATTAGAAGAGGCATGTTATTGAATTAGATTCTTAATCGGTTATATTTTCATAAAGATTCTCTATTTTCTGACAAGAAGCAAAAATATTTCAAAGATAGTAACCTTTTGTCTATCGAATGTCGCTTGCTTAGTTCGTTCTGGACAAATATGAATGCAGCGGAGAAGGTACTGTTGATATTTTTGTAGAAAACTGCTTGTGTTATATGGGTGGTGTAGAGAACTGAAGAACCTTTAAACTTGAAACCAAGCGTTCCATTTTAGTCCTCATATATAATAAAACATCTGTACAGCATCCACTTACCATCAAGTGGTCTGTATGCTCGTTTGTCACCCTTACTCTTTAAAAAAAACAAAGACCTTGCGTTTTTCATCAGAACTAAATGAAACGCTCATGAGTCGTGCACTTTTGGATTTTCCAAACTATTTATAATTCTCCTTTGAATTGATTGTGTGTTTTTGAGTGGATCCCTGGATGGTTTAGATTTGGAATTGGACCCGATAGGTGGCTCTGTTGCGCTGTGCGAACCCGGGGCAAATTGCTAGTATCCTCGTCAAATTTTATTCATCAAAAATGTGAAATTGTTTGTGTGTATTTGAGTGGTTCCTTGGATGGTTTAGATTTAGAATTAGACCCGGTAGGTGGCGCTGTTGCGCTGTGCGAAGCCGGGGCGAATTTTATTCATCAAACATGTAGGTTTACTCACGATGTTTTCCTTTATCATCTAACACGTTAAATCCACCGTGAAGTGAGAATTTAAGAGAATCCACTACCCCCATATCACTCCGTGGGTTTTGGACGATGCAACAGACAGAAATTAAACAGGTGATAGATAGACTATCCTGATAACAACTTAAAATAAGGGTATTTATATTGGAGGCCTATTTTCAGCAGTGGACTTTGATAGGCTGCAATGTTTTTAATGACGTGGTAAAACTGATTATATATTCAGATTTGATCACATATAAATTTCAAGAAAAAAAATTATAAAAATAGGGGTGGTAATATAGGAAATGAATTTCCTAATTGAATTTCCTAATTTTAATATATATATCCATCGACTTCCTGCATGCCTTACCAGGTCGTCACTTCATCTAGTGGGGGGTCGCGCTACACTTCGCCTACCTGTACGAGGCTGCCACTCGAGAACCTTTTTTCCCCATCGGTTGTCGGTTCTTCGAGCTATAAATTAATATATAATATATATTATATGTCGAGTGAAATATATATTAATTAATTAATTAATTATATTATAGTTATATAATATATTAACATAATAAAACTCTAACACGACGTCTGTCTGAACACGTATCACGCTAAAACCTATTTTACGTGGTAGAGCCATGCTGCAGCTATATTAATAGTATAGTTGTAGCACGAATGGGTCGGCTCGACCGGGGAAGGACCACGCTCTCACAGAATACCAGCGTAAAATAGCAGCTTAATGCTGCTGTGTTTCGTATGGTGGGTGTAGAGAACTGGAGACCCTTTTTACTGGAAAAGAGGCATTCTATCTTAGTCCTCACGGCTGACAACGCATGTGCATTTAAATTCGCAAACGAAGATAGATGTAGATGTCTATGGGCCACTGCAACCACTTACCATCAGGTGGACTGTGTGCTCGTTTGTCACCCTTATTCTATTTAAAAAAAAACCTGTGAACCGATTTGGATGGGATTTTCACTGGCAGATGCTGAGAGCTGATGTTATAAGGAGTAACTAAGGCTACTTTTATTTTAGGGTTCCGCGCAAAAAACTCCACTCGGGCGAAGTCGCGGGGAATAGTTAGTTTGAAATAAATATAATGTTTCTGCGTAGTAAGCTACTCGATTTCAATAGATTGAACTGTAATACTTAATTCAGTGCACTCCAGCTCTGTTCGCAGAGTGCTGAGTGTACTACAGTTTAGCTCATTATTTTAAATATTAAATCTTAAATTTAGAATTGTAAAATATTTTAAAAATAGGCGGATGCATGTGCCCAAAACTGGAACGTACTAAGATACATTAATTTATATGTACTTTGTTATTTTATGGGAAAATGCCTTAACGTATATTATGACATGCCATGACAAGCACGTGTTTATGTATATTAAATAATAAAATAAACATTCCCTCTTTTGTAAGCATCTAAAATTGGACATTTTCCGATTAACCGTTTTAAGTTAACAATAATATATCGAAATTTTGTAATAAATAGAGGCAGATATATGTCTTGAACGTCGAGTAAGTGAGAAAACTAGAAGATCGCGGTATCGACTGTCTTGGCGGTTTTCAGGGATTTTCCATTTTATCGCCTTCAGAAGCTTGTCATCTCGGACTCGATCTGCTCGTTGTTCTTTGCTTTGGTACGGGCCATGAAGAATCCATGTTCAAGTTCTGAAGAGAACCCAGAGTCGAGGGTGCTGGAGACTCCGCGAGTACAGGCTGCACAGTCACCTCAGCGTGTAGGTAGTAGTAGGTAGGTGTGGTGGTGGTAGGACCTGGCGACGACTCGAACCCATACTGATTGAACGTCCGTAGCTCCAATATTGCTGACTACCCGTTTGTGTTCCTTGTTCACGAAGAAAACTCCTTTTCATCCATTCCAGCAAAGCGTACCGGAATACGGGATGCACCTATTTACTAAACATAAACAAGATAATTTTTTAAAAACAAAAAAAAATATTGGTAATGACGGTACAAATACTTTTAAAGTGTTTTTATACAGATAAAGAATCAAACTGCATGTGCGTTGGCACTTCCGAGGACGTAGACGAACTGCCTACTTTCTTGTGACACGTGACATCACAGGCATCTATGGACCACAGTATTCAATTACCATCAGGTTGACTACGTGCCGGTTTGCACCATTACTTCCATAATATAAAAATAAAGCAATAACTTCGGGAATTCTGTGTATACTTTTGAATATTATTATAAAATAATAAGTAGTTTCAATTATGACAATTAAGACACGTTCTTACGTAGTGAGCAAGCTTTCACAGTGTTAGAAAGAAATAATAATTTTGTTGGGATGACACCTGTTTGATAATCTTGGAGAGTAAATACAAAATTTCATCCAAACCCTTAAAGTCGTTCCCGAGAAACAAATAGCATTATAAGTAATATACAAGAATTGCTCGCTCGAAGTATCAAGATAAACAAATGTAATATCAGGCGAAGAGGAAATTACCCAAGGAATGTATTTACTAGTGCCGAAATGAACAGCTCGTCCTGCACGCCACATAATATCCGGCCGACAACGGCAACGTTCCCAGGTCAGCGCTCCCTTCGTCCTCTTCGTTGACCGGAGAGCTTTACACATCAAATATTCACTAAAGAAACGTTTGTTATTACAGGTACAAATATAAATAGTTTTTTCATAAGTAAATAATAATATTTAGAAACAAGCTTAATGGTTAAAACAGTAATTTAAAATCCCAAATGCGTAAAACAGTTGATTTTAAAGAACTTTTTCATAGCTTTATTATAAGTTGAAAAAAGCGAGAATGGTTGTTAATCAACTTTAAATCGTTATAGATCCTGAATGTTCATTCAAAATCGAAAATGATTAAAGAAACCTAAAGATGATTTTTAAAGACCTATTTAATGAAACCTCACTTGGCATAGTTCGGCGACTGTCATTTTTTTCTTTTACATAAAATGGAGTATCGTTGTTGCCATATTGAATTTTGATTACTCTCATGTCGACAGTGACACTCACAAGATTAACACAAATCGATTTCCTATTTAGCAGTGGAATTTGATATAGATTTACAAAACTTTCAATAATATTAAGACTAAAAGAGTGTAAATTTATTCAATTTTAATCATACGGTCATCATCATTATCATCATCATCGTTACAGACATTTACAAGTGCACTGCTAAACATAGGCCTACTGAATGAATGCCAAAGCACGGTCCCAGCCACCTCATTCATTTAGGCTGATGAAAAGATCTCTATTTTTCTAACTCTATATATTAAACGTATATCAATTGAACTGAAAATCGTTTCCCAATTATCTACAAAGTTAATAATAGATCAAAGCACCTGAACTATTTTCAATTACATCAAGTAGTAAGCATTGAACGTAAAATTGATACAATGTGCGCGCCAATACCACGAACGTGATTCGTTTACGTTTCTAAACCTTTGGAAAACCGCTCGTCACAAGGTCGGTATTTTAAATGATCCAGAAATTAAAAGAAAATTATTTTTAGTGAAAAGAACATACAGTTCAGCTTGATAGATTATGATCATGATACCTCACAGCCTGTAATTATAAATGCTCTCTATACCATTTAGACCGTAATATACCAGTGCAACGTATTTTTTTTAAATTCATTAATTTTACGATATGCTGCAGCTAAATTACTCATAGTTAGCACGAATGGGTCGGCTCGACCGGAGAAGGACCACTCTCACAGAATACCAGCGTAAAATAGCCAGCGTAATAGAGGGTAGAGAACCGGACACCTTTTTACTAAAAACGAGGCATTCCATCTTAGTCCTCACGAGCGACAACGCATCTGCGTAATGGAGAATAGGTAGATGTTCAGGCCACAGCAGCCACTACTATCAGGTGGACTATGTGCTCGTTTGTTACCGTTACCCTATAAAAAAAAATTTGGCGGCAGACGGACGCTAAAAACGTGGAACTCCTTTTCTGTAATTCCACCTAGTAAATTTACCAAACTCTCAAGGGGTAAGAATTAACAGCTCTTACCCTATCACTGTTCCCCATGTCGAAACGAATTACTTACTTTCCTGTATAGTGGTGGCAGAACACAATCAATTACTACAATACGTTCCATACAACCACAGGAGGCAACTATGGCAAAAACTAGAAAAGTCTAATGACTTCTGTCTAGTACAAGTGTAATTATACGTCTGGCGCCTGTCTAGAAAAATTAGCTGTATCCATGGATAGGCCTTTGAAATGAAATTGTGTATACTGCCTTTATAAATTACATCGACAGTCTCTGTATTAAATAGAACGAATCAGAGTCTAATGCAGCTGCGGTCCAAAACGAACTACCCTTAATATGAGAGCTCGCCAGATTCTACGTGTCTCACACATTTATTACCTATATTGCCACAGTAATATGAACCAAATTCCTGCGTATATTTGGCTATAATAAACGACGCATTGATGCAGCATCATAACTTTGCTTCGTACGTTCGATACACACTAAATTCTACAATAACGTACCTCCATAACTGCATAAGCTGGCTATGATACGTTATAGGCATTGAATACAACGCACTTATTTATAGGTATTCACTTCCTGATTGCATTGTTTGTTGTATGTTTGTACTATATCGTTTACGTGGTACAGACACGCTGCAACTATATTAGCAACTATAATAAACAACTTAGCAACTATAGTAGCATGAATACGCTCTTGTAAAATACCAGCATGAAATACCAGCTTAATGCTGCTGGTTTCGTAAGTAGAGCGAAGAGGTACCCATTTTACTAGAAACGAGGGTTTCCAGCGAGGGAGTGACAATGCATTCTACATTTTGCTTCTTAATCGAGGATTAGATGTCTACGGCACACAGCATCTTCTTTCCATTAGGTAGACTGCATGCTCGTTTGTCACCCTACTCTAACTAAAAACTTTTTATTAGACAGAGTCTTGTGGAGGCAGATCGTATTATTTAAATAAAACTAGTTTTACGGATTTTATCGCGTATATTAACTTATTTTATATTCCTGACGTTTGAGTACTTTACAGCACCATGGTCACGGGGAAGTGAGGTATTTGACGTCCCAATGTCAGTTAACCACGGTTACCCAGATTAAAAATTATTAATTTTGTCCGATCTACGCAGTATGAACTTACAGTATCTTGAAGTCTTGCAGTTGTATGCTTGGGTGATTTAATTTTATTAATTATAGGATCCCAAGCAGATGGTAGCACCAGCCATCTTCTATTGAAATTAGGATGTTTTTGATTTCAATAGCATCGCGAATCATCTTGGAAGGAATCGGTGTTCTTTAGCGAGGATTTGTGGTCTATCAAATCTAATTCAGTGACGGCGGCGATCCTGTACATGTTCACAGACTGCAGACTTCCCGGAGCGTCATTCTTCACATCATCAAATTACCCAAGGAATTTTACTAGTGCCGAAATGAACAGCTCGTCCTGCACCACATAACATCCGGCCGACAACGGCAACGTTTTCAGGTGTTCGCTCCCTTCATCCCGTCTTGGACCGGAAAGCTAGTTTAAGACTGTCTTTTTTACATAATATGGAGTCTCGTTGTTGCCATATTGAATTTTGATTACTGTCATGTCGACAGTGACACTCATAAGATTAACACAAATCGATTGCCTATTTTTAGCAGTGGAATTTGATATACATTTACAAAACTTTCAATAATATTAAGACTAAAAGAGTGAAAGTTTATTCAATTTTTAATCATACTGTCCATCATCATCATCATCGTCATCATTACAGCCATTTACAAGTCCACTGCTAAACATAGCCTACTGCAAGGAATGCCACAAAGCACGGTGCTCACCACTCATTCATTTAGGCTGATGAAAAAGATCTCTACTTTCTTTCTAACTCTATATATTAAACGTATATCAATTGAACCGAAAATCGTTTCCCAATTATCTACAATAAAGTTAATAATAGATCAGCACTGAACTATTTCTCAATCAAGGATCACGTAGTAAGCATTGGAACGTAAAATTGGATACAATGCGCGCCCAATACCACGAACGTGATTCTTTGCATTTAAACCTTTGGAAAAACCGCTCGTCACAAGGTCGGTATTTTAAATGATCCAGAAATTAAAAAAGAAAATTATTTTTAAGTGAAAAAAGAACATACAGTTCAGCTGATAGATTATGATCATGATGCCTCACAGCCTGTAATTATAAATGCTCTCTATACCATTTAGACCGTAATATACTAGTGCAAAGTATTTTTTTTAAATTCATTAATTTTTACGAGCCATGCTGCAGCTAAATTACTGGTATAGTTGTAGCACGAATGGGTCGGCTCGACCGGGGAAGGACCACGCTCTCACAGAATACCAGCGTAAAATAGCCAGCGTAATAGAGGGTAGAGAACCGGACACCCTTTTTACTAAAAACGAGGCATTCCATCTTAGTCCTCACGAGTGACAACGCATCTGCGTAATTGAGGATAGATGTAGATGTCTATGGGCCACAGCAGCCACTTACTATCAGGTGGACTGTGTGCTCGTTTGTTACCCTTATCCTATAAAAAATTAACAGACGGACGCAAAAAACGTGGAACTCCTTTTCTGTAATTCCACCTAGTAAATTCACCAAACTCAAGGGTAAGAATTAACAGCTCTTACCCTATCACTGTTCCCTATGTCGAAACGAAATTCCTGTATAGTGGTGGTATAAGAACATCAATTACCACATTACGTTCCATGGGTACCACAGGAGGCAACTATGGAAAAAACTAGAAAAGTCTAATGGCTTCCGTCTTGTACAAGTATAATTTTACGCCTGGCGCCTGTCTAGAAAAATTGGCTGTATCCATGGATAGGCCTTTCAAATTAAATTGTGTATACTGCCTTTATAAACTACACCGACAGTCTCTGTATTAAATAGAACGTATCAGACTCTAATGCCGCTGCGGTCCAACTTTTACTAGAAACGAGGGTTTCCAGCGAGGAAGTGACAATGCATTCTACATTTTGCTTAATCGAGGATATAAATGTACGGGACATAGCATCTTATTACCATTAGGTAGACTGCATGCTCGTTTGTCACCTTACTCTAACTAAAACTTTTTATTAGACCAGTCTTGTGGAGGCAAGATCGTGTTATGGACTAGCATCAGCTAAAACCCTATGATCAACCATCTTTTCCGCTTATGGTCCTTTATTAACTGGAGTGTAAGATTCCATTTCAGCCTAGAAGTCTGTCTTGATAGGCACCACCTTTTACCTATTTCAGTAAACAAATCTCCCTGTTATGTATACTACAACCGAAACAAACTGTGATGTAAGATACAATTTTAAAATAACATTTAAAAATTATATGAAATAATGTAACAAAATAATATTTACTTTGTTTAATTTCCTTACCATTTTAATTAAAAGTTAGTGCACAAACAAAGGAGACGCTAAACTTTAAAGATTATTAAATTTTGTTTTAACACCGCGTACCTTAGATAAAAATGTTTGTTTTCAAAATCTCGTTTCGCAACGGTTTCATTAGACGGTAAAGAAAACAATTTTGGAAGTAATTATCCAGGTGAATAATGCTACATTTAATTAGGTCTTATTGAATGCTGAAGTGGAGACGCTGACCTGGAAGCGACGCCGTTATCAAGCGGATATTAATTCGTTCAGTGAATGAACTAATAGTAAATTTATCCCTTGCTTTCCATGAAAAACATTTATTATGGTTTAATTTATGCCTCCAACCGTGAAGGGCGGTGAGAATATACACTTCCTCATCCATGTGGTGTCAAAGGGTGACAGAAGGAAATAAAACAAGAGATGGGCAGCATCTTCCTTATAACTACTGAATAAAGTAAATACTGCGACGCAGCAGTAGACTTTGAAGACTGTAATTGAAATGGTAGTTTAATGCCAATGTCTTATTCAAAAAATTAGGAGTGAAGTGATCTATAACATAAAATATTTCAAGTGATCTTATAACCTATTATATGAAGTGAGTATAAACTTTTGTATTATAGCTGTTCTAGAATACTAAGGTAGCCCTAAAAGTCTCATAGAATTTTGTCCAAGCGAGTCACGATGCAAAAATTCGTTTTTATAATACCTTGATTTCTATGGTTCAAATGGTATTTAAAAATAGCAAAAAAAATAGGCTTATAGGTATTACTAAAAGTATTTGTCTTATTTTTACTCTATATTATATTAAAATCTATATTATATTGTTGTCATGTAGTAGTGGTGTAAGAATATCCACTGCCCCAAATCGTCGCGTAGATATCGTGGGAGGCGAGAAATGAAATAAACTGGGAGATGAGTTTTCTAATATATTTAAAAGTGGCGTTGCCAACCCGCCTGCGCCAAGCGAGGCAACTATGGGAAATATGGAGGTTATCTCGCATGATATTTACCTCGCAGATGCAATCTGTGGGGAGGCCTATGTTCGCAGTGGGTTTTGATGGCCTAATATAATATAAATGGTTGATTATGACCCCCCCGGGGTATGAGGTGTACGCTTCCTAGCTGTTTCTTAAATAATTTTGTAAGTCATTTGTACAAACCGTGTTTTTATTATATAATAAAAGTCCCGTTGGATTCTCTCTCTTCCAAGGACATAGGTTTTTCTTCAGACCATCGGTAAAGTAAAAAATAACCCAATAAATATTACTTTTAATCTATATTAAATTATAAATGATATTCTATTCTATTCTAGTGCGGTGGGGGACTTCGCATGTCCTCGAAATATTTTAGGCTGGCGGGATAAAACCCGGGTTGATCGCGTATATGTGTGTTAGAAACTCCGAAATAATTTAAATAAAAGGAATATTAATCAATATTGACTGTTACTTTATAAAATCACTGAACACAGTTAAGTAAATACGAAATATCCCTAAATGGTGGCGAGTCGAGACGCATTCGGTATTTACAACAATTTTAAGAAACGAAATACTAGTAGCTTCTATATAATATGTAACTATTCTATCACGTGTGTATTTTACAGCGATCGCTTAGCCCCTGAGCTAGCACGACTCTGAAGTTACAATGAATATTTAAAGTTTGTACACATAAAAAGTGAATGTATGTTCTGTTTGAACCACCACAGTTAATATTCTTTGAAATATTTCAAAGAATATTAACTGTGGTGCAAAGTAGTACAACAGTTTGGCAATGTTTGCGCCTGTTTTCTCTGTTAATAGCTTTATATATAGTGGCGTAATGCTAGCAGATAAAGTACCGGGTTCAAACTTTATTGCTACGTATTCAGGGCAAATTAAACCTAGCGCTTCGTCATTCAAGAAAAAAAAATTAGCTTTTAATAAAACGCTGACTACAAAGAACTAAAAAGAATAAAAATTATTTTACATTCTGAAGTCGGTGCTAAAATATTATATGGTGCATAGAGAAATGAGATAATATTGTGTTTTTAATCTTACTTTGAAATCAGATTTCACTTCTCATTAAAATTTATTTTTTAACCCTTTTGAGTGGACTAAGGCACTAACTAAAATATCGTATAGGTAGCTTCATTATAATATTCATTACCAATTTTCCCACCTTTAGGGATGGAATATCTACATTCATTATTTCTTCTGACTACAGAATATACAATTATTTTATCCTTTAAAAATTTTTGAAATCTCAATATCTTCGAGTTACATTAGAAACTTTATCCCCTATTTTGCTACCCATATGGAAGAAATGCTTTCTCCAAATTTCCCCGTGGAGTATAACCTATTTAATATTAAAATATTCTTAAAATTAGTTCGAAATTGACGAAGATATTGCGTAGCAAACATAAAACATACCTACAGTCAAATTGAGAATCTCCTTATTAAAGATGCTAAAATGATTACTAACATATTACTATTCTGGCAATTTTAAATTTCATAGTCTCTATGGACTCTTTAACTCCGTTTTATAATCGTAATACAATTCTTCAGTAACTTCATGAATATTATTTTCGTAATAACTCGACTTTATATAATCAGTTTTATCTTTATAATTTCTTTTTGTATTACGTATTGTGTTTCGAGTGTACTGTGAACGATGGTGGTGGCAGATGTGATTCGATATAGAAAACTTTACATCAATATTACATCGACAGTCTAGTCCTTAGTTGAACAAAGGCATACAGTAGGAAACCATGTGAAATAGCAGCATGATGCTGCTGTGTTTGGCAGTGGAGTAAGGAGACCTTTTACTGATCGTTCTTTACACTCACCGGGAAACAGCATTAAACTGCTTCTTTACGCTGGTACTCTGTGAGAGCGTGGGCCTCGGTCGCGCTCGACCATTAGTGCTTCAATATAATATAGCTGTGTGTGGCACTACGATGAAGAACCAACATGCAGCTGCTATAATTATTGTATCAACATTAACAGCCAATCAAAAGTCTACTATTGAACAAAGGCCTCTTATAGACGGTCTCATAGGTGTTATATCTGTATGGTGAGTGTAGAGAACCGAAGACCCATATTATTTGAAATTAGGCAATTCATCGTAGACCTCAAGGGTGATAACGCATCTGTATTTTGATTCCTACCGCTAAGATGCAACATAATAATAAATTTTCTTACGTGGTAGAGCCACGCTGCAACTATATTATAGTTGTAGTACGAATGGGTGGCCTGACCGGGTAGGACCACGCCTCGCAAAATACCAGCGTAAAATAGCAGCTCAATGCTGCTGTGTTTCGTATGGTGAGTGTAGAGAACCGGAGACCCTTCTTACTGGAAAAGAGGCATTCCATCTTAGTCCTCAGGGTGACAACGCATGTGTTTTGATTCTAATTGAGGATAAATAGATGTCTATGGGCCACAGTACCCACTTACCATCAGGTGGACTGTGTGCTCGTTTGTTACCCTATGCTATAAAAAAAAAATCTATTGTTATATTTAAGATAGATTATTTCTGTCTTCATTATATTTGTTGAAATTGAGTTGGTCCAGTCAATGCACTGTTTTATGCTCTCCTTAATCTACTACCGAACGGGCTTTGTTCCAGTTTATAGTCGAGTCAACAAAGTTATCTGCTTTCGTATTAAATCCATTCAGAAATAAAACGTTTCTATAGTAATTTTAATATAATATACAATGTTGTAGTAATATTTAATAAGAATTCCACAATTGAATTAAATTATTACAAATTTTTGATTTTCTTCGTCAAGCAGGATTTTTTTATTGGCTTAATCGATGAACATGTATTCGTGGTATAGTAGGGTCATAAAAAGAAGAATGTGTGTCAGGACCAAAAGTTCTAGACTCTGCCTACGTTTCTTGGTAACAGCATGACTGTATATGTATGTATAATTACAGGATGTTAAGCATTCCATCTTAGTCCTCGGAGGTGACAACACATCTGTAGCCTTCGACTTACTATCAGGAGGACTGTAATATAAGAATACCAGCGTAAAATAGCAGCATAATCTTATGATGAGTGTAGAGAATCGAAGACCATGCATCTGCATTTGATTATTTATCGAGGATTGCAGATGTCTTGTGACTCTTATTCTATAAAAATAAACTTTTACTTGCATAAGCACTTGATATGTAGGTACTACAAGTTCTCCATCATCAATTTCAAGCTACAATTACTGTAGTCTAGGACAAACAATTCCAGCTCCAACAATGAAGGCTTTGTTTGACAAGCGGATCCCTTCATTTGATGTCAAGCTTACGCACACAACCAGTGATTACCCGATATCCGATACAAGATAATGGGGTTTCGAACTATGCACACCCCCGTAAGTATTTACAGCATGGTCCAAATAGTGACGTCCAAAAGAAAAATTAAGTTCCTCACATCTAGGGGTATCCGAAAATATCCAATGTATGTCATTGTTATAATTTTGTTATAATTTTTTGTATTTATTTAGTGTTTTCAGTGGGGCTTCAAAAATCATATATTTTTTTGTAGTAGTTATTTTTCAGATTTTTTCTTTTGACGTAATTGTCTTAAATTATACTTACACATAAAATAATAAATTTCCTAACATTCCTGCAAGTTACTCAAAATGTATCGAAAGTAATAATTTTGGTTTTTAGTGGGTAGACACTAATTTTAAACTTCAATTTAAAAATACAAAAAGGAGTTTCCATAGGTTTTAACTGACTTTAAAAACTTTGCGAATTCCTAAGCTATTTAAAACGTTAAAAATGGTACTTAAATGGCTATTGTTCGCTGTAATCAGCTTCGAAGGTGAATAGGCTAAAAATCCAAAAAAAACATTTGTTTTAAAAATTATTTTTCTATTTTTGTCATTCTTATGTAAATTTAAATAAAATGTAAAAATAAAGAGTCGAAACCCGATTAACAATGCTCAAATTATGAATTATTGTGCTTTACGTGTCTAGCTCGTGTTATTTTACTGAGTTTTGGTGAAAAAATAATATTAATTTATTCTATTACTATAGGGCCATCAAAACCCACGTCTGGCAAGGGCATCGAACTTCCAACACCACTTTAGCGTAAACTTGTGTTCTGGGATCCAAATGGAGAATTTATCGGTCCTTTGAATTTAAATGAAATTTTTACAAACACTTTTAACAACGAAACTTTTCGACAAAACCGATCGAATAGCCTGCACTTCGACAGACCTAAACCCTATCGACTTTTATTTGGGGATTTTTGCGGGAAGTAGATAATAAAGAAGAATTGGGAGAAAATCTGAAATAGCTAAAGAAAATTAAAGAAACTCATTCACGTTCCAGACAGTAAAATATAACTTTGTAAAACGCTGTCGTATTTGTATTGAAAGAGAGTGCGTCATTTGGAAACTTGCTTTATTAAAGAATTAAAATGATTAATTTTTACAATTTTTTTGTTATCATACAAAAATAAGCCCAAATGACCTAATGAATAAATTACACCTTATTTCCTTAAATTTTACAAGTTATCATCTTATTATCATCTTCATATCAATTTGTGTATATTTAAATGTAATTGAGAATTTTCCACTAAAATTTGCCGTAGGATGGCAAAAATAGGCAATATTTTGTAAAGCTTAAAAAATTTTGTGGATTTTAGCTTCGAAGGCCGATTACAGCGAATAATTGCTGGTTAGTACCAATTTTTTGATGTTTTAAATAGCTTAGGAACCAATGGAAACTCCTTTCTGTATTTTAAATTGAGGATGAAAGTTTGTCTCTACCCTTGAATTAAACTACTTTTACGGATTATATCGCGTTTAATTAACTTATTTTATTAATTCCTGACGTTTCAGTGCTTTACACACCCATGGTCACGGGGACTGAGGTGATTGACGTCCCAATGTCAAAGTTAATACGGAGTACCTTCAGCTTTTAATTATTAATTTTGGTCCGATCTACGCAGAATGAACTAACTGTCTTGAAGTCTTGCAGTGGTATGTGGGTTAGTTTTAATTTTATTAATTACAGGATCCCAAGCAGGTGGTGCCCAACCTCCCTCTCTATTGGATGTTTTTAATTTCAATAGCCTCACGCGTATCATCCTTGGCAGGAATCGATGTTCTTTCTTGAGAATCTGTGGTTTATCAAATCTAATGTAATGGCGAGGCCGTCTAGGATATGATCACAAACTGCAGACTTCCCGAAACGTTGGTGTTCACGTCAGCTATGTGTTCTTTTACGCGGGTTTAATAGATCGTTTTGTTTGCTATATATGAGAGACCATTTCACAATCACTTTGTGCACTCCTGCATCTGTGAGGAATATTGCACTTGACGGATGGTAAGAGACTAATCTTCTTCGGCGGCTTGAAGAATGTTCTTATAGAAGCTCGCTTCAAGATGTAGCCAATCTTGTCTGTGACACTCTGACATATGGTAGTACAGCAGGCACGCTCGACTGTGGCCGGCTTCACTCGGTCACTGTGACGTAGGCGCGGACCCGAAGCTTGTTGTCGTGCAGCCTAACTTGACGTGCTGAAGCTCGGCGGCCAGGTGTTTGCTGTCACACATCCCTCGTGCTCTCTGTAACAAAGATTTGCCCACGGTAGCAACTGTGAAGGATGATGGTGGGATTCACCATTTAAATATCTGTTTGTATGGGTCTTTTTTCTATACACGTGTGACCTATATATTAGTGTTAAGGTAGAATAAGTTCGGATCAGTATAATTAAAGTTATAGAAGCATCAACACGTCTCCTAATTCACACAAGACCTTTCCTACATATATCACATGGCGACCCTGCCAGGCGGTGCGCTGCTACAATGTACGCGCACCGCCGGGCTTATATAAGAGAAAAATTAAAAATAAAATAATGGAAATCATGGAAAAATATATTATAACGGAATGGACGCAATACCGGATGTGACGAAAAACAAATAAATATGAATACAAGAAGAGGCCACAATAATAATTGTATAGGAACTAACTAAAATTAAAAATATGATGACCAAAGTTCAAAATTCAAGAAACAGCAGATTAATTTTAAAAGGAAGTAACATTTGTACTTTTGCAAGCTTCGTCCAGAAGAATATGAAAATTGAACCACAAAGAAAAAGAAAATTTGAGGTAACATCGAATCAGCATATTTTTCGTCATTTCTTTTAACATTTCTTAAAAAGTTTTAATTATTATAAAAAGTTATGTTTTTAAAATTTTGTATTTAATATAATATGATAAAGTTGAGTTTATTAATCAGATACTTCACGATTTAATTGATACCTTAATATATTTATTAGTGCACCTGCTAAAAAAATCATAATGCAATATTAAAAATTAAGTTACTTTTAAGCTCTCTTGTATGTTGGCACAAGACGATTTTATATTCAATTTTATAGAGTTATTGTTTATAGTTATATATTATTTTATTACTGTGTCCTGCAAAACCGAATGAAATAATATAGTAGATTACATTTACGTACTAAATTTACCATGATTTATCATCAATTAATTTTCGTATGGTTAAAATAATACTAATGATATATTCCGCTGTTATTTTTTTTCTGTAGTAAATTTTATTTAAATGGTAGTATTCAATTTTGAAAAGGGTTTTAACATTCTATTGTTAAATGTATTTTCTTCTCTAAAGGCAATGAACCTTAAATTTATATGCTAACCTACATAAAAATTAAAATTGTTCTTTTGAATGTTAAAATAAATTAATGTTTTGTTACATAAATTTGGTAGTAGTTGTAGTAATTTTCAATAATGTTGTGTATACGAAAAATATAAACATCATATTTCTTGCAAAAGTAATTTATAAAATAAAAAAAACTAATGTATTTTTTCGATGTATGTAAAACTAATAAAACTATTCACGATGTAATGTATCTTAACTTCTGTATAAATTCAAAATATTTAAAACTATCACTTTAAGGTACATTTTACTTTACTTGCATTCATATTATAACAGTTTGTACAAGTTATCTTAAAATTAGGTGTTAATCACACTGTGTGGTCATAGTTCTATGTAATCGCAAACGTTTCCATATACATACTTTAGTAATTAAAACAAAGGTGTCTCAAATCGCTTGCGCTGCTAGAAGTGGGATTGCAATTTGTATTTTGATCTGTCTCTTGTTATGTGATTATGTTATTGTTACTGAAAATGATTACGTTGCTTTGACTTCTTTGTTCTGTATCTTAATATGAAATGCAATAATTTATTTTGGTTTAATATTGATTAAACTTTTAAATCATAAGATAACAGTTTGAATATCTAACTTACTTATGTGGATTATGAAAATAATAACTTCGTTCAAAACGATTTAGAAACTCAATTATATTATGTATACAATTAATTAATTTCAATTTTGTTGTGCCCATATTGTGAGCCTCAATCCCTGACTGACAATGATATACCTAAATATTATAGGAGACTGTATAATATAAATTTGTAAAATATGTGAGTAGATTTCTTCTTCTTTCTTTCTTTTTTATTAAAACGTTACCTCCACACTAGGATTTTCTCCTGTATCGTGGAGGCAGTTTACAAACATAAATTGCACGAGGACAAACATCCAGACCCGGAACAATTATTTGTAGGCCATACAAATACTTGTTCCGTGCTGAGATCGAACCCGCGGCCCAACGCAAACTCATTGCTAAGCCACTGCGCCACGGAGCCGTAAGTTACGAAAGACGGAATTATAAATCAAAAATATTAATAGTGTGTAGTTGTGAGAGTAAGGTAAAGAAAATTATCGGAGGTTAGCATATCCACATACAATCGGCCTGATCAGCTGAGAGTTTGGAAAACCTAATAACCGATTAATTTTTAAACACTTTTTAAATCCGAACAGGATTCGATAAAAACCAGAATGAGTTCTAACTATTGTTATTGAGTGAAATAAGAATTTATCAAGAATTGTATGGAATATTGTCCATTATCTTGATCATGTATGTACGCGAGTCGTGTACGTGAAAGTTATGATACAATTAAATAATAAATTATATGAACTGAAACGCTATAAATGTAAAGAATTGGATGAAGTGATATTGGTCATTGTCTTGATCATGTATGTACGCGAGCCGTGTACGTGAAAGAAATGACACAAATATTGAATGAATATGTAGCTAAAATGCTGTGAAGTAAAATGAAAAATAAATAATTGTTAAACAAGAATGATACATAAATATATGAAGTAAAAAAGGAATAAAGAGAAGTATTGAAGTGTGAAAAGAGATATGATAATGAAATGAGTACTATGTATTATTAAATGTCGGAACTAGATGACTTATCTTAATGATTAAGGATACGAATAAAAATAACATAAATGTTTGCGAAAATCAAAACATAATAATATTATATTATGTTATGTTACATAATTAAGCCTGATTATGTCAATTACTATAACTAATGTGACTACACATTTTACGTGCCAAAGGGTTTGCCAAACGCCCTCATAAATGTAGACATTATACCTTAGATTATAGTTTTCATTTAGATATTCTTTAATTATGTTTAGAATAGTTTTTAGGTTTGATAAAAATAGATAACTTTATTTTTATTTATTTTTGTCGGTGGGAGGTGTAGTGTAGCCACCACAATAGTATATATTAGTGTTAAGGTAGAATAAGTTCGGATCAGTATAATTAAAGTTATAGAAGCATCAACACGTCTCCTAATTCACACAAGACCTTTCCTACATATATCACAGTGTTGTTAGGATTTCGAATGACTAATACATCTAGGAAATAAAGAATTATTTGCCTCTAACTCCATAGTAAATTGAATTTTAGAGTTTATGGAATTAAGATGTTCTAAAATGCAGTTACTTTGTCTGATGGTAAAATTGAAGTATCGTCTACGTACCGCTTGTAGAACCTTGAGTTACTGGTGCAGTAAGCAGGGCTTTCTCCTCAAAGTCCTCCATGAAAATATCGGCGACAATGGGAGATACCGGTGAGCCCATTGCAACACCATCTACTTGCTTGTAAAACTCTTCCTTCCACGTAGATAGCCAGATGTAAGGCAATGTCTAAGCAGTACTGCATATTCTGCTGGCATGTTGTTTCTCTAGTTTCCTAGTTACAATTGAGATGCAGTCTTCAACAGGTAGCATGTAAATAGAGACTGAACATCAAACTGACCATAGTTTCATTGTCAGTAAGACATAGGTCTTTATCTCACTAACAAAATGGTATGAATCCTTAGTGTGTGCTCTTGTGTATCCTCTGAGTGGTGATAGTGTTTTTGCTAGAGTTGAGCCAATCTGTAAGTTGGCGAATCGATCT
The DNA here is from genome assembly GCA_029286625.1 of Parnassius orleans. Lineage (NCBI taxonomy): Eukaryota > Metazoa > Arthropoda > Insecta > Lepidoptera > Papilionidae > Parnassius > Parnassius orleans. The sequence continues at coordinate 83,030 of JAGSMP010000040.1, read as the reverse complement.
GACTCACTATTGGACGTAATGGGCGTTCGGTTTGTGTATTTTGGTAACCCATACAACTTCGGTGGTTGCACATGCAGGTATTATCGAATTGACGTCTAGATTCAATTTCTCAGAGTATTTCTTAATTAGATCGCTAGTTGTTTTAAGCGTATTAGTTGTAGGGTCTGTTTGACCTTTACGTACGTACTTTCATCCGATAAAAGTTGTTGTATTTTAGAATTGTAATCCGACGTATCCATTATAATCCGAATTATCCATTTATTTTTGCATTCATTGTATTTAGTTGATTCCTAAATACAATGAATAAATCTTTATATAGATAAATACCAAAACTAACAACTAAATCAAATGTCCAACACCAACGTCAACGTAAGAACGGAACACAACCATTGACAACAGACGCGAGTAATAAACAACGCGCGGTCTATAACCTGTCAAAACAATCTCTGGACGACGCGACAATAAAAATTTTGGCCAAAGGTATGAATTTCGCAATAACACCGCGAAAAATCCCGTATGAAATAATTATCTGTAATGTTAAGGACTGTCTGTATAAAAATAATATTGGTAAGGAAGATTTAGAGGCCATACGTCAAGACATTTCGTCTTTGTTACGTCGAAGCTCAGTGCCAAATTAAATCTTCCGAAGGATGAAATTAATGCATTGAAAACTTACGCAACAGACCAGATTTAACGATTCTCCGCGCAGATAAAGGTAATGCTACGGTTATAATGGATACGTCGGATTACAATTCTAAAATACAACAACTTTTATCGGATGAAAGTACGTACGTAAAGGTCAAAACAGACCCTACAACTAATACGCTTAAAACAAATAGCGATCTAATTAAAAAATACTCCGAGAAATTGAATCTAGACGTCAATTCGATAATACCTGCGTGTGCCAAACCACCGAAGTTGTATGGGTTACCAAAAATACACAAACCGAACGCTCCATTACGTCCAATAGTGAGTCAGATCGATTCGCCAACTTACAGATTGGCTCAACTCTTAGCAAAAACACTATCACCACTCAGAGGATACACAAGAGCACACACTAAGGATTCATACCATTTTGTTAGTGAGATAAAAGACCTATGTCTTACTGACAATGAAACTATGGTCAGTTTTGATGTTCAGTCTCTATTTACATGCCTACCTGTTGAAGACTGCATCTAAATTGTAACTAGGAAACTAGAGGAAAACAACATGCCAGCAGAATATGCAGTACTGTAGACATTGCCTTACATCTGGCTATCTATTGTGGAAGGAAGAGTTTTACAAGCAAGTAGATGGTGTTGCAATGGGCTCACCGGTATCTCCCATTGTCGCCGATATTTTCATGGAGGACTTTGAGGAGAAAGCCCTGCTTACTGCACCAGTAACTCCAAGGTTCTACAAGCGGTATGTAGACGATACTTTCACAATTTTACCATCAGACAAAGTAACTGCATTTTTAGAACATCTTAATTCCATAAACTCTAAAATTCAATTTACTATGGAGTTAGAGGCCAATTTTTAGCTTTCCTAGATGTATTAGTCATTCGAAATCCTAACAACACCATAGGTCACACCGTGTATAGAAAAAAGACCCATACAAACAGATATTTAAATGGTGAATCCCACCATCATCCTTCACAGTTGGCTACCGTGGGCAAATCTTTGTTACAGAGAGCACGAGGGATCTGTGACAGCAAACACCTGGCCGCCGAGCTTCAGCACGTTAAGCAGGTTCTGCACAACAACAAGTTTCGGGTCCCGCGCTACGTCACAGTGACCGAGTGAAGCCGGCCACAGTCGAGCGTGTGCCTGCTGTACTACCATATGTCAGAGGTGTCACAGACAAGATTGGCTACATCTTGAAGCGAGCTTCTATTAGAACATTCTTCAAGCCGCCGAAGAAGATTAGTCAGTTCTTACCATCCGTCAAGTGCAATATTCCTCTACAAGATGCAGGAGTGTACAAGCTTGATTCCGAATGTGGTCTCTCATATAGAGAGCAAACAAAAAGATCTATCAAAACCCGCGTAAAAGAACACATAGCTGACGTAAAACACCAACGTTCTGGGAAGTCTGCAGTTTGTGATCATATCCTAGACGGCCCCCGCCATTACATTAGATTTGGTAAACCACAAATTCTCGCAAAAGAACATCGATTCCTGCCAAGGATTATACGTGAGGCTATTGAAATTAAAAAACATCCTAATTTCAATAGAGAGGGAGGCTGGGTACTACCACCTGCTTGGGATCCTGTAATTAATAAAATTAAAACTAAACCCAAGCATACCACTGCAAGACTTCAAGACACAGTTAGTTCATTCTGCGTAGATCGGACCAAAATTAATAATTAAAAAAGCTGAAGGTACTCCGTATTAACTTTGACATTGGGACGTCAATCACCTCAGTCCCCCGTGACCATGGGTGCTGTAAAGCACCCGAAACGTCGGGAATTAATAAAATAAGTTAATTAAACGCGATATAATCCGTAAAAGTAGTTTAATGTGTAGTGTTCGCGCAAATATAAGAAATCATTATTTGTCTACCCACTAAAAACTACAATTCTTATTTTCGATGCTTTTTGAGTAACTTGCAGAAATGTTAGGAAATTTATTATTTTATGTGTAAAAGTATAACTAAAACAAACATATCAAAAGATAAAAATCTGAAAATAAGTACTACAAAAAAGATATGAATTTTGAAGCCCCACCGGCAGAAAACACTAAAAATACAAAATAAATTATAACTCGAAAACTACAAAAATCGGTTAACATACATGGGGATTTTCGGATACTTCTAGGTGTGAGAAATTTAAATTTTTCTTTTGGACGTCACTATTTGGACCATTCTGTATATATATAATGGTATTATTCGTTTAGAATAAATAAACAAAGACGTAATTGCGTTTATCAGAAAATACAAGTTTTATTTAAATTAAACACTGGCAATAAATATAGCTGAACTCTGAAAATACAAGAAACAACATTTAAAGCCTTTATTTCGGGATTTGTTACTTATTGATATTAATATTTACGAATTCACAATTTCTAAAATCTCACCTCCAAGACACATTGCACATGACATCCGGATCCTGTCCTGTCAGCTGTCAGATGTAAAATATAGGATCTGTCACTTTTAGGCTGTGTCGCTATAGCGGTAATATTCAAAAATAAATAAAAGCTACTTCCAAGTAGCTTTTATTTATTTTTAAACATGATGGAGGTTTTCTTTACATATATTTAATAGCTCGGTAGCAAAGTTAAGCAAACGTTTGCTCTCCCAATCAATCATTGCAAGTATGTTTGCATTTGTTTGTTATTCTTATATTATAAGTACACTGATGATATCGTGAGGCGAAACTGATCGGTTTTATAATCTATACATATAATAAATCTGTAGAAAATTCGTGTCTGTAGTTCTAATATTTTCTGGAAAAAACAAGTCCACGGGACTAAATAAAGGGCACTGAAGCCAAATTAGTATTTTTAGAATTTTGTCGGTCTGTCTGTCTGTATTACCGATTCACGCAAAAGCACTTGACCGATTTCCATTAAATTTTATATGTAGGTAGTAGCAACTGGGGCAACTTATAGGTTACTTTTTTCCAATTACGGAACTTAAAAAGAAGGTTAATTATTTTTCTTCCTTTAGATGTTAATTTTCTATTATATATGATTATGTTAGTTAATAGGCGGGATGACGAGTGTTTTTACAAATAAATATCATATCTATAGTAACTAATAAATAAAAAATATAAATAACTTATATTTATATATTTAAATAATTACATTTATAAAATTATTTAATAATGCTAACGTTTAATTTAATCGTTATTTCATTTTAAAAGTGTAATAATTAAAATTTATAAAATAATAGATAATAGTGACATCTATCAAACTTATGAAAACTAATATTTTTAAAACCAAAAACATGTAAATTTTATATACGTTTGACACTATATCTGTATGTAAACTGATTAAAACTGGTCAGCCTGCAATTATTGCAAAATTCTCATTAAATCATTATTTCGTGAAATGGTGTCATTTCACGATATTTATCACTGTTTGTTGACCATGTCGCGATATAGCTTAGCCAAATCAATGAATAGAGATCGTTTAACGATATTAATAACTAAACACAACATTGCTATTTCGTGATAATATGGTCATATCGTCAAATAGTTTTTCACCGCAGGCGGCGCTGATAGCGTGTTTTTTTAACAGAAACAGATTTTTAACAGAATCAACATCACTATATGCCTTTTTATATAATAAATAAACGTTCCTGGCTTTGGGGTGGCTCTTGAGCCAGTCGCACCCCAACCTTATAGCTGATATTACTAGATAGACTACTATACTAGTTTTGACGACTTCTGCGTGGTAGAGCCACTGAAGCTATATTTATAGTATAGTTGTGGCACGGATGGGTCGGCTCGACCGGGAAGGACCACGCTCTCACAGAATACCAGCGTAAAATAGCAGCAATGCTGCTGTGTTTCGTATGGTGAGTGTAGAGAACCGGAGACCCTTTACTGGAAAGAGGCATTCCATCTTAGTCCTCAAGGCTGACAACGCATCTTCATTTTGATTCACAAGCGAGGATAGATGTAGATGTCTATGGGCCACAGCAACCACTTACCATCAGGTGGACTGTGTGCTCGTTGTCACCCTATTTCTATAAAAAAAAGTATTTTTATGGAACTTTCTTCCAAAGATGTGTTTTGTACAACCCGCTTAAATAAAACTTAAAATGTAACGTGATTTATTAAAATTTATTTTATTACATGTGTAGCATTCATCATTATCAGAACTGCATTTATGAAATTTTGAAATCTACTCGAACGTAGAAAAAATATCAGAATTTATTTTATGGTGCCAATTAATATTAAATGGGAACAATGATATGAATCAAATATCGCATTAAGACCATGAATTCATCATTGTTTTGTTAACACTAAATTAACATTAATGGTGAATGAATGTAAAGAGTAAATAATAATAGTGAATTTTGATTTCAAGACAATTTATCTTTCTTATGGATACATCGGAAGACACGTCCAATATAAAAATTGTAGATGTTTAATGCAATTCTGAAAACTTATTTATTCACATGTTCCTGTAGCACATAATATATATGCCAATTATCAATCATCTAGTTCCAATAGTCTTTGGGAATTCAAAAAATTTTGACAAACTGACATAGATACACAGACACCGAAGTGACTCTAAAAGTGATCGAATTTTGCTAAATTTGGCGCGGAATAGCATTTATTGATGTTTCTTAATTGAAGACCACGCGAGCGAAGCCGCGGGTAAAAAGCTAGTAAGTATAATAAAATTTAAAAATAAGTAATATGAAAATACTACAATTTTTTATTCACATCATAAAAAAATGCTTGCCGTTTGATTACGGCACTGATAAAAAACATTTGGTATGGCCCATAAATATTTTTTACATGTAAAGTTCTTTGTTCATTTCTTGAAACCTTGACGAAACAGGAGATATTTCCAGTGTGATTTATACGTAACGGGTAATTCCCAAAGACAAGTAAACTTAAATTTAGCCGGATTTACCTCAAACCTGAATTTTGGGCGGTTCATTAAATCAAGAGTCAACGCAGCTGCAAGAAAATTAGGGTGTCCTTACACAGATACAACGATAATCTACGCTTAGAAAAATGCTTAGACTATAATATAACTCTGCTGTGGGTGAGTGTAGAGAGCCAGAGACCCATTTTATTGGTCTCTGGTTCACGTTCAACATAACACGTTCATCAGTATTCGAACCAAACAGTTTGCTTCGTGGTTTGTAAAATCAAACATAAAAGGAGTGTAATTATATGCCAGGATCTGTCTTTCCATCCTATTTACAATGTGCCGTCAAGGCAAGAGTGAATAGGCTTTTGTCAAGCTAAAGCAGCGCTTTGACAACTTCGTCCACATCATCACTTACTAAGGTGGGTTACACACTAGTCTAAGGTGAGTTAGCAGTCATGAACTGGCTAATAATTATAAAAAAAGTATTAGGTTAAGTCTGAAAAATTTATTTAAAATATAAATAAAGGCGGACCCCTATCCAGCCTAGGGGACCGTCTGAGTAGGTAGCCTCTTATCTAATTAGCCAGAACTGCTGAGTATCGTAAAAAGTTTGCTGTTAAGGATATAGAGAACCAGGATAATTACAGGGTGTGATGCATTTTAATTTAATCGTCAGATGTCGCATCTTTTCGCATCTTTTGTAATTGTTTCAAGTTGATTCCAGGAGTCCATGGGTTGCGGTAGTCACCTACCATCAGGTGGAGTGTAACGATGTTTGTCACTCTGATTAATTAGAAAAGAAAAACATGAAACGGTATTAAATTTAATAATCATTGCAATCTGAGTGGCATTTGTAAATATTAGGTCAGGTTTGACGGAGTTTGCTGTGCACATACGAAGTTTAACTTTGCGTCTAGTTGCCTAGAAGTATATTCCCTAATTTTTTATACAATACATAAATTATTACTAGTTAGAGGATGCCTGCGCAGTTCTTTTCCACAGTTTCTTTTTCTATTTATTCTTTAATTTACAGAGGAACCTCATTTTTAAAGATAGTAGATTAATAAAATACGTTTGTCTTACGTCGGTGTAAAGATTTAATTTTATATAATATATTTGTGCTAAATTTGAACATACTAGAAAATTTATGGGTTTGTTATACATTTTGACTTTTAACTATTACAAGCTAAAGACTAAAAGAGTAATTAAAAAAACCCGACTGTATAAAAAAGTTTAATAAAAAGTGATAAGTCTTATACCCTATGTCACTTCCATAATTAAGACCAATATGACAACACCTCATATTATATTAAAATCCATCAAGCCGTTAAGGCTATATAATATGCCAATGAAATAGACATACATACATACTTTCGAAAAACACTACCCTCCTTCTGGGGCAGTCCGGTAACAAAGCTATATTGCAACAAATTGCAATCATAATTTATTTATTTATTTATTTAGATAGATACACCATCGACAATATCAATATGCATTGTTACGAACGAAATACAATTTTTTAGACAAAGGATATGTCTTTACAGGTGTATACATCATTATATGAAAAAAAACTAAACAACATACATATAAACTCTAAACAAACACAAATCAAACTAATTGAGCAAAAGCACCACATCCAGTAAAAAAAATTGCAATAAATAATAGTTTAGAATAATTAATCGGGCAAGGTAGGTAATAGTAAGTCTTTACATTTTCTTTTGAATACACGTTCGGGGTCGCTAAAGATGTCGATGTCATGATTGTTTAAGCTGTTATAAGTTCGCATACATCTGTTTAACGGTGAAAACTTACCAAGATTGGTTCTACTGAAGGGAATATTTAATAAATTGGTAATTGGGTGTCTAGGAATATGATAGGGGATTTTAAGGCACACTTGCTGCAATAAACTGGGTGAAATTAACACCATGTAGAAGTTTATGTAGCGTCATTAGGTCTAAAAGTTTTCGTCGGTCTGCCAGTGAACTCATTCCGAGATGAGAAAGCCTAGATCTATAGTCAGTATAGTATGGACAGTTTTGAAATTTATAAGCGATGAATCGAGTGAAGTTTTTTTGAATACGCTCGATTCTGTCAACGTGTATTTTATAAGAAGGATTCCATATCACTGTGGCATATTCTAAACTGCTACAATTAATGCATTGTAGATAGTTATCAGAGTCTGAGTATTTTTGAAGTCATTACATGCACGTTTAATAAAACCTAACATTTTCCATGAACGCGTTACCACGTTATCTATATGTTCTATAAAGCTAAGTTTGTTATCAAGAACTAGCCCAAGATCACGGGTGGATGAAGATTCACTCAATATGTCTTTATTAATGGAGTAACAAGAAGTAATAGTAGATTTATTGTTTGTGAATTTAATGTAGGTACACTTGATTAAGTTTTTCATTTTGTTACCTATGCACCATTCATAGATGGAATCAAGGTCATTTTGCAAAGATAAAACATCATCCTGATTTTTAATAGCCTTGAACAATTTTAAATCGTCGGCGAAAATGGAACATTGGCTGTACTTAATGTTATTTGTTATGTCATTAATAAACACTAAAAAGAATAGGACCAATATGTGAACCTTGGGGTACGCCTGAGAGCCACATAATCGTTTGACCTATATCCATGCAATACAACACTTTGTAATCTATTTTTAAGATAAGATCTTAGCCAACGAAGTAAATTCCATGTACACCGTATGAATTTAATTTAGATATTAGTAGTTGATGGTCCACGATATCAAATGCACTAGAAAAATCTGTGTATATGGAATCTATCTGCATTTGACCATCCATTGCACTTGCAACTTTTGTGACGTAATCCATCAAATTGCTAACAGTAGATTTATCTTTGCCAAAACCCGTGCTGTGCGTCCACAATAATATTTTTAAATGATTTGTTAAAATTGGATAAACTAAGCGTTTATTTATTTATTTATTTATTTATTTAAAATAAAAATAAAATACCAAAGATATTTGAAAATATTATTTAAAATTTTCAAATATCTTTGAAATAAACTTATAATCGATACCGGTCTATAATTTTTAACATTATCTTTTAATCATCATTACAACCCTTCAAGCTCACTGCTGATCATAAGCCTCCCCCAAGGAATGTCTGAAAGCAGGGTCTTGGGCCACCTGCATCCATCGACTTCCTGCATCTCTTACCCGGTCATTACTACATCTAGTGGTCATCCTACAATTCGCTTACCGGTACGAAGCTGCCACTCAAAAACCTTTCTTCCGACGAATTATAATATTTGATAAAATTAACTACCTTTTTTATTTCCAAATTCAAATTCATATATACACTTGTGAATACAGTGAGTTAGGTGTTAGTAAAATTTTACAGTAGGTATCATGTCTACCACAGAGTGGTGTTCAAGTTTTAAGATTGAAAGAAATAAACCGTTTTTGATTTTGCTCTTGTTGCTGCTTTAGATGACTCAAGATCTCGTCCCCCGAGCACAAAAATATCTTAATAAAACCCGAACAACCAAGGCAGCGCGATGTTGCGAAATTGCGTCGAAAATTACGACAAAAGATTGTTTTTTCTCAAATTGAATTCTATTGTTCTTCGAAGATTTTATATCTGTTCAAGGAAAACAAATAATCTAGAAAATTTGGTGTTAGTGTTTGGTAATGCTTATCTAGTTTTTTTTTTATTAATGATTACCAAGTTTGTAAAAAAAAATATTATTAAAACTAAGGAACCTGAGTAGTAGTAGTGATCCAAATATAAGTATTGAATAAAACTATTTTTTTATAATGGATGAACAAAGCCTGATACAGATTTGTGAAAGTTCTTTTAGTGCTGAAGAATCAGTGAACAAGCGAGCAAAAATTTAAAAACAACAGGGCAAAACTCTAAGGAATATTGAGGATATCATCTGATTGCTTAAAGAAACAGACCCCCAACAGGTACCAATTTTTGTAGCAAGACAATTAGAAGAAGTTCCACCCGTAACGTTCGATCATGTTGATGTGACAGTGTTGCTTAAAAATATAATACTATTAGAGAAAACTATGACATTCAACATCAATATGTTACGGAAAACCAACTTCATGATGAAATAAATGAGTATTTTAGATTAAATTCGTTTGCAAACCGTGAACAAAATATTATAAACCAAAGATGTGGTTGTGACAATTTTTTGTACGATAGCGGACCGATGGCGCTCTCAAAATCTTGTAATAATGCGTCATACATTGCCGAGGCTAATGAACCAGAAAAGTGGATCCCGTCACTCATTGCCAATAATTATATCAAGTATGAATGAGAAGTCGCAAGCTCCAGCGAGTGTATTACAAAGCTCATGATGTGCGAATGTGATAGCAGGTGAGTGCTCATTGATTCATAGTGCAGCGCGACCGCTTATACCTGTAGTGAATGAAACAGCTGATGGGCACGTTAGCAAACCGCTCGACGCGTTAATTGATAAGGATAAACAAACAAATGATACATTAATAGCGAGGTGAAAGACTTTTTCTGAGGTGTTTCAGAGAGATGGAGAATGGAAGGAACCAAAAGAAGCGAAGAATGGATCGTAGCCCAAAAACGGAGACTAAGAAACCGATTTATGAGTCAAAAAGGAACGGCGGTTGATTTAGAGGGAAAAAGTCTAAAGTTTAAGGCAACGGACACGCAGGTGCCCCTTTTTATATCTAATGTACATAAGGATGTCGATGAACAGGACATTGTTAACTATATATGAAAAACGCGGAAAAGGTGTCTTTTGTAAAAATTCAAATGAAGCGACAAAGAGACTACAGTGCTTATAAGCTGTTTGTAGCTAAGCACAAGATACATTCCTGGACGATAAGCTGTGACCACCTGTTATATCGTTTAGACGGTTTGTAAACTTTTATGGAAGACTAGCTGTGCCCCGCGGTTTCACCCGCGTATATCACGCGTCTGCGCCTCGCGACATGCGAACTTCGAGAGATACATCACGACGGACGGTTGCTGAATTAACAAAGATTTAAAAAGTGAAAAATGTTACTTAAATTACATGGTTAACGTAATTGGTGGTTATGCATGGTACAGGTACTGATATAGCCTTGAATACAAAGTGATTTATTTAGATATAGTTAATACCAAGGTACGAATAATGTGGCCTAGTTCGTACCGGTGTTACTATTGCATATTTTAACATGAAAAGTAGTTATTGTAACATAACCGTAATAGTAACACATATGGCATCGAATTTTTGTAGATATTGATGTTTTCTATAAAACTGAAGTACATCACTTTGCTCTATTGCCAATAGCTTCACAGAGTACGCGATATAAGTTCTTTTCTGTATTTTTTCACACTTGGGTTACATTAACGAAGTTTTCATACGGATCTAACGTTTTGAAAATATTGTTACGAGCTTGGGGTTCGAGACAATTAAAACTGCCGATTGAATTACCAAAATTGACACTTTAATTACAGAACACTAATTACAACTAAAAACACACTAATAACAAAATACAATTGTACTACAGATCACTTTAATTCGCAGTTGTATCGCTTCGAACTATTCGCTTGTATCGCCAATTCAATACTGACTCGGTCGCGGTCTATACCGGCCTTATATAGGGCCTCAGATAGTTTCCAGAACCTTCTACTGTAAAACATCTAGAATGTTCAGTACATATCGGTCCCGAAATTTCTAGAAGGATCTTGACTCTCCTAGTTCTGCTACTCGATACTAGAGGGCGCTAGTGGTAACTAGTGTTGCCATGTATAAACCATTAATAGTGGCGCGCAACTGCCCCCTCCTAAACATGCTCGTCCCGAGCATTATTATTATAATAACGCGCCAGTCGATCCACATGGACGATCTTAAGAGTACCTCTTGCACCTTTCTGTATCCGGTAGGTTACGTCATTGATCCTTGTCACAATCGGTACGGTCCGTCCCATTTAGCTTGAAGCTTAGGAGATTTTCCTTTGCTGCGAACTGGATTGTGTAACCACACTAGTGAACCTTCGTCAAACCCTTTGTGTTCATTTTGCGGTCATACCGTGTTTTCATCTTCTCAGACGTTTGCTGGCCCGACTGTCTGACGTGCTCATAAATGTCATTCATTTTGTCCCGCAAGTCATTTGCATAATCGGTTATACTGCGTGGGGCATCAGGTGGTATTCCAGTGATCAGGTCTGCAGGCAGCCGTAATTCTCTCCCAAAATTTGCTAAAGCTGGTGTCACTGATGTACTTTCGTGAACAGCGCTTCGATATGACAACAAAACGGTTGTATGTGCCTGTCCCAGTCTCGTTGCCGTTTTCCACAACTTTGCTAGGTACCTCTCAATGTCTGATTAAATCTTTCTACCATTCCATCAGATTGTGGGTGGTAAGAAGTTGTTCTTGTTTTATGAGTACCCATAACTCGGCAAGTTTCCTGGAATATTTGAGACTCAAAATTCCTTCCTTGATCGCTGTGAATCTCTAAAGGTACTCCAAAACGACAGAAGACTTCATGAACTAGTTTATCTGCAACTGTTGAAGCTTCTTGATTTGGAATGGCGAAGACTTCTGGCCACTAGTGAAGTAATCCATCACAACCATGAAATACTTGTTACCACTTTCACTTTCCGGAAACGGCCCCGCAACGTCAATGGCTATCCTCTCCCATGGTGCACCAACATTGTACAATTTCAATGCACCTCTACTACGAGTTTGAGGTCCCTTTACAGCCGCACAACTTGTACATTTGCGACACCAGTCCTTGACATCGTCACGACAGTGGACCCAGTAAAACCGTTCTCGGATCTTCAGTAGAGTTCGTTTAACTCCCAGGTGGCCTCCTGAACAACCATTATGGTACAGCTGTAGAACATCCGGTACTTTAGCTTTAGGGACAACCATTTTGACTGACTCTCCCGACCATTTTCCCATTTACGGCACAAGACTCCATCCTGAATCAGCAAGCTGTCCCATTGGGCCCAATAGCTTTTCGTGGTCGAACTCATCGCTGAAACGTCACTCCACTTGGGCTTAGGAGTACTGGCCTTCATCCATTCTAGAATCGGCTTGATGTCCGAATCTTCCTGCTGTGCATGTCGTAGCTGTCTTTCCACTCATTGTTGAGCTGGTCTGTCATAAGCATCCTCACAGATACCACTTCCTTACCCTCTTGCCTAGTACAATGCTTGCAATCTTCAGGACAAGGTCTTCTTGACAATGCATCTGCGTTGCCATGAGATTTCCCGCTGCGATGTTCGATCACAAAGTCGTATTCTGTAGTAGCTCAATCCATCTCGCAACTTGTCCTTCTGGATTTTTGAACTGCAATAGCCATTTCAGTGCAGCATGGTCAGTTCGTAAGAGAAATTTCCGCCCCAGAAGATATTTGCTAAAATGCTGCAAGGACTTTACCACAGCAAGCAATTCCGTCTTGTGACACAATAGTTCCTTTCCGGCTTTGACAAAGACTTGCTGAAGTACGCTATCACAACCTCTTGATCACCATTCCTTTGAGACAACACACCGCCAAGTCCTATATCACTTGCGTCTGTGTCAACTATAAATTCTTTGCTCGCATCAGGGTACCCCAAAATAGGTGTTTTGCACAGACGGTCCTTGAGCTCCTGGAATGCGATATCGCAACTTTCATCCCAGCAGAAATGTCGCTTCTCCTCGGTTAGCTTGTGCAGAGGTTTGGCTATATCTGCAAAGTTCTTTACAAATCGCCGATAATAGGAGCACAAACCCAAAAATGCTCTAACCTGTGTCTTGTCTTTTGGAACCGGCCAATCCTTGACAGCGGCAATTTTCTCTGGATCCGTGCGGATACCTTCTTCCGACACTACATACCCCAAAGCTTACTTGCCGTTTGAATAGTGAACATTTCTTCGGACTCAACTTGAGGTTGGCACTCTGAATCTTCATGAGCACGCGTTCCAGGTTTTGAAGGTGTTCCTCAAACGTACGGCCTACGATGATGATGTCATCCAAGTAGACCAGACAGGCATCGCCAATTAACGGTAGTACAAGCTCCATCAACCTTTCAAACGTTGCTGGAGCATTGCACAATCAAACGGCATAACTTTAAATTGCCACAGACCCTTTCCTGTCGAGAATGCAGTTTTCTCCCTGTCCTTAGGGTCAATTTCAACCTGCCAGTAGCCACTTTTCAGGTCCAGTGTGCTAAACCACTTTACGCCTGTAAGCATGTCCAGCGTGTCATCAATTCTTGGCAAGGGATAGCTGTCCTTCTTTGTAACGTCGTTCAGACGGCGGTAGTCAACACAAAACCGCATGCTGCCATCCTTCTTCTTTACCAGCACCACAGGTGAACACCATGGACTAGATGAAGGTTCAATAACACCATCCTTCACCATTCCCTCAATCATGGTTTCCACTTCCTTTTCGTGCTACCGGCAATCTTCTTGGGCGCTGACGGATAGGCAATTCTTCTCCTGTGTTTATTTTGTGTTGAACTAAGCCAGTCTTTCCTATGTCAGCATCGTTTGACGAGAAAACATCGGCGTACTTGAGTAACAACTTCTTCGCCTTGACCACTTCATTCGGGGAGAGAACGCTGCGACAGTCTTCTAAAAGTGTGGTCACCCTCGTTTGTGCATCCTTGCTGGGGGTCCCAGTCGATGGATATTGGCACCTACGCAACCAACCCACTTCCTCACAAGTACCAACCAGTGTGCCTTTTTCCATAATCTGTTCCTGATCACAAAGGTTCAGCAGACGTACTCTTGAGATGTCGGTGGTTCTGACCAAGGTTCGAGCCACTTTCACGGAAGGTCATTGTCCACCCTTTCACGAGTACACAACGATGAGCTTGCCCAGGATTCCGAGGAAGACTAACCGCCACAATCGTTTCCGATCTCGGCGGCAGAACAATCTTCTTAAGGCTGTACATTCCCCGGTATCGCCCCTTCCACGAAAAGTTCTTCATGTCCACATTTCAAAACACCTTGCTTAACATCGATCTCACAACAATTCTTCCTCATGAAGTCTAGGCCCAGGATGCAGTCGTCCATTATATCAGCCACGATGACATTATGCAGGTAGATCATGTTGCCTAGCTTCAACTCCATCTCCTTCTCTCTCCACGGACGGGTATGCGCTGACCGGTGGCTGTTACCAAATTAATGCGCTCTCGGTTGTATGCGGAGTCCCCAAGGAACTGACTTATAAGTTGGGAACTGACAACCGTGCGAGAGGCTCCAGTGTCTATGGTCAGTTTACACGGCGTTCCGTTGACCTCGCCTTTGATGATTAGGCTGTTCCCATCATGGGTTTGTGAGATCGAAATCCTTGGGGCTCTTTTAACATCAGCCAGCACCCGCCCCACAGTCCTGGCTTTTACTCGTTTCCTGCTGCTGCTGGGCGGTGCTGTTAGCCGCACTACCCTCTCGAGATCGATCACCTCCCCTTTCTACAGTTCGCTTAGGGCAGCTGGATCGAAGATGGCCCTTTCCCCACAGCCGTAGCACCTAGGGCTGTATCCTTCATTGCAGTCGCGAACTGCAGCTGCTGCAACCTCTCTGACGCGATGGGATCGATGATCCTGCCGTACGGCTTCCACCTCCAGTGCATGGGCTAACGCGTCCTTAAGCGTCTCGTGGTGCCCGAGCCTCACAGCAGCTCTGACTTCAAGGTCGCGGATGCCGTCGATGAATGTCTGCACCAGGTTCCCTACAATGAGCGCAGGTACAGACTGGTATGCTTTTCGAACCAGCTTTTCACCTCAAGGCCCACTGCTGCAGGTTTCGTTGCTGCGTTGCACGCGATCTTTGAGCTGCGCACGAAAGACGTGTTCCAGGTGAGCGTCGCCATATCTCGCCTCCAACGCCTCAAGGAGCTGCTCGTAAGTCACTTCCTTACCGAGAGCTTCCAGAACAGTTAAGGCCTGGTCGCGCAAGCCTAGGGTGAGAGCAGTCATGGCCTGACTTTTATTCCAGCCGTACGCCTTCATGACAGCCTCGAACTGGATTCTGTACGCCGACCAGGAAGAAGTCCCGTCGAACGGCGGCACTTTGAATCCACGTAGCGAAGGTATTGTAGCTACCACGGGGGCTGTAACTCCATCCCCAAGTTTGAGGTCGTCCAGCGTTTTCTTCACGTCAGCAATCACGTTGTCAACCCGATTGTTCACTTGGTCGATTCGGGTTTCAGCTTCCGACAGGCGGTTGTCATGTTGAGCAACCTATCCTTCACCTCCTTATCTCTTTCCGAAGGTAGCGTGAAGGTCCTTCATGAGAAGCATCTGCTCTTCCAATTGGCGGGCCTGTTCCTCCTGTCCACGCTGCAGCTGCTCTTCCAACCGACGGGCCTGTTCCTCCTGTCGGCGGGCCTGTTCCTCCTGTCGGCGGGCCTGTTCCTCCTGTCGGCGGGCCTGTTCCTCCTGTCGGCGAGCCTGCTCCTGCAGCATCATCATCAGAGCACCTAAGTCAGGTGCTGCAGATGCAGGAGCTGCTGACGGCCGGCCTCCGTGGTCGGCAGCTGGCCCCCCGACGTTTGCGGCGTTGCATTACCAAATCGTCTCTGGTCCGTCTCTTGCTGGCGTTGACTTCGGGTACGGATACCCTCCGTGTCGTCCTTTGGTAAAATCGGCATGATCTGATCCCACTTCTGACACCAATTGTTACGAGCTTGGGGTTCGAGACAATTAAAAACTGCCGATTGAATTACCAAAATTGACACTTTAATTACAGAACACTAATTACAACTAAAAACCACACTAATAACAAAATACAATTGTACTACAGATCACTTTAATTCGCAGTTGTATCGCTTCGAAGTATTCGCTTGTATCGCCAATTCAATACTGACTCGGTCGCGGTCTATACCGGCCTTATATAGGGCCTCAGATAGTTTCCAGAACCTTCTACTGTAGAAACATCTAGAATGTTCGAGTACATATCGGTCCCGAAATTTCTAGAAGGATCTTGACTCTCCTAGTTCTGCTACTCGATACTAGAGGGCGCTAGTGGTAACTAGTGTTGCCATGTATAAACCATTAATAGTGGCGCGCAACAATATTCTATCGCCTATGTTCATCAAGGATAATGTAGGATTCTAATGGTGAAAGAATTTTTCAAATCGGTTCAGTAGTTTCGGAGCCTATTCAATTCAAAGAAACAATCAAACAAACAAATCTTTCCTCTTTATAATATTAGTGTAGACAAGAAAATAAGGAAAATACTGAAATAACAGAGAACAAAGATACATAAATTAAAATATAAATACATATATATATATATATAATTACAATATTATATTTGTATATATAAATGTATTTATATATAAACACCACTCGTGATTTTAGCAATAGAATTGCTAAAATAACAAGTGGTGTTTAGCAATCCATAAGATGGGAGCGACTGGAGGCGAATAACTTGAGATCATCCATATGAAAAGGTGGGTCACTTTTGTAGCTCCTTTCCGAAGCTGAAATACCCTCCTGAGGCCTCCAGTAAGGTACTGAGAGGGTTCAGAGAGAGCAAACCCTTCTTATCCTTATATGGTCCTCCGTAGCCGTCATCAGCTCGCCTAGATGACATAGGATCATACTTCACTGCCGCACACACTTTCCGAGGAAGTCTCTAACTGTACAGTCAACCTTGTACAGCTCGAGGACCCTTTTTAGCCATATATGAGGCACCGAGTCGAATGCCTTTCTGTATTCTATCCAGGCGGCGGAGAAATTCCACGGTTGCGTTTAACCACCTTGCCAATGACCGCGTCAATGAGGAGTAGTTCCTTGGTTCCACAACCACCGTCCGATATCCATTTTGAGCACGCGATATCACCTGATTTGAGTTCAGGTGACGGTAATTTTCGCGCTCAAAATGGATTTTAGTGTCTTGTATATGGTAGGTACATAGACACGTGATGGGCGGTATTTGCTCGGGTCTGTGGCATCCTGATCTTTAGGAACCAAATGAGTGATCCCAGTAGTGAAGAGGCTCGGAGGACTTCTGGTCGAGAACCTCTTAAAACTGTCGGGCGAGCACAGCGTGGCACACCACGAACCCTTCAGCCAGTAGTGAAGCAGCCCGTCGAGTCCCGGATTTTCCAGTTCGGAGCCGTACGGGCCGCCTCAGCTACGTCGTCCGGCATATGATGACGGGGTCCATGGGCGTAACATTCGCGCCCGAATGCGACAGTGTCGGCCTGTTTCGGTGCTTGGCCCGTTCCACGTACCAATGGTTGCTCCAAAGATTTATAGAGACTCTTCTGATCACTCTGGAAGAGACGATTCTGGTTGAACCGTGTCGACCTCTAGGTATATTGCCGAATCCGCTTTCCCCAAGCAGCGATTCTCTGCTTTAGGTCGTCTATGCACTGCGTCAGTTTTTGCGTAATATCCGGCTGGGACAAACTGACATTTGTCCCAGCAAACGCCATCCTGTCGGTGCGAACAATTATTGGTCTGTTTTGGCCGACCTGAAGCTTGTCAGTCTGCTGATGACCGCTCTTGCCTTTGCGATACGGTCTTCAATTTTTTTCTCCAGGCAGGGATGGCGCTACTTTGTGTAGTAGTACGTCCAGCCGTGGTGAGTTTAGCACCTATAATACGGCATACTGCCAGAGTGGCGCCAAAAAGAATTCCGTATCGCAAAGGTCCCGGCTGGCTTCCAAATACGTCACCAGCATTGGGTTTAGAGCCCTCACGACAACCCGATTTCGCTTGCTTACGGGATGCGCTCGCTTGATGCGGGGAAGTCGCTGTCGATTCTCGAGAGGCGTACTGCGCGTTTCCCTAATCAAAAATCCTTTTCAATATGCTCCTCATTTGCTCTTGTTCCTGGCGACTATCCCGTCGTCGTCTTTCGTCGTCGAATTTGCGCTATGACATTAAGTTCGCCATATATACTACTTTGTGCATTAAAGTATCATCATCAACATCACAGCCCTTCACAAGTCCACTGCTGAACATAGGCCTCCCCCAAGGAATACCATAAAGCACGGTCCTGAGTCACCTGCATCCATCGACTTCCTGCATGTCTTACCAGGTCGTCACTCCATCTAGTGGGGTCGCCTACACTTCGCTTACCGATACGAGGCTGCCACTGGAGAACCTTTTTCCCCATCGGTTGTCGGTTCTTTGAACTATTTTGCCGGCCCATTACCACTTCGGCTTACAAATCCTTTGGGCTATGTCGTTTACTCACATACGACACATCTTCTCGTCAGGTATACCTCAAAACTTGAAGACGGGAGTGTACACCCAGTGCGTGTTGCCAGTTATGACTTATGGATGTGAGACGTGGTCCCTCACTGCTGGCCGTTTGAGGAAGCTCAAGATCGCTCAACGAGCTATGGAGAGGGCTATGCTTGGGGTTTCTCTGCGTGATAAACTTAGAAATGAGGATATCCACAGTAGAACCAGAATAACCGACATTAAAGTATAAATAAATAAAATTGTGTCGTAAGCTCCCGGATCACTTTGAAGTACGGAACGAACGTAAATGTAGTTTTCATTTACATTCATTTTATTTTGAATCATCAATAGTCCACTAATACAGTAACAGAATATAATAGCTTTTCGACGCTGCCGTCGCTCTCGCATTTTTACTCGGCACTGGACTTTTTGGATTCCTTGTGACGCGAGGTTCTATACGATTTACATTTTATATTCTGAGCTTATTTACAATACATCTTTAATTATTTTATAATTTCTTTAAAAATCACTTACCATCAGATATACGGTGTACTCGTATGTCATCCTTTCTATAAAAAAATGTCTTTTTCTTTCGTTCTTTAATTTTAAAATATTAATAGCGGCAAAATAATCTGTTGCAAAATGTCTTAACCTTCCTTCCTAAGTCAATTGTGAGCAGAAGACTTGAAAGAGGGCGTCGAGGTTCGACGAAAATAATATCCCCCGGCATAAAAATATCTTGATGGAAGGAAAATGAAACCGGCAGTGTGATGATTAAACGCCATAAAAATAAACTATAATTAAACAGAGGGTTTAATATTAAAACATTTTTTATGAAGAAGTAATTTTAACAAATTTTATGTTTAATTGTATTTTTTTTAGAGCCGTGGTAGCTCAGGGCTAATTGCTTGCCGAGAATCTCACAGTACGCTAGCAACCCGAATTCAAACCCTGTCTGTCTTTTAATACAATTTTAAGTGCGCATTTACCACTTACTCGGCGGTATAGACCGCAGTTACCGTGTAGTGGCAGTGTATGAATATCCACTACCCCATATCCTCCCGTAAATGTCGTAAGAGGCGAACAATGGGAAACCGTAAAAGGTCTTTTATTTATTTTTTATTTATTTATTTAACAGATACACCATTGGCTTATCACTAGACATTGTTAAATATAACACAATTGGTTTTGTTCAAAATGATTCGCCTTTAAAGGTATATACAACATTCACAAAAATAGTGCAGCTACAATAAGATAGTTGTTAACTTACTTAACTAGAACAATATCATTAATAAATTTACAAGTAATTTGCTTACAATAAAACTAATGCTAAACTTGAAGAAGAGAGAAAGAGTTATAAATACTTATTACATAATCTAGCAAATTCTGATACGTTATCCGTATGGAAAATGTCGACGTCGCCGTTGGTAGTTATGTCGTTATACGTTTGCATTAACCTATTTATTGGGGCTCGTTTACCTAAATTTGTTCTATGGTTAGGCAAACAGAAGATTTTGGTAATCGGATGTCTTGGTATATATCTTGGAACTCTGATACTTATTTGATTTAACAGTGCCGGTGATAGTAGGAGGCCGTGAATTAGCTTATAAAGTGTTTTAAGATCGCAAAGTCGACGTCTTTTTTCGAGAGACTCTAATTTGAAGTGGGATAGCCTAGTATTATAGTCAGCACGGTAAGGACAAGTTTGATCTTTAAAGGCTAAGTAGCGGGTAAAATTGCGCTGGATACGCTCTATTCGATCACTGTGAATTTGGTATGATGGGTTCCAAACAGGTGATGCATATTCTAGTGTACTACAAATAAGAGCTTTGTATATAGTGAGAATAGATATAGGGTTCCGCAAATCCTTACATATTCGCTTTACGAATCCTGCCATCTTCCATGCCTTGGATGCAATATTATCGATATGAATGTTGAAATTTAATTTTTTATCGATCATTACGCCAAGGTCACGGACTACTTCGGATTCTGTTAATTTTTCTCCGTCTACAAAATAACTGGAGCGAATAATGTTTCTCTTTCTGGTAATTTTTATAGACAGACATTTCTTAGGATTTAGTAGCATTTTGTTACTTTTGCACCAATCTGAGATAGAGTGAGATCTGTCTGTAATCTAACTACATCATCTGGAGACTCTATAACCTTATACAATTTTAAGTCATCTGCAAATATTGAGTAATTACTAAAGGTAATGTGAGCAGAAATGTCATTTATAAATACAAAAGAGAACAGGGCCGATATGGACCCTGTGGAACGCCTGAAGTTGGATAAAACGAAAAGACTTGAAACCCTGTATTGTTACTCTTTGAGTTCGATTAAATAAGTAGGATTTTATCCAATTCAACAGGTTTCCGTGAATACCATAATAATTTAATTTGGACAAAAGAATGGCGTGGTTAACTTTATCGAACGCGCTACTAAAATCGGTGTATATAGCATCAACCTCTTTATTTTTATCAACGTATCTCGCCAAGTTCGAGGTGTGTATTCTAGTAGGTTACTAACTGTAGACTTATTTGCGCAAAACCATGCTGACAATTAGAAATTACCTCTGATAAATGAGAAGACAAAATGGGACAGAGTATTTTTCTAAAAGTTTAGGAAACAAGCTTAATAAAGAAACAGGACGGTAGTTTTCAATATTGCTTTTGTCACCTTTTTGTAGATGGGTATCACATTGGAAACTTTCCTCGTCAGGAAATTTTGCAGTTTTAATTGATTTATCGAAAAGCAATTTAAGTGGGAGAGTTAAATATTTATAAGTTTTTTAATAAAGTAGGGTGGGATGCCGTCCGGTCCAGCACCCTTATTAGAGTCAATTGATTTTAATACTTTCGACGTCTCGCTCTGTAATTTCAACATTGCTTAGAATTAATTGTGGATAGCAATCTCCGAGATCCGGTTGCGTTGAATTGTCAGAGGAGAGTAAATCGAAGAAAACGTGTTGCAAAAGATTACAAATTTCCTCACTACCACGCAACCTTGTCGTCTAAATACATCTCAGACGGTAAGTTGGAAAGACCTCCACGTAAGGATTTGACATATGACCAGAATTTTGTGGGTTTTAATGAGAGCATATTCAGTGTTTTTAAATATGTATTGTAGCAAGATGACATTAATGACTCTACGCGTTTATTAGATAAGATAAGTTCAATCTTATCTCTAGGATTCCGGTAAATCTTGTATCTTGAATGAATTCTATTTCTTTCGGCTATTAATTTTATAAGGTTTCCTGTAAACCAATGTGGATATTTCGGACTACGACGTTTAGTTCTGGGTACAGTTGATTGAATAACATCATGTATAAGTTGATAAAATTTTGAAACAGCGATGTCAACGTCATCCAGATCCGACAGTTCTTTGACCCAATCGATATGACTTAATTTACTTTTTACAATTGCATAATCAGCTTTTTTGTAATTATACGTTGCAAATTGCTTGTTACGTAAAGAGTGATACTTATTTAAACTGAACCCAATCGACAGAGCTGGATGGTGTAAATCTAATTTGCAGAGCGGATTAATACAATTATCGACTATTATACTGTCTAAGTTACTTAGGACGAGATCTAAGATACGACTGTTATGGTTTGCAACATGATTAAACTGAGACAAATTATTTAACGACATAAAGTCAATCAATAAGTACCCTAAGCTACACTGATAATTTAATGGAGTCAAGTTACAACATCCACTTGAATCTTTATTCCAGTCTATAAATCCGAGGTTGAAATCACCTAAAACAATCACATCACCGGAATGAGATAAAATCACATCACTGCAGTTGTCGATAATAGGTTCGAGTGACGACACGGTTATTGGTGGTGGTATGTAAATGGCACCAATTAAAATCGCTTTATCTGTCGATGTATTTAATAATATCCACAAATCCTCTCCAGTGCTTTCATAGTGAAACATTCTCTTCGAGTGGTACTTAATGAAACGGCGATCAAAACGCCTCCGCCACCTTTTCCGGCCAGGCTGGTTGATTGGCGATCTCACGGTATACATAATAGTTGTTGCTAAATAGCTCGTCATCGTAAACGCTGTCATCCAACCAGGTTTCAGTCCCAACAATAACATCGTAGTCTCCCAACAATGTTACGAGTCTCAAGTCTTTAGTTTTAGTTTTCAGGCCTCTGAAATTTTGGTAATAAATCTTTAAGGTAGCCATTTTATGCGTTAATCATTTCCGTTAAAAATGTCCAAGTATTATTATAGTGTGTTTAGGTTATCGTAACACTTTATTTGTTTTGCAGGGGACTGGTCATTTTTCTAACAAAATGCGGCCGTTACGGATCCAGACAAAATCGTATTGCTTTTCTCGAGCAACTTGACGAGTCCGCGCGTGTAGAGCTTTAAAATACGGCGCTAGATGTTCGGAGACGAAAATAGGCGACTTGCTTTCTATATATCCCAGGTGTCCTGTGTTTAGTTTATTGGATGCGTTCTTTTATTAAATTGTGTTACCGCTGTTATTATCTCATCACGAGTTTTTACTGAAGGAAGTTTTATAATAATTGCGCGGGGCCTCTTATTTGAGTCATTTATCTTCCTAACTCTGGAACAGGTAGCTGTTTCGATGAGATCGGTAGGAATAGATACAGTATTGCATATTTGTTTGGCAACATTAATTAAGTTCTCAGTCTTACTTTCCGGAACACCATTCACTTCAATATTCGTCTCACGCGAGTATTGCTCAAGTAAAACAAGTCTATTTGATAATTCGTTCACTTTTGTATGTAAGTTGCTGTTTTCAGCTGAAAGCGACTTTATGTGCTCTTCTGACGTTTTTAATTCTTTTTTCATTCTATCATATTCCGCACTTAAAAATTCAAGCCCGCTTTTGATATCTTTTAAGGAACTTAACTCCTCTTTTATAGTTCTTAAATCCATTTTTATAGATGACTCCTCTATAGCTTGATTTAAAAAATTTCCCATTGATGATTTAATTTCTGATCTAATTGTTAGCATTAAGGATTCATCTCCGGGTTGTGTAGGTGAGCTCACCTTCTGATTACTAGGTAGTTGAGGTTTTTTACGCTGTGTTATGTAATCATTGTTAGAGTACCATTTCCTGCGACGAATCACCACGGTCGCGCAGGCACGTTTTGGACTGAATGGGGGTGTTTAAATTGTCACCCTTTCGCTCTTTATTCCTACAACCAGGGCAGATCCATTTCTCTTTCTTGTCTTTTTCCAGCAGCATAAGGCGTTGGTGAGAGATATTAGCGCAAACTGTGTCATATATATCTTTGCAAAGTGAACATGTTACAAAGTCCTTATTAGTTATTTTATTTAAACATACCCGCACAATTTTGTTTTTGAAGCCATAGCACCATAGGTATTTAAAACCCTGTGTACGTTAGTTGTTGGTTCCTTTAGCGAAACTGTTAATCGGAGTACTTTCGCTTAAAGTTAATGGCAAAGTAAGACGGTCTGACACTAGGGTACTAGGCGCACATAAACAAGTATTCTTAAATAAATCAAAATTATTATAATTGCAAAGTAAGAAGGTCTGACACTTGGAGTACTAGGCGCACATAAACAGGTAAGTGAATTATGACTGACCAAAAGAGCGTAGCTAAGAAGATGGCTGCCACGAGTTGCGTAGCAGATGGTCAGTGCGAGGCTGGGCGGCGCGTGCGTAGCCGGGTCAGCAATGATTGGTCGCCGCGATTTCCGTAATGGCAGTTAGACGGGGCGCTGCTTGTTGTTTGTGATAGCGCGCCGCTGGTGACGTCACTAACTGAGAGCTCTTTTACTTTATGCGCTCCTATTTTTATTTTAATATAATTAAAAACTGTTTTAAATTTAACTTAATTTTAAAATAAAATGACGATAACTTGGAATACGTGTGCTCGCTGCCGAGGTCCGAAGGAAGGGGACTTTTGACATTCGATAGATGGCGGTGTAGTCAAAAACTAAAACATCGCTAATGTAACCATCAGTTTTGTTTTAAATTGATTGCAAATGTCCATGGGCTGCAGTAACCACTTACAGTTGGGCTATAAGCTCGTTTGTCACTTTATCTTTTTAGGAAAATAGTTTTTAAAATGCTTTTGTTAGCATCGCGTGTATTCAATGGATATTTTTCTATATATCTAAAATAATAATTATATAATAATAACAATCATTTATTTTTCACCGCATTAAACTAACAATATCGACTTTTGACAAAAAATAGGTACAAAGTAATGTGAGAGACTGATAGCTAAACCAGGCGACGAACCTGTATTTCAGGTGATCAGGTCGCCATCCCGGTTGACAAATACAAAAGTATGTAGCCTTGGAATATGTTTTTAATAATCTATGAAACGAAATCTTTTAATGTCATTTTCACCAATTTATAAACGGAATTTTCAAGTTAATCGAAAATTTGCACTCTTATCAAGGACAGGTGACAAAACAATAATTTAGTTACTTTATCCTAGTATCCTGATCAGGATCACCAGGATAAAATAAAATAATTGTCAGGATCATCACACCTCATGATCAATGCATTTTGTTTAAGTTTTTTAAGCTTTTATATTATTTTTAATTACAAAATAAACAGGTTAAGCCGTTGGTCCTGCGTTTGAATTCTCTCCAGTAGTGTCGGATTACCGTCCCATTAGATAATGAGAGTGCACCTACTGTACTTGCGCACTATAATCCTGTCCTGCGCAGATGATAGGTCTGGAGGACATTATTATTATTCCCTCACTCTCATTGTCTAATGGGACAGGAATTGGCAACACCTTTATATTTTTGATACAAAAAAAACGCGTATGATACAATATGTACGAATGTTGTATGTGTGTACGTAGCCTACTCGTCTGAAGAACAAAGGATTGTAGATAATTGCGCGCCGCAGAGATGACGTTGCAGCTCAAGACAGTCGAATTTGAAAAACCTTTTTGTAGTGGAAACAAACCGAAGCGATCCGCGTTGCTACGAAAAAAAATATTTAACAATCAGAATTTCTAATTTCTTGTCATTTTTAAAATGTTTACCTTTTATCATCAGAATAAGGAACGCCATTTTGATATGAGTTACATGAGCTTATCACTCTAAATATTTGTCTGCGGCTCACTGATTCTGTATTGCATCCAAGAACTTAAGCTGAACGTTATATCGTACAAAGTTATGAATTATGATAAAAGTACTTGTGCCCATATATTCATAAGATGAAGAAAAATTATCAAATTTTTAAAGTAACCTTGAGTAGACCGTGTAGTGGCAGTGTAAGAATAACTATTACTCCATATGTGTGCCACTCCATATGAGGGCAACTAAAACAAACCAGCAAATGAGCAATGGAGTCCTAATAGCAATTAAAAAAATTAAAAGATGCGGTAGCAAGCTTGGCAACTATAGCAAATGTCCTCCCAGGACCAAATGTACCAAAAACAAGAATAGAACAGAATAATTTTTTATACAACATAGATCACATGTGTAATTCTTATTGAAAGTAATTTTTTCTTTACCACTGGTTCGAAAAAAGTACCCTCAGTCTTGAGAAGAACCAGTAAGAAACCCAGTGGGACTTTGTTTTAAAGTAAATTTTACATGAATGAGTTGTACAATCTATTTACAAAATTTATTTTGTAAATAGATTATTGTGTATACAGCTTGAAGCGACCACCCCATTCTCAGGGGTTATTATCAACCATGTCTATTTATATTATAATGACCCTTTTATACAGTTTTAGTTTAATAAAATAATTGAATTTGGTAATAGAGAGAGCTTGTATATTTTCTGGGATTGGATTGTAATAGCGCATACAATGCCCCAAGAATGAATCACTGACTCTGTGGAGTCGAAAAACTGGTATCAGCTGTGTTTGTTCCTAGTATTTGCAGAGTGTATATCACTTTTTTTATTAAAACTATCTTTGTTTTTGTGAACATACATAAAATTTTCGTAAATATACTGAGAGGCCAAAGTTAATATATTTATTCGGTTTTAGGTTGTAAATCTAAAACAAAAGTAGTTTCTAAACCAGCAGCAAAATCCCATAAGACATTATGCTAAGAAATAACTGAAATAAACTAATCTAACTGTCTCGACACTAGTGAGACCTCTAATCTTTTTACAACATAGGCTGCAGAACTTAGTCTGCTTGCTAGTTTGGATATATGGGCCCCCTGAAGCTTTGCGTTGAGAGTGATGTTAAGAAAACAGAGGAACAGGGGAAGAACTGAGCCCTGTTGATTCCTCTGTTTTCTGTAAGCTTTAAAATGCTTGTGTTAGAAGTGGTTCACGGCAGTAGTCGAATGGGCGATTCAGAACCCACGACCTTTCGAGTTCGCGGTCCGCGCCTGCCATTAGGCTACTGACGCTTTTTATTAAGTCCTTAGAGGTAAAGCAGCATTCTTTGAAGCTGGTTGCAGATGAGATAAAATAAAGTTAATAAGCTAGTCTAACTAGAAGTCTAGTTAGACTAGCTTATTAACTAGCTTAAGAACTAGCTAGTCTAGCTAGGTCTAGTAGAAGGATGATCCTGGAAAGTAGGCCTGCAACAAATTTTAAACAAAGATGACTACAGATATGTTGTCACTACTGAGGACTAAGTTGGAATGCTTCCAAGCCTGTAATTATACTGGCTCTCTATACACTTTAAATCGGAACACAACAGTGCACGCTTTGCTGCTTGAGGTCAGAAACAGTTAAGGGTCGTAGGTCGGTATTCACTAAACAGATGGACGCCTAGACAGAAAAAGGGTCCTACCACCTAGTATGCGATAGATGTGTTGTAACATAAGGATTAATATGGAATGCTACATTACCAGTTAAATGTTCCGTGGTTCTCTTCAGTCGCCATCTAATTCATAAAGCTGCTATTTTATGCTCGTATTCTGAGAAAACTATGTCCATTAGTACTGCATCCATAATGCAGTTGCAACGTGGCATACCACTTTGTAACGGTAATAAAATAATTCTGGTGATCCTATAGTCGTCCCGTTTTAGGTATCCTAAAGGATAAAATGAGGACGTAGCTTCTCTTGCGTTGCCGACACACTAGACATAAAATTTTGTCGTCTTTCATCTTTATAAAAATAAACTAGAAATTTTGGTTGAAATCAGTCTTGTTAGCCTCTCGGTGTTCTATGGAATGCCTTTCGGAGAGTGTGCGAAGAAACTACATACCTAATTTATTTATTTATTTATTCACAAACATCTTATAAGCTAACAAAAGTATCCATACAAAACGCTTATTATACGATTCGATCAAGTACATAGTTGTATAACAATATCTCATTAAAATTACTAACTTTCAAAGCAAAATCCTCCCACCATCGGACAATCAGGTGGTCGGTGGGTCGTCACCCATTTGTTGTCGATATTCCAGGCATTCTGAAACATACGGTTTGCTACGTCTTTCGTGATGTTACAATCTGGGCGTCTTCAAGCAAGGAGGATTAGGTTTTCGTCCAGCTAAGACAATGCGATTTCCATCTAGAGCTTCATCAACACTTAATGTTGTGCTTGCGCTCGCTGCTAGACGCGTCGATTTATCGTTCGATTACGTACTGCCACTAGTTTTAGTAACCGGTTTCGCACGTTTGTGCGCTTTTGTTGACCATGCTAACAGTGAGGTCATATAATTATGATAACGCTATGTTGAATTATATGCAAAGTGAGATGGATGTGGAAAATAGTGTGTTTACCAAAATAGTGAAAATGAGATTACAATGAGCATGGAGGATATTCCACAGATGTGTAATACGGAAGATAGGAATGACATGTTTTTAGAGAGGCGAAGGGCAAATAGACATAATATACGCACAGAGGATAGTGTGTTTACGAATTCCGGACATGTAATGAAAACTCCTGAAACACTTCTGATTGGCAAAATGTTAAAAGCAGAAAGTATAAAACGTCACGAAAAATACATTTAAGGTATTGATTCACTTTAATAAGGAAGAAAGTACTGAGTCTTTTATACAGTGCAAGAGATTTAACGAGAATGGTTTTAAATGCCAAAAACTTTAGAAATGAATCAATCATATGGGATCATAAAAGATATTGATTTAGAATTGAGGAAGAAGAGATATTACAAGGAATTAGCGAAACTTTGATTTTAGCAGTAAAAGGCTAAATCAAAAGAACACTTACGACGGTCACTGGGAGCTGAGCGAATCTGTAAGAATATGTTTTAAGAGGCCATCATTACCGTCGTATATTTACATCTATGGTACTAGGGTGAAAGTGAGTCTTTACACTTACCCAGTGACACAATGCTCCTGTTGTGGCGATTTGGTCACTTGATTAAAATGTGCCTCCTCTAAAAGTAATCTGTCTCAAATGTACAAAAAGTGATCCCATTGTGAAACGACAACTTTCAAATGTAATAACTGTATGGGAAAACACATGGCAATGGCTAAAATTTGTCCTGTCTTCTTGAAGGAGAAACGAATTAGAGAACTCATGGCAGAATTTAATTTTTGTTCTTTCAGAAAAGCCCTATGCTATATGTCCCACCGTCGCCTCGACCACCGAACATGAAAAGTGATCCGCCTCTATTTACACAACTTACATCTGAAAATGAATCTTTACAGCAAGATAAACAGATGCCCAGGTCTATTAATGTGCATACCTACGCCAGTTTTACGAAAGCAGCCCTGAAAAACGAGGAAAATTCTAATACAGAGAAACGAAGAAATAGAAGGAAGTCTCAAAGAACAGAGGAAGTATACCTGAAGCTGTAACTGAAGTTAGTGAGGAAGAAAGCAGATGGGAAGACGAACTAAGGATGACAGTCGATCGAAAAATAAAGAACTATATTATTTCTATTAAGAGTCCGATACAGCACCTGGCGCAGACGATATTTCATATTCTATGACCAGGACCTGCCAGATGCTGCCAAAATGATTTTCATATCTTTATACAACAGATTTTGCTTTTAAGCTTTGACCCAAAACAATGGAGAGATGTGAAAATAATTCCTATACCGAAACCGAAAACTGACAACATCTTGGATTCAGGTATAGGCCTATGCAAGATATTTCATACAATTATTACGTGCAGACTGGAATGGTACATTGAAAAAATAACTGTTTATCAGAGGAAACAGTAGGCTTTAGAAGGTCTTGAAGGATCTTGCATGGACAATTTGACCAGATTAGTGTCACGAATACAGAGTGGCTTTGGTAACGAAAACGTTACTGTAGGGTGTTTTGTTGACATCGACGGAGCATACAACAATGTTAATAATAAATGTTATAAGTCTTTAGATCTAGGAGGGTACCATAATATTTAATTACTCCAACTGTGACCGAGAGGTCAATCGACGGATTCAACTCGGCTGGGCAGCGTTCGGGAGATTACGACACATCTTCTCGTCAGACATACCTCAAAACCTCAAAACTAGAATACACAATCAGTGCGTGTTGCCAGTGATGACCTATGGATCTGAGACGTAGTCCTTCACTGCTGGCCGTATGAGGAAGCTCAAAGTCACTCAGTGCTGTGGAGAGGGCTATGCTCGGCGTTTCTCTGCGTGATAGACTTAAAATGAAGATATACAGTAGAACCAGAGTAACCGACATAGCCCAAAGAATTAGTATGCTGAAGTGGCAATGGGGCGGCCATAGCTCGAAGAACTGACAACCGATGGGGAAGAAAGGTTCTCGAGTGGCAGCCCCATACCGGCAGGCGAAGTGTAGGCGTCCCCACTAGATGGAGTGACAACCTGGTAAGACATGCAGGAAGTCAATGGATGCAGGGTGGCTCGGGACCGTGCTTTGTGTCATTCCTGGGGAGGCCTATGTTCAGCAGTGGACTTATGAAGGGCTGTAATGATAATGATGATGACGATACTTGCACTTACGAAAATTATTTATCGAACTAAACAATGAAGAGCCTGTAAGTAGATTTACTGGAACCGGTATAGCTCAGGTGACCCTTGCCTCCATTATTATTTAATGCAGCAACTATCAATACGCTGATGATTTTGTACTTTATACTAGCCATAAAAATATAATGGATGCAGTTCTGTTACTCAAGATGCTTTAGTTGCTTCAAACATTATGATAACAGATATCTGTTTAAACATTTCTCATAGAGTAACCAAAGTTTGCATATTCACAAGAGGACATTCGAGAAACTCAAATATTAGTAATATTACTTGTATCAATAATGAACATATTGAAAAATCGATAGTGTTAAGTATTTAGGTATGTGACTGGACAGGAACTTAAAATGGGTAGACACATAAATTAAACGAAGGAAAAATACTTAAATTTCTAAATATCTTCAAAGTGTTAGCAGGTTCCAAATGGAATTCACCCAATGCATTTGAGGCGTCTTTATATTTCATTAATTAGAAGCAGATTAGACTACAATTGTTTTATATGATAGCAGTGTAAAAGTCATTTATACAAACTAGATAACGTACATAATCAAGCGATGAGAGTAATAGGCGGATTATAAGAAGCACCCTATCGACGTCATGGAAAGTGAACAATGTCTACAACCACTGTTAATTTGTAGACGATATCTTGCTGCAAAATTTTGTTTAACCCTTGACCACCTACCACCTATTTATGTCACACAACCCTTTGCCATGCGTCTTTGGGATGCGGGAATAAAATACTCAAGTTTGTGAAATATATTAGAGTAAGTAAATGAAACTAATTTTACGGATTTTATCGCATTTAATTTGACTTCTTAATTGCCGACGTTTCGGTGCTTTTACAGCACCCATGGTCACGAGGGGACTGAGGTGTTTGACGTCCTGATGTCATAATTAGCCATACATTCAGTTTTGAATATTAATTTTGGTCCGATCTACGCAGAATGAGCTTATAGTATCTTGAAGTCTTGCAGTGGTATACTTGGGTTTGGATTTAATTTTATTAATTATAGGATCCCAAGCAGATGGCAGCACCCATTCATCTTCTCTATGGAAAGTAGGATGTTTTTAATTTCAATAGCCTCGCGAATCATTCTTGGTAGGAATCGGTGTTCTTTTGCGAGGATTTGTGGTTTATCAAATGTAATGTAATGGCGGGGACGATCTTGAACATGTTCACAAACTGCAGACTTCCCGGAAGGTCGGCGCTCAAATCAACTATATGTTCTTTTACGCGGGTTTTATAGATCTTTTGTTTGCCCTATGTAAGAGACCACATTCACAATCCAGCTTGCACTCCAGCAGAGGATATGACACTTGACGGATGGTAAAATTGACCAATCTTCTTCGGCGGCGAGCTTCCATTAAAACATACTTCAATGTTTTAATGGAAGCTCGCTCAAGATGTAGCCAACCTTGTTTGTGACTCCTCCGACATAGGTAGTACAGCAGGCACACGCTCGACTGTGGCCGGCTTCACTCGGTCACTGTGACGTAGGCGTGGGAACCGAAGCTTGTTATCTTGCAATACTTGCTCGACGTGCTGAAGCTCGGCGGCCAGATGTTTTCTGTCACAGATCCCTCGCGCTCTGAAACAAAGATTTAAGATTTAAGTTTTCCCACGGTAGCTAACTGTAATGGATGATGTTGCGATTCACCATTTAAATATTGGTTGGTATGGGTCTTTTTCTATACACAGTGTGACCAATAGTGTTATCAGGATTTCGGATGACTAAAACATTTAGGAAAGCTAAAGAATTGTTTGCCTCTAACTCCATTGTGAATTGTATTTTAGGTTTATGGAATTAATGTGGTCTAAAAATGCAGTTACTTTGTCAGATGGTAAAATTGTGAAAGTATCGTCTACGTACCGCTTGTAGAATCTTGGATTTACAGGAGCAGTAAGAAGGATTTCTCCTCAAAGTCCTCCATGAATATGTCGGCGACTACAGGAGATACAGGTGAGCCCATCGCCACCGTCTACTTGCTTGTAGAACAATAGATCCTCCTTCCACAATAGATAGCCAGATGTAAGGCAGTGTTTGAGTAATACTGCATATTCTGTAGGCATGTTGCATTCTTCTAGCTTCCTGGTTACAATTGAGATGCAGTCTTCAATAGGTAAGCATGTGAATAGTGACTGAACATCAAAACTGACCATAGTTTCATTGTCAGCGAAATGTAGGTCTTTATCTCACTAACAAAATGGTATGAATCTGTGGCGGTGCTGTCGTCACGCCACAAAGCGAAATACATCGAAGCCTAAATCGCGCTATCAAAGTTCCGAATTAAAACAGTATATATACAATAGCTCCGAACTACCACCAGGGCGTTGGCCGCACCAGGCCGATCACCTTGCCCGGCGGGGTCTCCCTTTTCCTTCCACGGCCACAGTGGTGACCCCGACGTGATATGAACATGCAACCAACAACCTTCGGAAACTACAATTTCAAACCATCGTCATCGTCCTCAAGTACCCCATTGAATCGCTCCCGAGCAGATATTGTCTGCAGTCTTCACATCCTGCAAGCCATCTAGCTTTACAAGGTTCATCGCAGCACTATAATAATGCTTCCTGTTCCTTCAAGCTACTCTCTGCGCTACAGTGTTCGGCACGGCTCTGAGCCTTACTGCTCGCCTGCTTTGGCACTCTCAGATTACTTGCCTTCTTCTCGACTCACCGTAGACTACAAGGCAAAAATTCCTGGCATTTGCACATTCGTCGACATCTAGAACTGCTATCGACCTCGGTCTGAGCAGGGGGTGATGTGGCGGTGCTGTCGTCACGCCACAAGCGAAATACATCGAAGCCTAAATCGCGCTATCAAAGTTACGAATTAAAACAGTATATATACAGCTCGAACTACCACCAGGGCGTTGGCCGCTCCGGGCGATCACGCCCGGCGGGAGATCTCCTTTTCCTTCCGGCCACAAATCCTTTGTGTGTATTCTGGTGTGTCCTCTCAGTGGTGACAGTATTTTTGCCAATTGTTGAGCCAACATAAGTTGGTGATTCGATCTGGCTCACTATGGGACGTAGTGGAGCGTTTGGTTTGTGTATTTTCGGTAACCCATACAACCTCGGTGGTTTGGCACATGATGGTATTGTCGAGTTCACGTCGAGATTTAATTTTCGGAGTATTTCTTTATTAAATCGGTAGTTGTTTTAAGTGTATTAGTTGTAGAGTCTATTTTGACCTTTTGTCGACGTCTGATAAAAGTTGTTGTATTTGAAATTATATTCTGACGTGTCCAATATTACCGTAGCATTTCCTTTATCCGCGCGGAGAATCGTGAGCTCTGGTATGTTGCGTGTTGTACAACGTCTTAAACTCATCTTTGTAGAGATTTAGTTTTGGCGCTGAACTTCGACGTAACAAGGACGAAATGTCTTGACGTATGGCCTCTAAATCATCCTTACCGATATTATTCTTTAACAGAAAATCCTCGACCCTACAGATAATTTCTTCGTACAGGATTTTTTTCGGTGTTATTAAAATTCAAGCCCTTCTACAATACTTTTATTGTAGGTTCGTCCAGTGTTTGTTTTGACATATTATAGACTGTACGTTGTTTATTGCGTAATAAACAATATTGCTTTACGTCTGTAGTCAATGGTTGCGTTTCGTTCCTACGTTGACATGGATTTTGGCATTAATTTGTTTTGATTGTTAATGTTTGGTTTTTCTATGTGTTTATTTTTGCATTCATTACATTTGTTTAAAGTTTCAATGCATTTATTAAAATCAAACGTCATTAAAACTGTCTTTAACTCACTGGACAAATTGTCTATGGTATATTTATGTTGTAGATCGAATCGTTTTTCTGAATCACCGTTCGTAACAACTTTTACTTGCCTGATTTCCAATTACTGATGGGAATATCAGATTCCCTAACTGCTCAGAGTGTGATGCTGTAGAAGATGTGCACCATGTTTTGACGGGTGTGTTCAGAACGAGGTACATACGCAAAATATTTCATTTTTGCATGACCACAATGTAGGCATTTGCAACTCTATTCTATCTTCCCACTTTGTCAAGAGGCCAAAATGCTAATCAAACTTTATTAACATGTAATGTGAGTTTGGTGAGATGTAATCTTTTCCTACTTATGAAGGTAATCATATCACAGGATTTTGCAAGATATATATTTTTATTGTTAAATTTATTTTGATTGTATGTAGCTCTGTTACTGTCGATGTTCTTATGTGTTCATTTGTTAATTTTTAATTTCTCTGTAAATTATTAGTGTATATATTACGGGGTGAATAGTCACTGTGTGACAAAACCCCTTTTGTAAATAAAGATTTAAAAATCACCACTTACCACCAGGTTGGATTCTAGTCAAGCACTGGCTTATAACATAAAATGTTTACAATCATAAAACATTTTCAGCGTTAATTTCGATACAAACACAGCACCCGAGTATGTATGTACCCGTCATATATGTCGAGTTGTTTAACATGTCAAATATTCATGAGCACATTATGGGTGCGTCATGAACATTGACAGCTGGCACAACTCTTTAATCCTGTCATGTTTTTAATTTAACAGGAAATCCAATTAAGCATTCCATTTATTTGAAGCTGTTAAAGTAATCGTTATGCAACATCCATGAATGAGATACGTAAACTTATAATTTTTTTAATAAAGCATTTCTTTCGTAACTATAGGACCTTTTGCTTTGAAAACTTTAATAGGAAAATGGAAAAATAGTAGTTTCTTTTTTCTTTTCTTTTAATATTTTATTGAAGTTCAATAAAAGTGAAAGCGACTTGCATAAATTATTATTCTTAAAAGGATATTTGACTAACGAAAAATATAAAAAGAACAGTGATGTAA
Organism: Parnassius orleans; assembly: GCA_029286625.1. Lineage (NCBI taxonomy): Eukaryota > Metazoa > Arthropoda > Insecta > Lepidoptera > Papilionidae > Parnassius > Parnassius orleans. Next base: position 47,659 of record JAGSMP010000040.1, on the reverse strand, counting down.
TAAAATAAAGTTTGTTTGGTGTCGGTGTATTCAGGATTTAGGTTCCTAGATAAATCTATTTTATATTAAGAAAGTAAGAACCTTGAATTAAAAAAAATCTTTGAAAATGTTAAATTAAACAATTTAATTTTGTTATTTAAATTTACGAATGAATAATAATAATTTAAATTTGACATATAATTGTAATGATAATAATGACAAATTTAATTTAATTGACATAAATAATTAAATAAAAAAATTGGACAAAAGATAGGTATTAACTATCCAAATATAATTTAAATAAAATTAAAAATTTATTTATTTATATTAAAAATTTATTAAAAATTAAAAAAAATAGTAAATGTGCTATCTTATTATTTACTTTTTAACTCAGCCAAGTTTTTGGCTACCAACACTGCTTTATTGAGCATCATAATCATTTGACATTTAATTTGGAATCAGTTCAACTAATTTAAATTAGTAATTTTAATTAATAAATAATAAAGGCAATCTGTAGCAATAATAAGAGTTTAATTATTTTAGAATGCAGCCCACAAATAAGTCATAAAATTGTTTACACATGGTGCATCAAAATATACAAGGCATGATGGGCAAAGAATTGGAAGTTGAATTGTTTTTAAATAGTAACAACATACATATACTTGTTTGTACTATATTTGTACTATGTATTACTGAACATTGGCTAAAATATTATAATTTCATGTTTAATTTCAGAAATCACCAGGTGGTCAGTTCCTTCAATAGAGAAAAAAGTTTACGTGGTGGCTCCTTAATATTAGCAGATAAATAAATATATAAAGAACGTAACGATATTGTGAACCTCTCTGTTGAGCGAACTGTACAAATGGCTTGTGTCGAGCTCAAGCACCTCATCGTTGTAAGAGTTTACAGACCCCCATGTGCTCTTACAAATATTTTGAAAAGATTGTGGAAGAAGTTTTGCTCAAACTTAGTAAACAGAACAAGTCTGTTGTAATGTGGAGACTTTAACATCAATCTCATGAAACTTTTCAATTAGTATCAAGTTTAACTCCTCGTTTAAATCTGTTTATTTGTATGGCACGTTATTAAAATAATTAACTTATAATTTTAAGTTGTGAATTTAGTAGAATATTTACTTCTTAAAACTTTATCTTTTAACAGTCGCAAATCATTTAATGAGTGGGCGACATTAGAATTTATAAAAGTAGGCGATGGTTATACGGGCTTTATAATGAAAGATAATAATAATATAAGCCTTTTACTTCCTTAACAAATCCATATTTACATTTACAAAATGACAGATTTTATTAAATTTTTGAGGTGTTTAGTTTTAAACCTATACTTTCACTGACCGTGCATAACTCATTTATCATTTCTCCTAACTGACTTGCTGTTTTGGAGAAGAGCACTATGTCGTCAGCAAATCTAAGGTTGCTTAGAAAATGTCCGTTGATGTAAATTCCTTTTTGTTTCCAACTCAGGTCTTTCATTATATTTTGTAAAACAGTGATGAATATTTTGGGTGATAGAGGATCCCCCTGCTTAACACCTCTACATATTTTGATTTTCAAACCTATTCTATCCAGCTTAACTCTGCTTTCACTATTGCTATAAATATGTTTCAGAATGTTTATGTAATTTCTTGACTATATAAGGCTTGCCATATGCTTTCGTGTGATATAGAGTCGAAAGCTTTTATATAATCAATGAATGCTAGTAGAGGTTGCTTGAGTTCTCGATGCTTTCATTATTTGCTCTAAGGTATGGATGTGATCGGTTGTAGAGTATCCTTTTCAAAATCCTGCTTGCTCTATAGGTTGATTTTTTCTATACATGGTCAATCCTTTTGTCTAAGCACGTCGCAAATAAATTATAAATGCTTGGGTAAGCTAATTGGCCGATAGTTATTGACATCAGTTGGATCTCCTTCTTGTATAATAGTGTGATTCTCGATTCTGCCCCTTCGAGGTGTCTTTTGTGTTTGAAGTACTTTATTGTAAAGTGTGGTAAGTGGCTTATGAGAAAAGATTTTTCTAACTTAAAAGCTTCGTTAGTAATGTTATCCGGCCCAGGACTTTTCTCTGATTTAAACTTTTTCTATTGGTCTCAAGATTTCTAGCTCATCAAACGGTTTTACTGATACTGTCGTCTTAGTAATATCCACTGGTACTGTAGTAGGTTATTTTCATAACTGTAGAGGCTCTAAAAAATTATGTAGCAACTTTAACTATATCTGTTCGTGTTACTGCGTTTTGTGACCTTATTTGTGATTTTAAAATAGGTATCCAAGTTTTGTTTTGTAAGTTGTTTATATGCTCTTTTTGACTTCCGCTATTCTGTAAGTTCTTTGCTATTATTTCCATCCTGTGGTTTTCGTAATCCTGTTTTAGAAGTTTGTTAATAGTTTTATAGATTAGCAAGTTTTTTCTCTTTGTTTGGTTTTTTTTTTTTTTGTAATTCTATTCGACTTTTTATCATTTCTTTGGTTTCTTCTTTGAGTATAATTTTTGTTTTTCTGTAGGGCTTAAAAAGAGAAGTTCTAATATCGCTGTCTCTATTTTGCTGTTGTAGGACTCTATGTCGTCAGATTTCTCCCAGGATAGTTTATGCGCCATCTGTTGTAGTGTAGCTAGAAAACTCTTTCTTTTCTTTGTCTGTCAATAACATATATCGATTATTATTAAACTTAGCTCTAGATTTCTTTAATTTATTAATACTATATGTACCTCTTAGCAGTCTGTGGTCACTTGAAAATGTTGAGATGTTTATAGTTTCTATATTTGTGAACCTTTCTGGTTTTGTTTAATAGAAAATCAATTTGGTTTTTACTTTTCCATCAGGGATGTCCAGGTCCAAAGATTTTTTGTTGTTTTTGAAAATTGTGTTGATAATGTTAAGCTTTATTTGTAAGTGCATACTGCAGAAGTAAGTCACCTCTATGGTTCCTTTTCCGTAGCAGTATGGTCCCATTATTATATTTTCTCCTGGGTTTCTTTGTCCGATTTTGCATTTAGATCGCCCATCAGAATTAGCTGTTTTCCTTGAGCTAGATTTTGTGCTTTTGGAGTTGATCATAAAATATAATTATTTATTTCCTTCCGGTGCTTCATAAGTGGGAGCGTACTTGTATTATTGATAGTTTTGTTGATTCAAATTCAGATCTAACAGACACACTCTCAGATATCCTACATGTATTTATTTATATTGGATTTGTATTTATTGATTAGAAATCTGACTCCATAATGTCCATAGTTTCCTGTATGGCAAAATATATGATTTTCTTGTTCAAATATGTTATTTCCTATTATTCTTAATACAGATAGTCCTATGATATCGTATTTTATGTTGTTTAGGAGAATTTGAGTAATATCATTTTTCTGATGTAAGAAGAGATCTTACGTTGTATGTACAAATATATAGCTTGTGTTGACGTTTCTGTATTTTGAGGGTTATAGTCTTTATCTCCCACGGTGAAGTGTATTGGGAGATCAAGAGGCCAACTGTTGTTGCTATTCTGTGTCGTATTGGTTGTATTTTGCTTGTTTTGGAAGTTGTTTCCGGGGTTGCAGGGTAGTTTTTTTCAATTATGAAATTCATCAAATTAGTGTCTTATTTTTCTTAATTGGGTGTTTAGTGCTTTGATGATTTATTTGGCTACATACCTCGGATATTTCCGGTGACTCTGACAGTTTTTTTGCTGGCATTGTTACAGGATTTCTTATTTCTTTGTCTTTTAATACAATTAATTTATCGTATTTAATGAATGCCTTCCTAATTTTTTCCTTTTTAGTTGAGTTTGCAACTCCTTGCGTTTTTAAGTATTTCTATGGGATAATCTTGTTTTATATAGTAGGGTGTTTTTCCAGGTGTTTTTGTTTTCTGATATATATTTTTAATCCTAATGTACTGAAAGTTATCACTACTGGTCTGACCTTGTCACTTTTTCTTCCCAGTCTTCTAACAGCTTCGATATTGTTATTGTCATATTTCAGGTTAAAGTTGGTATTTAATATATCGATTATTCGTTTTTCAAGTTCATGGTAAGATTTTTCCTGTTACTTTACTCCAAATATGACGAGATTTTTTCGTCTTATGTGTCTCTCGAAGTTGTTTATAGGTATACTTTGTACCTCTATTTTTCTCAAGTAATTCGTTTTCAACTACTCGTAAGTTTTGAATTTTCGTTAATATTGTTATTTATTGAAATTTTAATGTCTTCCTTCATTTCCAACATATCAGCTTTCAGTTGTTTTATTTCTCTTTGCATATTTTCCAGTAACTTTTTATTTCATCCATAGTTATTACTTTAAATTATTTAAAAAGCTTTTCAGATTTATAATCTTTCCTAGTGCTGTCCTCTAGTGTTGAGTAGCATTAGTGATTTAAAGTGTAAGTATTTTATCTGATTTGGCCACTCACTAATAGATGGCGCTATTGTTATTTAATTTTCTGGCGGTGACTTATTAAATACTACTTTTAGGTTATAATTTGTAATTTTTTTTTATAACTGCTTTTGAACACTTTTAATAATTTATTTATGTATACTAACCTCTTTTATGTTGTCTTAGGTTATGGTTCTCTAGAAATATTTGCATAAACTGTTTGTTGGTAAAATAACCGTTACTAACTGTTCTTATTAGATTTTACTACTAATCACTGAACGTTTCTTGGTTAATAACACTACTTTAGGTGCCCCATAGATAACTTCACAAATTTATCACTGATTTACACAAATTTAGGTATGAAAACTATTTTTATTTTCGAAAAAACAACAGAGCTGATGTTAACATATGCACAGTAGCACCTTCTATGTTTAGAAATTATGTAAAAACATATTCTAAAATATTTTAAAAATGTGCTCCACAGCTAAGGGTTTACATTTAAGCAACAAAATTAAAACTGCATCCAACAAAATTAAAATGACCTGGAGAATAATAAACAGTGAAACGGGCAAGGTCAAACCGCGCAAATCGGATTCTCAATTGAATATTAACAATAATTTAACTCGATCTGATCAAGAAGTTGCTATGACTTTTGAGAAACATTTTACTGATGTTCCATTTTGACAACAAAATCATTAAATTTTTCTCCTACTGTCGCCGAATCATTGCTTAAACAAAATGTAAAGGGTTGTTCAACTACTTTTAAATTCCATAGAGTATTACCAAAAGATATCGTTAAATATTTCAAAACTATTTATGTTAAGAAAACGGCTGACTTATGGGGATTTCCTTTAAAGTTATTTTATCTATAATAGACATAGCACCTTATCTAGCCACTCTGTTTAATACAAGTGTCGAATCTGGTGTGTTCCTGATTTAATGAAACATAGTAAAGTTATTACTTTATTTAAATCTGGTAGAGCATTAGACCCGCCAATTTTAGACCAATTTCTGTACTACCAACATATTATAGTAAAATTTTTGAAAAATTATTTTATTTTGTTAATTTTGCAATTTGTTAAGTTTTCTTTAATATTAATAAATTGCTACATAAAAATCAATTGTTTACAAGGTCGCTCGACAACTGACGCTGAGTTGAGCTTATTAAACATATTTTTGTACGTTCAGAGAATGCTTTGGGTATATTTTGTGACCTTTCCAAAGCCTTCGACTGTGTCTCACCATGACATTAATCAGGAAGCTACAGTACTATGGTGTCAAGAACACAGCGCTTAAACTAATTTTTCATATTTAACTAATAGAACGCAGAAAGTTATTATCAATGGTACACAAACAAGTTTAACAGTGGTAGACGCGCACTTGCTTTGCTGTTGCACGTATGGGCTGGCTCGAACCAGGTTGGTACCACGACCTCACAGAAGACCAGCTTCAAGTAGAAGCTTTGCTTCTGCATTTCGTCTGGTAAGTGCAGGTGGTCGGAGGCCCAATTCCCCTAACATAGTAGCGGATTTAAATAAAACACTACCCCAGGAGGTACCAGCACCCCGGGTGACGGAGAATCCTCGCTTAGCATCCGCCCAAGCTACCCTACTCTTCCTGAGTGTAGGTGTTCAGGCGGTGAAATTCCGCTCGAAACTAAACCTGCTCGGGAAAAACGGATCAATAAGTCAAGGCACCCCTTCCAATCTGCAATATCAGGACTTCATTCAAACCTTAACGCCGTCCACTACCATCTGGAAACAGCGAAGCTGGCCTTGCTCTTTCTAACCAAGACACTGGTGTCCTCTCCGGCTGATACTTTGTATCTCTCCTACCCGGGTACAAATTAGAACACTCCTTTGTGCCCCGGGCTGGAGTTTGCGTGTATGTCAGATAGGACATGTGTTTTCGATGCCTCAGCAGCCTTGAAGGTACGGACCTGTCCATCTTATGGCTACGCGTAGACAGCGACGACCATCCCCGCGTCTACGGGTGCCTCTATATGTCCCACATAGACCGACACAGACCGACTCATCGACCACGTCCAAATGGCTGCAGATTCCGTGCTACAACAGGTCCCATCCGCAGAGATCATGATGCTTGGTGATTTTAACGCCCACCACGCTGAATGGCTTGTTTTCGTTTAACCGATCATGCGGGTAGATCTGTTTATGATTTTGCTTTGGCAAATGGTCTGACACAACTGGTTACCTCGCCTACGTGGATCACAGATGTGGAAGATCATGTACCTTCCTTGTGGGACCTCTCATCCGGACGGATATCAGGTCTCCGTCGACGCGCCTCTTGGCTCCTCGGACCACTGTCTGATCCGGAGTACGGTGCCACTAATGCTCACATCGCGGTTGCGTTCTGCAGGTTGCCGCCGTGTTTGGATTTATAGGTCAGCCGATTGGGACGGGATGTGATCTTTTTGCATCCTGCCCTGGAGGTGGGCTTGCTTCTCGCCGGATGATCCCAGCATTGTTGCTGATTCTGTCGCTGATGTGGTGCTACAGGAATTGAACTATTTATCTTCATCAACTATTCATCTATCATCTGTGGTACCTATCGGAGGCAGAACCCAGCCATGGTTTGGTCGCTGCTGAAAATTGCATTACGCCATAAGCAAGAGTGCTACCAGGCCTGGGCTCACGCATCGACGTCTCGGGATGCAAATACCAGCGCTCTTAAAAATAAGTATAATTCCGCCTCCAGATCCTTCAAAAGTGTCATTGTCAATGCTAAGTCAGAGCACATCGGCAGAATTGGCGAGAAACTAGCTCGTCTTCCTTCGGGAACACGTGCATTCTGGTCTCTCGACAAGGTTGTCCAGGAACTTCTGTCAACCATCTATCCCATCTCTGCACAGGAGGACGACTCACTGGCCCATGCCGCAAAGGACAAAGCCGATCTGGTTGCTCTCTTTGCGTCCAACTCGACTCTTGATGACGGGGAACACACCTCCGACTATCCGTGGTGTGAGTGCTCCATGCAGGATGTGCTGTTTACCCAACGCTCGTTGCGCAGAGCACTCCTCTCCTGGACGTCAACAAGTCAGTGGGCCTGATGTCCCTCTATTGTGCTGAAGACGTGTTTTCGGAGTCGGCACCGGTTTTAACGCGCTTTTCCGGTACTCCCACTCCCTGGGCGTAGTCCTGAAGTCATGGAAGACAGCTTTCGTACACCCGATTCCTAAAACGGTAACCGCTCTGATCCGTCCAACTATAGGCCTATCGCCATCACCTCCTTGTTCTCTAAAATAATGGAGTCCATTATCATCAGCCAGCTCATGCGGTACCTTGAGGATCACCAGCTGATTAGTGACTGCCAGTGCGGTTTCCGTCGTGGTCGCTCGGCTGGTGATCTTCTAGGTTACTAACTCATAAATGGGCGGAGGCAGTAGAGTCAATGGGAGGCGTTGGCCGTTAGTTTGGTCATAGCGAAGGCCTTCGATCGGGTTTGGCACAAAGCGCTTCTTGAAACTTTCTTCCTATGGGCTTCCCGAGAATTGTGCAATTGGATCACCAGTTTTCTTGCTGATCGGAGCATTAAGGTTGTAGTAGACGGTGCATGCTCCGATCACAAGCCCATGAACGCTGGTGTTCCACAGGCTGCGTGCTATCACCAACACTGTTTCTTTTGCATATCTATGACATGTTGCAAACCGGTAACATTCATTGCTTTGCAGATGACAGCACTGGTGATGCTCTATACACCGGCCGTGCCAATATTTCTCAGGAAAACTTCGCCGAGTAACGGAACAATCTTGTGTCTGAAGTCGAGACTTTGTTGGACAAAGTTTCAGACTGGGGGCGACTAAATCTAGTCAGTTCAATTCTCGAACAAGTTTGCGCGTTTACCGCTAAAGAACCCTTCGTCGTATCTCTTCAGTTTCAAGGCACTCTCTTTGTTGCCTCAGCCAATATCCGAATCCTCAGCGTTAACATATCGAGTGAGGTGCAGTTTCGTGGTTACTTGGAAGAGAAGGCCAAATTGGCCCTATAAAGCTTGGCGTGCTCAGCAGAGCGGGACAGTATTTCATGCCGGCACACCGCCTATAACTTTACAAGGGCAGGTTCGGCCGCCCATGGAATACTGTTCCCATCTCTGGGCTGGGGCCCCAGTGCCAGCTCCTTCCATTTGATCGAATCCAGCGCAGAGCTGTTCGAATCGTTGGCGACCGAACTCTTTCCGCTCACCTTGACTCACTGGCACTGCGAAAAGGTGTTGTATCTCTTTGCGTATTTTATCGCATTTACCACGGAAGTGCTCTGAGGTATTGTTCGGACTAATTCCAGCCGCACAATTTCACCATCGCACATCGCGACAAAACTCGCGATACCATCCATACCATCTGGATGACTGACAGCCACCACTGTGCGATTTAAAAGTTTTCTTCCTCGCATAACTTCCTTGTGGAATCGACTACCACCAGAGATTTGCTGGACCGATACGAATTAGGGACCTTTAAGAAAAGAGCGTACTCCTTTTTAAAGGCCGGCAACGCATCTGCAATTCCCTGGTGTTGCAGTTGTTCATGGGCGGCGGTAACCACTTAACATCAGGTGAGCCGTATGATCGTTTGCCCCTCTCCTATAAAAAAAGTTATTCCGGGTCACCTGTACTAATGGATGTCCCTTATGGCTCAATTCTAGGCCCATTCCTATTTTTAGTGTATATTAATGACTTACCTTCCACTGTACGGGATAATTATGACATAGTATTATTTGCTGATGATACTTCCTTGATTTTTAAACTTAAACGTCAATCATTTAAATGTGACGAAGTGAATAAAGCTATATCAAAGTTAGTGCATTTGTTTAACGTTAATAATCTACATTTAAATGGAAATAAAAGTAAATGTATTATATTTACAACATCGAATGTTAAAAATCTGAACACCAATGTGTTTTTAAATGGGAAGAACTGAGCCCTGTTGAATCCTGTTTTCTTGGCATCACTCTCAACGCAAAGCTTCAGTGGGGCCCCATATATCCAAACTAGCAAGCAGACTAAGTTCTGCAGCCTATGCTGTAAAAAGATTAGAGGTCCTCACCAGTGTCGAAACAGCTAGATTAGTTTATTTCAGTAATTTCCACAGCATAATGTCTTATGGGATTTTACTATGGAAATGCGGCTGATTCAGAAACTATTTTTATTTTACAGAAAGTGCCATTAGAGCTATTTACAACCTAAAACCGAGAGAGTCTCTTTGAGATAAATTTAAAGAAATAAATATATTAACGTTCGCAGACAGTATATTTACGAAAATTTTATGTATGTTCACAAAACAAAGATAGTTTTAGTAAAAAAGTAATATACATTATGTAAACTCTAGGAACAAACACAAGCTAGTGATACCAGTTATTCGACTCCACAGATTCTGTAATTCATTCTTGGGGTAATGTAGATGCTATTACAACAAGGTCCCGGAAAGTATACAGGCTCTCTCTATTATTAAGTTTAAATGTTTTGTTAAGCTGAAGCTGTATAAAAGGGTTATTATAATATAAATGAATACATGGTTGATAATAACCCTGGGAATGAGGTGGTCGCTTCCCAAGCAGTTTCTAAAATAAATTTTGTAAATAGTTTGTACAACCATTAATGTAAAATTTACTTTAAAAAGTCCTACTGGGTTTCTTGCTGGTTCTTCTAGGACAGAGGTTTTTTTCGAACCAGTGTTAAAGTAAAAATTACTTTCAACAAGAATTACATGTGATCTATATTGAATAAAGAAATATTCTATTATATTCTAATCAAATCTTAATACTTTAAGCGAGTAATTCTTGTAAAAATATCTCTATTTTATTCTTGAAAGCCCAAATATAAACTAATCGCTAACAGGCGATTTGGGTGCATTGAATAAAAATTTCAAGTGACCATTGATAACACGTTTGTTTTTGTTGATTTAAGAGGGTAATCATGAAAAAAAGTTAATTTGTTTAATTTCTGTGACTTTTAGCGTTAGTTTGTCGCTAGAAGTCACGAAACACAGTTGAGTTAAAATTTAATGTTTAAATGATGGTGCATTTTGTTTTGTTTTCAATTAATGTGTAGTCTTTTCTTGCTTTCAGAATCGAAATACACTGTAACTCCAGCTCAAGTTGCTCAAGCTGTGTTAAGGGACTCAGGGCGAACGCAGCGAGATTGCTGAATTTTTAAATGTACCGCGTACAATACTTAGATACGCCACGATAAGATAAAGATAAAGCAACGATCAGACCGGTCTGTACACGAGGAGACCAGGAAGTGGCGGAGTCTGTTGTACATCAGCGCAGGATGACCGATTTATCACCCTCGCAATTTTGAGAAATCGGTTCCTTACTGCGGTTGAAATAAGGCAACATCTGCAAACGGCAAGAGGGTCAACTTTAGTAAGCGGACGATAAGAAGCAGAATGGAGGAACAGGACCTTCGTTCTTTAAGACCAGTACGAGGTCCAGAACTGCTCCGGCATCATCGCGTAGCTTGACTTCGGTTCGCTCGCGAGCATGCAAATTGGACTCATGAGCAGTGGAGTAAAGTTCTGTGGACCGATGAATGCAGAGTAGCCTTAAGAGCTAACTGAACATGTGTGGAAAAGCGTGGACAGAGGTTTCGCCAATTACCACCAGGCAAAACGTAAGTTTTCATGGTTGATCCGTAATGGTTTGGGGGATCAGTATAGATGCACGTACAGAGTTATTGGTGGTTGAAGGTCGTTTAACGGCAGTGCGGTACATTGAAGAGATCCTCCAAGACCATGTTTTACCCTATATGGAATTCATTGGGACGAAGAATTCAAGTTAATGCAAGATAATGCCGACCACACACCGCAAGATGCGTTAATGATTATCTTTCAGGTGAGAATTTTTAAATTGGAGGCGAGCACAGAAGCCAAGACATGACACTTATAGAACATGTCTGGGACATGCCTAAACGTCACACCTGCTCCAATCTCAACCTCCAGAGAATTTTAGTGCACTGAAAACCGCTCTGATGGCCGCCTTATAATAATAAATTATGTAATTAGCTTCTTAAAAACAGCATTAACAATTTGAATGTATTTTGTGTGTGTATTTTTTAATTTATTGCAAAATCTAAGGCACTATAGAATATTTGAAAAAAGGTATGTAATACTTTACTCACGTAGTTTATCTCTATCTAGTTTTCCCTTTTTTTCATTGTGCCGCCACACATAGACCTGGGTGACCGAACTTCGCTCAGCGTAGAAAAAACTCGGTAAAGAAAAACTTAGAAGTGAAACATTGTATTTTTAAATATTCTAATTTGCCATTGTTTGTTTAATGTTGACTGCAATCAATTTGAAAAAATATCGGGCAGGGGTGTGTCAGGGCACAAGAAACGTCTATATCAGCGAGTCGCTTTTAGTGTTAGAAAGTAGAGAACGCTGGTTTTGGTTAATCTGCGCATTTTCCTTCCCCGTTAACCCTTCTGGCCCTGATGCAAACTCAAGGTCGTTACAGTGAGTTGACTATACAAGTTAAATAATGACACTTTACTAAGGACTCTAAGACTGTTTTGTAATTATTAGGCAAGACGAAGATACCTTTTCGTTACGGTTCACTTTTCAGACCTGGTACCTGTATGGTTCCTTTGATTTTAAAGACGTTTCACGTTAAAATACAAAATACTAATTCGTAGTAAATTCTATATTATGCTACTCACTTGGCTGGCTTGCCGGCGGGAGATTTCCACTTTTCCACCCACGGCTAACTATATTTTGTTCAAAACGTTGTAAATTTCACGTATTTGAATTAAACTTTAGTTTTTGATGTATATGTATGTGTGGTTGTTTCATATTTTGACACTGACAGAATATCCACTACCCCATGTCTAGCCGTCGTAATAGGCGACAAAGAAAACTGAAACAGGAGATGCGCAGCAACATCTCCGTAATAATAACTCAAAATTATAAAAACTGCGGTTGCCAACACGCCTGCCAAGTGTGATAACTATGGCAAAATTCTATGATCAAATTCTAGACAATCTATGGGAATAGTGGTTTTTACTACAATGATCATTCCGTCAGTAAAGTATAGGCAAAATGCTCCTCATAACTATAAAGAGCCTTGGGAGACGTACTTTCACAGGCCTGGATTACTACTAATTCATTTAAAAGAAGACAGTTATAAAAAATGTACATCAAGAATAAAAATAAAAAAGATCAGAGTTCAGTTTCACTTCCTTTACCGGCTTTGACGATAAATAACTTAAATCATAGTTATAGAAAGGTCAAGGTTCTTCATTTGATTTAAAGATTGAAGATACTTGGCGCTAAGAACTATGTGAGAACACATTATGTATTGGTGAGATTTATTAAACCGATGTCATGCGCCAATCAAATTGTGTTCCATTCTTATAATAATAAGATAGCGAAATTGTGTTTTTATTACTTTCTGTACAAATCAGTGATCTTAGTCTATCATTTATATAAACTGTCATTTACAAGATGTACAGTATACAGTGGAGTCCGATAGCTTTCATTCCTTCTGTCTGTTGCCTTAACCTTAGCTTTTATATCGGCTTATATTATAGGGTGCTATTGTCTTCTTTGTGTAGGGCCATTAAAAATTATTTTCCAACATTAAATAAATACCTTGAAACAATTTTTTAGACTGATTCCTTATACTCGAGACATTTTTGAAGAAGTTTGGGAACAAAAAAGTTAAAATTAAACGCAACAAAATTCGTAAAATGTGTTTCATTTAAAGTAAATACAGATACCATCCCAGAATATAAGATGAAACGCCTCGATACCTGCAAAAACGGTATCCGGTTCTCATCACAAATGAAAACAGTAACATTATTCTGCGGTTTCTCGGTGGTATTTTGTAAGAGCGTAGTCTTACTTCGATTGAGCCGACCCATTCCTCCTACTAGCTTTACTGGGTGGCGCTTAGGTTATCACGTTAAATAGCACAGCAGTTAATACAAGTTGATATATGTCTGTTAAAATAATAAAATTAACAATAATAAAAGAAAATAAAAAGGCATTTTTCAAACAAAATAAATAGCGTAAAAATTGACAAGAAATAAATCATCTTTCATAATATTAGTTTACTGACCTGAAGTGACCTGTAAAAGCGGTAACGGCGCGGCCACGCTGCGGCATTCAGTGCTCACGCGACATCGACATAGGTAATTATAATACCTACACGCCCATACATAGGTAATTAGGCGCGTAGGGCGATGCTAATCTGATGTTATCAACAAATCACAAATTTGATGGTATTGTTTTATCCAAATAATCATTTTAATCTTAAAATCACTCAAGTTTAATAATCAAAACAAATCAAATTTTCAAATTTTCAAAATGTTCGTCGTACCTAATTGACATCGTCGCTACGTTATTAAATATGATTATCTAGCGTATTATTAACGTGTCCTATCACAAATAAAAAATACAATACAGTAAAAGCGTCCAATTTCGCACAAACTGTCACACCACCTTATCACAACTATTATTATCGTATTAACGTGTCCTATCACAAACAAATTAAGAAAATTATTAAAATGTCCACAAAACCAAAAGAAAGCAACAATTAAAACTCAAAGGACGTGTACGCGAAAAACGAAAATTTGGTCAAGCGACTCATGAACCATCCCCAAGGATGCCGGCGTCGGACTAAGTGACTTACTTTCTTAATAATCGTCACGCGCCAGAAATATGAATTTCGACAACACGCATCCTTCCGACACCCCGTCCCATTTCTTGTCACTTCGCGCATAGAAATTATGCCTTAAGCCCTTTATTTTAAGTAAATTTTCGCTTGAATTTGTTTTCACACACCCAGCGCTGGTCCCTTTGTTTCATTACTTAAATTGTTAGCCGTAAGTACATTTTTTGCTTGATTTTTAATTAATTTGAGTAATTCGAATTGGCAACGTTTAAACTGGGTATTTTCGCCTTCACCGGCCATGGGTTTTGACCTTTTAGTATTCATCAGGTGATATCTGTATGCATTTACATGATGTTGTTTAATATTAAACGAAAAAAAAGGCTACCGTGACTAGAATGTCAATTGTAATATTATTTTCATTTATTATTTATTCATCGTCACTCGGTATACATGTAGCTGTATCGTGGCTTTATCACGTAAAAATATTACATCCTAAATCTAAATATTGCCTCATGTTTGCCATAGTTGCCGCTCGTCAGCAGTTAGGTAGAAACCGTAGATCTCCCTTAGTATTGTGATGTGAATCTTCTCAAAATTCTTTTAGAAACTATTTAGAAGAACTATTCAGGGTGTACCATGTACAAGCTTTAACTAATATCTAACCATATAGAAGAAGACCCTATTATATTTTCCAGGTAGGAGGGTCACACCGATGGCTGCGTCAAAGTTGTGAAAGTACAGCACTGTGATCTGCCCCGTGCCAAATGTGTCAATTATTAGAAATTCCGGGAAAGATTTGAGAGAGATTGAACAATATAGTCATAGGCATTGTTTGTTTCTATTAAAAAAGTTAAATAATTAAGGAAATTTATTGATTACGACACATATTCTCATCAGGTATACTTCAAAACTGGAAAACAATATTGTACAACCAGTGCATGTTGCCGGTGATGACGTGTGGATCTGAGACTTGGTCCTTCACTGCTGGTCGTATGTGGAAGCTCAAGGTTGTTTAGCAAGCTGTGGAGAGGGCTATGATCGGAGTTTCTCTGCTGACTTAGATATGAGGACATCCACAGTAGAACCAGAGTAACCGACATAGTCCAACGGATTAGTAAGCTGAAGTTACAACGGGCCGGCCATATAACTTGAAGAACCGATAATCGATGGGGAAGAAAGTTTTTCAAACCCACTAAAAGGAGGTACGACCTGGTAAGATATGCAGGAAGTGAATGGTTGCAGCCGGCTCAGGGTCGTGTTTTGTGGCATTCCTCGATGGAGGCCTATGATGATGATGATGAATTAAATCAAAACATTTTTGTTCATTTTCTAAATTTTTCGTGGCCACAAAACTTTAGGAGCGCGGGCACAATACAACAGTACGAAATTACTCGCATTAATTTCCACAATATGCCTGGGTATCTGCCAGCGGTTGTTATATATTTTAATCGTATATTATTTTTTATTTATGGTTCTCTTCAAGTGAATTACTAATACAAAGACATTACAATTATTTGGTGGATTTCCTATTCCTATTCCATTTATCGATAAGCCAACAAAAGCACTTATTAGTCAGTACATAAATCTAGTTGCTTGAGAATATTCATTCTTCCATTCACTTAACACATTCATATACTAATTTGCCACCAACGTACTACATCGTATACTAAAATTTCATATCGATTCAAAGTAGCTTGTAATCCCTCACCAATATTTCCTCATTTCTTTTTCCTGCTCTGCAATGAGCCCAAATACGATACCTCTGCTGATAGTTGTTGAGAAGTTGGGTATCCTGCAGATACCAGCTGATGCCACCATCATATTAAAAACTAAACAAGCATATCAAACAAAAAAAACTAAATCAAAATAGGTTAATCCGTTTTTGCACTAAGAGGCCACAGACAGACACACAGATATACAGATACATTAAACTTATAACATCCCTCTGTTTACGTCAGGGGCTAAAATGGAATAATTAAAGAAATTACTATTGAAGAAATGTGTGGCCAAAAATTATTGCTGACGATGACATTGGTTAGGATTTCTTACCCGTGTCACTCGTTTAGTCCCTTTAATCAATGAATTCATTTATCTGGCGTCCAAACTCAATTTCACCACAACCAAAATAAATTAAAGTGACAGTAACCTAATGATTGAGACTACGGATTGAGAAATTAGCGTGGTTGGTTTGAATATGCCATTTAATTACTGGTTGAAGCATTGCGTAACATAATTAAAGCTTACTTTGTTAAATATAGTTTCTAAGATCAATGTTCAGGTTTGAGAAGCCAACTCATTCGTGTCTCTAAATTACATCGTAGCCTGTTTACGATTTGATTTATCGTATACGTTACCGTACCGTTTCTCGCCCTCTATATGTTGCTGTCCATCTTCTATATTTTACTTAAAATATACTAAATACCTACTTAAAAGTTACGAAATACTTTAGGAGTTTTTTGTAAGTTTCGGAGCGGTTCTGAAGTTCTTTAATAACTATAGCAATGTCTCGATGCAATACTAGTTCATTACAATAATGTAATTAAAACAAATTCAATGCAATATTGACTTCCAACGATAGGTGATTACACTACGTGAGGACTAAAATTATTGTAATTCTAAATACAACGGCTTTATAGGATGGTCAAAACAAGTCTGCTTCATGAAAATAAATATGACACCTTGCTTTGACAAGCAATAGCACTAAACAGTGGAATTGCACCTTCTTTTTATACTTAATACAAAAGCTTAGTCGGGACTATTCATGATCAACACATTGTTGTGAAATTGTGGCTACTCGTCATCAGACGCTTTTGCAAGATCATTTGCAATTAACAATTTGTTACGATGTTACGTCTACTTCCAGAATGCATTTACATATAT
This sequence comes from Parnassius orleans, assembly GCA_029286625.1. Lineage (NCBI taxonomy): Eukaryota > Metazoa > Arthropoda > Insecta > Lepidoptera > Papilionidae > Parnassius > Parnassius orleans. Next base: position 30,789 of record JAGSMP010000040.1, on the reverse strand, counting down.
ATAGGGAATATTTTGTCAGCGGGAATCTCTCCGCTATTGCGTTATTTATTTTTTCTGTGTTTGTGATAGTAAAATTTTGTATCAGAACTTGAACAATGATATCTTTCTGGCTTCTTGTTTGTGGTCTTGACAATCCATTACTGTCAATCTATGGACTTAAAAAGATAGCTCGCTATAAATTTCACAGTACGCAAGAAACCCGGATTCGATCCCCGCCGGCACCAATGAATTGCAATTTTAAGTGCTGATTTACCACGTGTAAAGGAAAACATCGTGACGAAGCCTGCATATCTGAGAAATAAGAAAAAAAATTTCGCAGACATGTGAAGTTTTCATCAACACGCATTGGGGCAACGCGGCGGCCATATCCTTGCCCTAAAACCCTCTCAGAAATAAGGGGAGGCCTGTGCCCATCAGAGGCACGTATGTAGGCTGTACTTACCTTCAGGTGGACTGCGTGCTCGTGAGTCACCCTTAATTCTATTTAAAAAATTACCACGAAAAGAAGAAATGTAACGTGGTGAATGTGTGTAGATAGTAACAATTCAGTTACTAATGTCAATTATATATTAATTTATGTCTCTTGTTCAAGTAAAGCTTTCTTAAATTTAATAAGTAACGAATGATTTCTTATATTTACGTGAACTACATTTAAATAAAACTAGTTTTTACGGATTTTGTCGCGTATATTAACTTATTTTATACTAGCTTTTACCGCAGCTTCGCTCGCGTGGTCTTCAATTTCGAAACATCATTAAATGCTATTCCGTGCCAAATTTAGCAAAATTCGATCACTTTAGAGTCACTTCGGTGTCTGTATCTGCGTATGCGATATTTGATAGATACCATTGGTCCCATTTAATATTGATTGGCACCATAAAATATTTTCTTCGTTCGAATAGACTTAAAAATGCAGTTCTATAAGGATGAAAACTACACATGTTATAAAACAAATTTTAATAAATCACGTTACATTTTAACTTTTATTTAAGCGGGTTGTACAAAACACATCTTCGGAAGAAAGTTTCATAAAAATTTGCGTAAAAGAACATATTTCTGATGTGAAGCACCGACGCTCCGGGAAGTCTGAAGTATGTCAACATGTTCAGTATCGCAGAGAAGATGGCTGGTGCTACCATCTACTTGGGATCCATAATTAATAAAATAAATCAAAACCCAAGCACACTACGACTTCAAAATACTGTAAGCTCGTTCTGCGTAGATCGGACCAAACATTATTAGTTAAAAGTTGATTGTAGTCTTCGTAAACTATGACATCAGGACTTTAACGGGAACGGTGACCTATATGTCTGTGGGACCGGGTGACATGAATTCGAATAACTTTTTCCCGCGCCGCCGATTTTCGTCGCGATTTCAGTAATTGCCTCATTTCCTCCCCACCCTCAGTTCACCCGACGTCGGAGCGGGCGCACGTTCCTGAGTATTAGCGCCAACCGGTGCAGTACACCAGGGTCACCGAATATGTAAGTAAAATAGGCAGGTGGAATTATTGATTATACGTTTTTGTCTGATTTATGTACATTTTTTAACTTAATTTTGTTTTTTTTGTTGTCCTATAATCAGTAAGTTTATTGCATGATTTTATCAATTTTATCGAAATATCACAAAATTATTCTATCTTGTTTCAAATATAAACTTTGTTACAGCATGTCGTACGAAAAGGAACAGCATCATCTAGATGTCTTCAGACAGTGAAGCTGGAAGTGGTATCGAACCGGCGAATCCTTCACAGATGACAAACAGAATTCAGACAGCGAAGACGAGCTAAGTGAACGAAGCTTCGGGTAACAAAAGCGCCTTTTATTTAGGAAAGGATAAAAGTACGAAATGGAGCAAAGAACCTCACCGCCAATCTGTCTGTACTAGAAGTTTCAATATAGTAAATCAGTTACCAGGACCTAAACAAGCTATACCTAGTGAAAGGACCTCTTGGAATTTGGAGATACTTCTTAGACGACACTATAATTGAGATTATTGTCGAGTATACCAACCAATACATTGCTTATGCAGTTTTGCTTCACTGAAGAATAGTGATTTTCAAAAATTTTTATGTTATTTTTGTTAGTAGGATGCCATTTTTGTTTACTATAAGTAAGTTTCTAGAGTTTAGAAACTGAAAAGACTGAACTAATTTCAAAATATGTTGATTGTTATGTTTTCAAATTTTTAAAATGCTACGTGTAAAAATACTAAATAATTATATAGGTTCTATGTGAAGGTGTCTAATTAAAAGAAAAAGTAAATAAACGAGGCTATTATTATTGAAATATCGTTATTTTAATGTCAAATAATTTATAATTAACAAAAGGTCAGTTAATAAAAGATTTTGAAAAATCTTCCATTGAAAACCCCGGTGCGTGGGAACAGGATCACCGAAGACGTAAGTCAAATCGACGTCACCGTTGGCGGGTTAAATAACTCACCCTCCCCGTCTCCATGGGTGCTTTAAAGTGCCAAAACTTCAGGAATTAAAAGTTAAAATTCAACACGATAAAATCCTTAAGATTATTTTATTGAAATAAAGTTCTATTCTGCAGTGAACGTGGGTAGAACTACACTCATGATCGGAAGCAGAAAATGTTCGTTGTTGCGGCGAAAGAGAATCCGCCACCTCATATCGTTCCGTGTGTGTTCTAAAAGGCGGTAGAAAACAAACAGGAGAACGTCATCTTCCTGACAGCAGTTCAAAATAAGAGGCCTATGTTCAGTTCAGTGGACTTTTGATAGGTTGTAATGATAACGATGATGAGTTCTATTCTTTCGAATCTTTGCTACCGTTTATATTTACAGTAATGTGAAAATAAAAAGTAACATCTCTGAAAATATGAATGAAATAAAACAGCATAATTTCCCTATTAAAACTAAAAAGTAGCAGCCTACATACATGTCACTACTGGACACAGGCTGCAGAGTTTTTGGCCAAAAACAGTGCCATCGCGCGATGACCTCAACTGGGGAACTTCTCAGATATGCAGGTTTTCTTTTACCGTCGAGGACGTGGTAAATCGACACTTCAAATTGCAATTAACATATGTAAAATATATAATAATGCTTATGTACTATGAAATTTACGTTTGGATCAGTTTGATTACCAGACGGTTTTAATAACAAGTAAAATAAAATAAACCTTTGTTTTAGTTAAATCTTTGATATTTAAAGTATGTTTGCAACAGCCTGTTCATTTACATATTATCTCATGTGAGCTATGAAACCAGGACTGTCACAAAATCAACATTTATGAAGTTGGTAAAATGAAACCTATGCCGACAGACACCCAATATATTCAACTAAAGAGCTTCTCTTAACCTCAGTTTTGTACAATGTACTGGATACTGTGCACACAAAACAAACGTGTTGTTTATAACAGTGTTGTTAGCCATTTTTAGGCAATGGCAATTGTGGTAAATCATCCCGATAATGGCCAACGGTGATATATTTTAAGTGTGATATTTTTGTTGCTGCACGAATAAGTATTCAGTAGCATTCTAAAATTTAATTTTATCAGTTATTTATCATTAGTTTATTTAGCAGAAAGTAGGGGCGCTATATTACATTAAAACTATGAAAGTCAAAACTATAATATCTAGTAATATCAGCCATAGAAGGTAGGAGTCGACTGGCTCAAGAGTCACCCTAAAGCCGGAACATTTATTTATTATATAAAAAGGCATAAAGTGATGTTGATTCTGTTAAAAATTTGTTTCTGTTAAAAACGCTATAAGCGCCGCTATGAGTGAAAAAATATTTGACGATATGACCATATTATCATGAAATATCAATTTTGTGTTTAGTTATTAATATCGTTAAACGATCTCGATTCATTGTTTGGCTTAGCTATATCATGACATGGTCAACAAACAGTGATAAATATCATGAAATGATACCATTTCATGAAATGATTTAATGAGAATTTTGCAATAACTGCAGGCAAACCAAATTTAATCAGTTTACATACAGATGAAACAACAGTGAACAGATGATGAACAGTATCAAACTTAATAAGTTATCTTAAGTAATCAAACTTATTAAAATATCAATTTTAATAAGTTTGATAGATGTCACTATTATCTATTATTTCTTAAATTTTAATTATTACACTTTTAATATGAAATAACGATTAAATTAAACGTTAGAATTTTTAATAATTTTATAAACCTAATTATTTAAACATTTAAATGTAAATTATTTATAGTATTTAATTTATTAGTTACTAAAGGCAAAATATAGGCTGTTTTCATTTGATGATAGATGGCGTTGTTTTGATAATTAAAACATATATCGTCAGCGGGGTTTCAAATTGTTATGCAAAGGTTAAAACTAATTTTAAACTTTATTTACTAATACGATATTTATTTGACGAAACACCCGTCATCCCGCCTATTAACTAACATAATTATATATTATATAAAATTAACATCTAAAGGAAGAAAAATACTTAACCTTCTTTTTAAGTTCCGTAATCGGATAAAAAGTAGCCACTAAGTTGCCCTGAGTTACTAACTGCCAACATATAAAATTTAATGGACCTTGGTCCAGTAGTTTTTGCGTGAATCGGTAATACACTGACAGACAGACAGACACAAAAATTCAAAAACCACTAATTTGGATTCAGTACCCTTTTTTAGTCCCTTCACTTGTTTTTCAAGAGTATATTAGAATTACAGACACGACTTTTCTACAGGTTTATTATATGTATAGATTTCCGACGTTTCGAGCACTTTGAGCACTGGGTGTTTGACGTCCCAATGTCATAGTTAACCACAAAATTATTAATTTTTGTGCCGATCTACGCAGTATGAACTTACAGTATCTTGAAGTCTTGCAGTTGTATACTTGGGTTGGGATTTAATTTCATTAACTATAGGATCCCAAGCATGGTAGCAGCCATCTTCTCTATTAATTAGTTTTTTTTTTTGATTTCAATAGCCTCCGAAGCCGCCGAAGATTAGTCAGTTTTTACCATGGACATCTCCCGTTAAGCGAGGATGCCTTGGTGCCAATATAACGGTACAACTAGCATTAATTTTAAATTCTTTATTGTGAAAACTTAATTTTACTTCCAGGAAATATAAATTTTAAAATTATTTTAATTAGCAGTACAGTTTTTTAGTGACTTAGAAGGAATACCCAGTTATCAGTGGAAGTTGTCTTCAATTTTCATTACCCTCTATACAAATACACAGCATTACACTTCAATTATAAGCTGCTACGCATATAGCTTGTCGTCCATCTCAAGTCGAGCCCACCTATCCGTGCTGCAACGATAGTACTGTAGCGTGCCTCTCCGCTGTAGAAAACATACTGATCTCCGTAATATTTTAATAGTTTCTTTGAATGAAACTAGTTTTTATAGATTTTATCTCGTTTATTAACTTATTGATATTCGCGGCGTTTCAGTATTAAACAGCAATCATGGTAACGAGGAGACTGAAGTGTTCGACGTCCCGGTACTCTTCATACTCTATAATCACAGCCATAACCACGTCTACCTTCAGTTTAAATTATTAATTTTTGTCTGATCTATGCAAAAATAATTTATAGTACCTATCTTCAAGTCTTGCAGTGGTATGCTTAGGTTGGGATTTAGTTTTATTATTTAAAGTATTGCAAGAAGATTATAGCATTCAGCAATCTTCTCTATTAAAACTAAGGCGGTTTAAAGATTTCAATAGCCTCACAGAATCATTCTTGGTAAGAATCGGTATTCTTTTGCCAGGATTTGTGGTCTATGAAACATGATGTAACAGCAGGGACGAATGTGTGCGTTCGCTTACGTGGGTTTTCTTGATCTTTAGTTTGTCCTAAGTAAAAGAAACCACTTTTACAATCAATATACCTTGCACTTCTGCATATTGCAGAGGACATTACACCTGACTACAACCATAAGCAAAGGATCCTTTGTTAAATGATACTTTCAATCACACGCCGCCTTTGTGTTTCGCTATTTAAAAGGTTTTTAAAATAGTTTCTTTTATATAAAACTAAAAGATGGTAAGTGGTAACCGTCAAACAAATAATTACAGATGCGTTATCACCTCTGAGAATAAGGTGGAATAGTTTACAGCCTGTAAACCATCTTCTCTATTGAAATTTCGATGTTTTAATTTCCATAAACTCGTAAATGTTATGTGCAGAACGATTTTGAACATATTCACAAACTGCAGATTCCCCGAGCGTCAGTGCTTCATGTCAGCTCTATGTTCTTTTCGCGCGTTTTAAACGCCTAGACGTCCAGAACAACAAAATAGTCGAACAGTCCGTATCGTATACTGTCATCCATTTATCAATTACAGCCTATCAAAATTGCACTGCTAGACGTTCCTCCCCTTATATTGCTTCTCAGGAGGGATTTTTTATATAATAAGGCTGACAAACCCGCACACAGTCCTCCTGGTGGTAATTGAATACAATGGCCCATAGACGTCTACATTAATCCTCAATTAATAATCAAAATGCAGATGCTTACTCACCCCTAAGAAATAAGATAGTATGCCTCTCATCCAGTAAAAAGGGCACTCAGTTCTCTACACTCACCATACGAATCACAGCAGCATTAAGCTGCTATTTTACGTCGGTATTCTGTGAGAGTGTAGTCCTTCCTCGGTCGGGCCGACTCATAGTATATTAAACATAGTTACCAGGCTTGGCAGGTGGGTTGAAAACTTAGTTTTTAAAAATTTAAGCTGTTGTCAGGAAGATGCTGTTGCCCAACTCCTGCTTCAGGTTTACCTCAGTCGCCACGCAGTGGGTTTTCTGACGCTGCAACTACACGACGTGACGTATACTACATTTTACAAAATATCTGAGTGCTTCAGCGCTTTATAATGTCACCTACTAATAATGATTGATGAAAATCCTCCGCGGTTTGAATAAACAGATTGCCTGATTGCATTTCCAACTTAATTTGAATAATAGCTAGATTATCTATGTCACTCATGTAGATTGGGTAATTGTGCAAGAGTGGAAATATATAATAGACTTAACATATTTGTTGTGAAATATAAGTGACAAACAAACTTATAGTCTGCCTAATGATAAGGGGGTATTTAGCCCCATTCCTTCATTTAATCCTTTTACATAGAATGATGAAAATTAGCCCGACATAGCATGCAAACTCTCTGAGCTTAAAAGATGTCATTAATTTCATTATTACAGACAGACACTTCAATTTTAATTATATGTATAGATATGTGAATATAGATGTATGTCGAATATATGATTTGATGGGCGTCACGTCAAGGTCTACAGTTGAAAATTGACTTATCTATATGTTTTATAGAAGTAAGGGTTACAAGCGAGCACAGTCCACCTGATGACATTCTGACTTGACCTGAGAGAAAGCAATATGCAGCAAGCTCAACGTCTGTGTGAGTGTCTGGTGCAGCGAATGTCAATCCTACTTTATTTCCTTTTATTTAGGTATTTATATTTATTAACATTCGTTCCGCACTGTTATGCCGCTAACACTACGATCGCTAATACAAATACTGTAGTACCGCACTGTAACTAATGTTAGTGGTTACCGAGAAACACTTTAGAAGGAAAAATTCGTTAGGTGCGTTCTTTCTGAACAGTGAAGCAAAGTAAACCGTCTCGTTCTGGTCGGTGACGCACTCAATCGTGCTTACTCGGCTCCAGTCGTCATCCGCCACGTTTATTGTCTGACAAGGAGGCATCCTTCCAATAATTACGTTTTATTTTTACGTATTAAAATAATAAAATAACATTATATTATTTATGTTTTCATTTAACCAGTGGAATATTTAAGTGTATATACCTGCTGTGAGTATACCGTTACAGACTATTAAAGTCCACTGCTGAACATAGACCTAGATCTTCCATAGTTGCCACGCTTGGAAGGGTCGGAAACCGCAGTTTTAATTTTTGTCGTTATGGGAAGACGCTGCCTATCTCCTGATTTGTTTCCCCTATCGCCTCTTAAGCGTATACAGTTAGTACTTAATACTTTATTTAAGGGTAAAAAACTTCTTTCGTGTGGTTATAAGCACACACACATTACACCACACACTATTTGTTTTATTTAAATCGTTTTGAGAGTATTTTTACATCAATGTTACATCAACAGTACATTTAGATATTCCTCAGGGTATGAGTGGGTTCGCGATAGCGTTATTAAATCTGGGAACGTGACGATAACTCTGCGGCTGTAGATAGGGCTCCAACTGGAGTCTGGCAGTATTTCATGTCTAATGGTGCGTATCAAATTCGATCGTAGGATTAAACTTTGTTTAACCTTTCATTAGTGTTTTATTATAAGCATTATGTAGTAAGTCGGTCTTGTTGTGTGGTGCCGGCATAATAGAACCATTCATTTCATTAATTCAATAATATTTATATAAATCATTATTTCAATCATTTATGAGTGTCGAATAAGTTGATTAGGGGAAATGGTAGAAAAATCTTAGGGCTTCTGATAGATGGTGGTTTAACCATCTTGTAAAAGCTAACCATTAGATGAAGGCAACCAGATCGCCGACGGGAGCAAAGTCAACAATGCGATACGTCTGGCACACGAACGTTCAGACCAGTGGTAAAAGTAAAAGTATGACTTTCATATAAATTACTTAATAATATCAATACATTACAAGTAATTTAGACTTTAAAAATTGTTCTATTCTATTACATTTAATTCTATTCCATTCTATTCGTCGATCCGTCTGCAAAAACAATTAAGTCAGATATTATTTAAAACAGGAGGCCCACGTTCAGCAATGGACTTTCACGGGCTCATGAAGAGGTAAGATTTTTTATTATCACAAATCACTGACTGTCACGTGGGTATAATAAGAGGCGACAGAGGGACACAAACCAGGTGTGTAGCGTCTTCCTAACAACTAGAAAATCAGAAACTGTGGTCGTCAATCCACCTGCCGAGCGTGTCACCTATCGCAAACCCCTTACGGGAAATCTAGGGGAAGGCCTATGTTCAGCAATAAATATTTAATAGGATGTAATGATGATTATAATGATATTCTTTGCCTTCCATACCAAATTATTATATACAAATAATTATTATATAATTCCATATAAATACGCTTGATACAAATTCCACGGATTTCTATTGCAGATTTCGCTTTTTCAACATCTTACTTTTGTGAGAAAATCTAAAAATATATTATCAATTGGTTTTGAGGGATTACATTTTTTAAGACAAAAAATATCGACAGCATATGAGAAGAGTTGATATTTCCAGTTAATTTCATATTTAAAATGTCATTTATTAGTCATTAGTTTATTATTTATTCGTTTATGATTAGAAATCTTACCAGTGTGGAAACAGCTATACTTGTTTACTTTAGCTATTTCCATAGCATAATGTCGTATCGTATTTTGCTAGGACTGACACTGAAATTATATTTGTTTTACAGAAGAGGGCCATAAGAGCAATCTATGATTTAAAACCTAAAGAGTCGCTCCGACAAAAATTTAAGGAAATTAATATATTAACTTTGGCCTCTCAATACATTTATGAAAATGTAATGTACGTACACAAAAATAAAAGTAGTTATACAAAAATAAGTGATATTCATTCTGTAAATACCAGGAACAAACACAAGCTAGCAGTACCAGTTACTCGACTCCACCGAGTCAGTAATTCATTTTTGGGGCGATGTATACGCTTTTACAACAAAATCCCAGAAAATATGTATAATACAAAATTTGACCTGCTCAAAATTCAAAAACTATATTAAACATAGTTTGTATAAAAAGGGTTATTATAAGATTAAGGAATTTATGGATGATAATAACCCCTGGAAATGAGGTGTTCGCTACCAAGCTATTTCTAATTTGTTTTGTGTTGTTAATTGTGTAATATACATGATTGTAAGCTGTTATTTAAAAAAGTCCCGCTGAAATTCTTGCTGGTACATCCCAGGACAGAGGTTTTTTCGAAAGAGTGACTTTCAATAAGTATTATTTATAATCTATATTGAATAAAAATTTCTGTTTCTGTTTCTGTTTCTTTCTCTATTAGTAACTATAGAAACTATAGCAATTTACTACCTATGACATACAGGTTTCACGAATCAGAAGCTAAATGAAATTGAATAGCAAAAGTTCCGCCGTAAATGGAAATATCTCTGAGTAATACATAAATGAAAGGAAGCAACGCGCGATCGCAATGTAGCACACGCGAAGAAGAATATTTTTTTTTTTGATAAAACGTGCCCCACACTCGGATTTTCTCCTGTATCGTGGAGGCAGTTTACAAACATAAATTGCAAATTACAAACATCAGACCCGGAACAATTATTTGTAGATACATACTTACTTTCGTGCGAATAAACCCTGGCCCACCCAGCGCTGCAACTCATTGCTAAGCCACTGCGCCACGGAGCCGTTCATTATGAGACTTCAGTAAATATACCGTTAATTAACAATATATTAAAGGAAATTTTCGCAATATCATAGGAAGGTGTAATAATCGTAAATGTCATTCAGCGAGCAATAGAAGAGACTATGTTTTGAATTTTCCATGATAAAATCCATAACAATTTTTGTTAAAATCCGCAATAGAACCAAAGGAACAGATTGCTCAATGGATTCTTTATGTGGTATAGCTACATGCACTAGCTATACATATTTAGCTGCAGCATGGTTGACCAGTGGAGAACCACGCTCTAACAGCTTGCTAATTTACGCTGATATTCTGTGTATGTATGCTGTTGTATTTCGTATGGTGAGTGTAGTGAACCGGAGAACCTTTTTACTGATAACGAATCATTCCATCTTAGTCCTTAGGAGTGTTAACGCATTTCTGGTTTTCTTAATCAATGATAGATGTAGATGTCTGATGAAATATGTTTCGTTTGTCACCCTTATTCTACAAAAGAACAAGTTTGTTTAAAATTACGGGTAGTATATCAAGTATTTTATTCTTAACTATAGTAATCTTCTGTTAGTAAAGTAAGATATCCATCAATTGTATATATTTTATTTATATGTATTTTCGGCTTAAGGCAATGGGCTGGCTATATAGCTCAAAGAACCGACTGCCATTGAGAAAAAGTTCCAAGCATCAGCCTCACCTAAAAACAAAAATCGCTTCCTCAATTTAGACAGGTCAGAATCTTCAAAACTCTCTAAAATTAAGAAGAATGGTGCCCATTAGTGGAACATTTTATTATAATGATATGTAATGATGATTAAATTTATTTAATTTTTTTCAGTGCTAATTAATTAGAAATATTGTAAATTACAAAAGATTTACTTATATTATTGGTACCGTATCAGACAAGCTATAGAAATAAATGCTTTGTGCAAGTTCAATCAATGGAGTATATACGAATATGAACTACGTGCAAGAGGAATACATGTTAAAATATAAAACTGATTTTATTTACTTATTTTTGTTCACATAACAAGACAGACAAAAATTACACGCGAGTTCGTACTTATTCCATATTATATTGAAATATCTTCAAACAATACAGTAATGTCATTGTAAGAACTTCACTGTTTTGTTTAATAAGCATAATTTGTGGTTTCCCACAACTTATGCTGAGTGGTAACCTCTTTTGCATGCTTTTGGAGTAAAAGTCAAAAATACTGTACCACAGATGCAAAAAACAAATAATAAAATATGTTTGTATTGCATTTGATGTGTGTACGCATTTCGATTGCCGTGTAGAGGCAGCATAAGGAATCCGCTACCCCATATAATCCCGTGGGTTTCATAAGAGGCGACAGAGAGAAATGGAAACAGGAGGACAGGCATCTTCCTGAAAATAAATCAAAATTATAAAAACTACAATTGCCAACTTGTTTGTCAAGCATGGCAACTATGGTAACACTATGCGGCTTCTATAAGACAGACTTAAATAGGCTATATTGAATAAAAAACATTTTGGTCACGCTAATGGATGTATGTTGTGTCATTGGTTAAATTTGGACCACGTCATAAAGCTTTAACTAAATACTCGGTTAAATGATGATTCTCGAATAGTTTCGTTTTAAAATTAAAAGTTCCTTTCATAGCATTTTGAAACATCTTAAGACAAAAATTCTCGCTCATTTTACCGCACCGTGTCTTTCATTTTCTTTTCATCAAGATATCTTTATGCTCGAGGGACGAAATCTTGAGTCTTCTTAAAACATCTACCGACCCATTTTAGTTTTGTTTTCTTATCTAGAAAATATAATGTTATTTTATTTTATATTTTTAATTTATTCAATTACAAAGGCTTACGTTACGCGAATAATTTGTAAAAATTACAACTACAAACTCATTTGTAAAAATTAGTTTGGGTGCGTTGTATTGCACCCGAAACGTGGGGAATTAAAAATAAGTTAAAATAAATCAATACGCGTGACGCCATTAAATAAGCAAAAATTTTTTTTCAATGTATTTAATTATCTCTGTTACGAGATTTTGTAATGAACATTTTCACATTTGAGAATTTTTGTTGATTTTTTGTTAAATGCTAAATTTAGTAAAAGGGAACTCCACAGGAGACTGCCTTTTTATTACAGACGAAGAGAGAAGAATTTTATTTTATAGTTGTTATTAGGAAGACGCTGCTGCCTGTTGTTTCCCTACGTCACGACACCCCTGGGAAAGTTGAGTAGTGGATATTCTTACACCGCTACTATACGGTCATATTGTGTATTTATTTTATTTCTATTATTATAATTTATTAATTTTATATATTTTATAATTAATTTTTGTTTATTTATAAAATGCAGTTACACAAATACAGACGTGAGGTTACAGATAAGAACTTTCGACTTGAAGGAATGGGTTTCGGTCTCGTTGTCCCTGCAACAACACTTCTGACGACTAAGGTGGAATGCTTCATAGCCTGTGATTATAGCCTCCTCATCGGATCACAGCAGTACAAACGCTGTAACTAATTTGTATTTCCCTATGAAATTGCCATTCTGCAGCACTGGTTATTTCAAATCAAAATAATTTTTGTTTGGCTAAGAATTCTAATTTCAAATTAATTTAATTTAAAAAAAACTGGAATTCTTTTTCAAATTTCAAAATTAGTCATTTGTTTATTGATTAGCGTTATGTTTTCATCGCATTTGAATCTTTTACTTCATCATGGATACGATTAAAAATTCGAGTACATATGGAATATGAGTACCGTCTTGGCAGCAACGCGGCACTTATTATTACTACGGCTGTTATTGTTTTGCTCGCTTCCGTTCTGAAAATTTCGAACTGAAAATGAACCCCGTGGTGGTCCGAAAACTTTGGTCGATAATGACGAATTAAAGGTAATTGTGGAAGCTGATGATACTTAATCTACGGCTGAATTGGCAGCAGCTTTCAGCGTTAGTCAAATTGGCAAGGTAAAAAAGTTTGACAAATGGATGCCCCATGAAATAAATAATCGCCATCGAAGTATGCGTCGAGACGTGCCTTGCACTGCTCAACAGGCACACAAACGAAGGATTTTGAACCATATTGTTACCTGCGACGAAAAATGGATTCTGTTTTTAATCAAGTTGGTTTGATCCTGGTTCCGCACCTAAACAATGCCCTAAACCAAAACTTACCCTAGAAAAGTGATGTTCACTGTTTGGTGGTCTAGCACCGGTGTGATTCATCACAGCTACTTAAAACAGGATAAGCCTTACTGCAGATGTGTACTGTGAAGAACTGAATACAATGATGGAAGCTCACACGTCTTCAACCAGCTTTGGTCAATCGCTCGTCCCCTGCTCCTGCACGACAACGCGCGACCTCATACTGCACACAGACAGTCTACAAGTTACAAGGGCTGAGGTTGGATACTCTCCGTCATTCGCCGTACTCACCAGGCCTTGCACCTACAAGCTTCTACTTTTTCCAGAATTTGGATAACTTTTGGCGGGAAAAATTTTCGAATCCCCAGGCAGTACAAAATGCCCTTGAAGAATTTGTTGCCTCCGTCTAGCTGATTTCTTCAAGAAGGGCATCAATAAACTGCCACTGCGTTGGCAAAGATGTATCGATTGCATGGGTGATTATTTAGATAAATAGAAATAAGAAAAATTAGGAAATCCAAAAGTGCACACCTCGAACGGGACGGTATACAATAGTGAAATTCAAAAGGCTCGTAAGGTTAATATCTAAAGCTAATAAAAATCAAAATGATGAGTTCAGTTTTCGAAAGATATCTTGTTCACATCCATACCGACCAACTGACGTTCAAGTGAAATTATTTTCAATTAACTGGCCCATAGATGCGTCGTCACCCCAGAGGACTAAGGCGGAATGCCTCGCTCCAGTAAAAATGGTCTCCGTTCTCTACACTTACCCCACTAAACAGAGTAGTATTAAGCTGCCATTTAACGCTGATATTTTGTGAGAGCGTGGTTCGACCTCGGTCTAGCCGATCCATACCACGTATTATTAAGTTTGACTCTACCACGTATAATTAATTAATTTTGTGTACGCATTATAACTTACTTTTGATTGCTGTCTAGAATATTTTATGATTGAATTCCTCTCTTCAACTTCTCATAAATGGATAACCAGTGTTCCACATCATTGTTGTTGATATTCCACGCATTAAATATCAACGGCTTTCTTTGTTTTTCTGTTATACGCAGAGCAAATATGTAGAACAATTTTCCGATGTCTGTCTTTCCGTAGGTTTCTTCAAGGCAGGAGTGAATGGGCTTTTGTTACGCTAAAGGAGTGTGATTTACCGTCTCAGGCGTCATTACTACTTATCGATAGTCAAGAAATATATCTATTTTCTATACGTAAAATACAAATATGAAATTCTCATCATCTATAATCTATACCGATGTAGGTACATGCGGAAACTTTGTATTTATGTGTCATACTTGAAAAAAATGAACGTCATTTAAGTTAAAAGTTAAAGTTACAGCCTATAATATACGTCCCACTGTTGAGCACAGGCCTCTTCTCATTTGTGAGAAGGTTTTAGGGCAAGGAAATGTCCGCCGCGCTGCCCCAATGCGTGTTGGCGAATTTCACATGTTTAAGAAATATTTTTTCTTTTTCTTATTTCTTAGACATGTCGGTTTCCTCACGATGTTTTCTTTCACCACCGAGCACGTGTAAATAAGCACTTCAAATTGCAATTAACAATTTCATTGGTGTCGGCGGGAATCGAACCCGGGTTGCTCGTCTACTGTCAAATTTACAGCGAGCGCTTAGTGCCTGAGATACCACGTCGTCATTCTCGTTGTATAATTATGTGGTTGACATCAAATTCTATCGTCGATTAAGAATCAAAATGCAGATGCGTTATCACCCTTGAGGAATAAGATGTAATGTCTCATACCACCGAAAAGAGTCCCTTGTTCTGGTCACTCACACTACGTAGCAGCAGCATTATGCTACTATTTTAGGATGTTTTTTTAAACAACTGAAGTGACTGTTTTATACGTGGTAGAGCCATGCTGCAGCTATATTACTGGTATAATTATATCACGAATGGGTCGGCTCGACCGGGGAAGGACCACGCTCTCACAGAATACCAGCGTAAAATAGCAGCTTAATGCCGCTGTGTTTCGTATGGTGAGTGTAGAGAACCGGAGACCATTTTTACTGGAAACGAGGCATTCCATCTTAGTCCTCACGGGTGACAACGCATCTGCATTTTGATTTGTAATCAAAGATAGATTTAGCTGTCTATGGGCCACAGCAACCACTTACCATCAGGTGGACTGTGTGCTTGTTTGTCACCCTTATCCTATAAAAAAGAAACGAACTTACAATCCACCTGATGGTAAGTGGATACTGTAGTCTATAGGCACTTGCAGCCAACTTTAAACAAAAAAGGCTACAAGCGTGTTGTCACCTTTAAGAACTGAGATGGAATACCTCGCAGTCTTCAAATTTACTGGCTCTCTTTACCCTTCATTCCGGAACACAACAGAGCATGCACTACTGTTGGCGGCAGAAATAGGTTAGAAGATGGCACCTACTCAGACGAATTTTTTGGCAGGAAAGGAGTCCCACCACCTCATGGTACAATATAGGTACCATTACCATAAATCACAGCCTATAAATGCCTACTGCTAAACTAGGGACCTATGTTCAGCAGTGGGCATTTATAGGCTGTAGATACCCATAGATTTCCTCATAGGGGGATTTTGCCATAGTTGCCTTGCTTGGCAGGCGGATTAGCATCCGCAGATTTTTATTATTTTAAGCTGTTATCAGGAAGATGCTGCCGCCCATCTCCTGTTTCAGTTTTCCTCTGTCGCTTCTTACGACACCCACATATTATCAAAGACTATATTTTAATGTGTATGAGTCTATACGTATGTACGAAGTTTGTGTTATTTTATGTGTGACACACTCCTGTGAATTTTTTTATTTGTGCACATGTGAGTAGCCAGAATTAGCGCTTCGTATCCCAATTCCATATATCAATTTTGATAAACACAGAAAATAATTCATATCCGATTAATTTTCAACATTGAAAGTTATATAATTAAAACTTTTATTTACAAGTAACATGTCTTGCAATTCATGTAACACGACCCTACTTCAAAAGATAAGATTAAATGCACAGCCTGTCGGCCGTGTTTCACTATCAATGCGTTGGTTTTACCAGTACGTCATTTAAGAAGACATCCTAAGCGTGAAGTCATTTAAATGCTCATTTTGCCAAAGCTGTAACAAACTGAAGGCCTTATGGCCTCAATTACAAAAATGATGAAATATATTCTTCTCTCCTACACAAACGCAGACACCTTTAAAGCATACCATGATATCCTTGATACGAGACGAAATAAGTAATATATTAGAAAATTCAGTGAGCCCAGACCTCAAAGCTATTAGGCTGGAAGTAAGTGGTATACAGGAAATTAAAATAAAATGGATATATTACAATCTATGTACGATAAGCAGCAAAAAATTAGAAGAGGCTATGCAGGAAATATCGTCCCTTAAAATGAAAATACTAAACTTCATGAAAATCAAATAAAATAAATTCCAGATTGACTATTATGGAAAAAGAAACAAGAGTAAATAATTTAGAATTTCATTGCATACCAGAAAACCGTGGTGAAAACTTAGTCAACACTTTACAACAAATAGGAAAAACTATAGGTAGCTATATAGAAGATGGTCATATAGTTAAATGCACGGATTGCGAAGTGGAATAAGGAGAACAATCGTCCACGAACTGTTTGGTGAAGTTTGCAACACCCTATTGAGAGATAAATTTTTGCTAATGTAATAAATTACAATAAAACCCATCCGTCTGATAAACTGAACTCTTCACATTTGGGAATAGCAGGTGAAAAATGCCTGTCTTCGTGTGTGAACATTTTACCCCGGAAGCCAGGCATTACACGCAGCTGCTCGTCGATTTGCCAAAGAGAAATCGTATCAATTCGTCTGGTCGCGAAATGGTAACATCTACTTAAGAAAAGCGCCGTCCAGTGATGTAATTCTTGTTAAGAACTTGGAGTTCCTTAACGAAATTTCTTAAAACCATACCATTTATTATTATTTTTTTCTTAGTTTAGAAATTTATTATTATATTATTTGTTTGGTTAATGAACTGTATTAGTGTATTTTATCAAAATATTAGAGGCCTTAAAACAAAAACACATGAGGTATATAGTGCTATTTTAAATTCGGAATTTGACATTATTGTGTTCACTGAAACTTGGCTATGTGAAAGCATATTAAATAACGAAATTATAGATAAACGATACGTGGTTTTTCGACGAGACAGAGAATCTTCTATTTTGCGTAACAAGCATGACGGTGGTGGCGTACTTATTGCAGTTTCAAAAAAACTTAAAAGTTATAGAGTTATGAAATGGGAAAGCGACTACGAGGATATGTGGATTAACATTGATTTTAAAGCAGGTAACCCAAATTTTACTCTATCGATTTGCGGTGTTTACTTGCCGTCACCATTAAATTATGAGTGTCTTAAAAGCTTTTGTGATAATGTTTCCGTGTATCAGTTGAGCAAACTAATACAATATTAATAGGAGATTTTAATTTATCCAATATAATGTGGACTGAACAAATCAGTCAAAAATATCTTATTCCTGTTAGTAATAGTGGCAAGATGAACGAATATTTTATAGATTTCATAGCTGAAAATCGTCTTTACCAGTTTAATCAAGTCCGAAATCCTTTTAACAAAACTCTTGACCTAATATTATGTAATAAAGAAAGTACATTTATAATCAACGAAGTTAAAGAAAGCCCTTATCCCTTAAGCCATATAGACAGACATCACCCACCTCTAGAAATCAGTATAAATTTTACTCCAGTTTCACACCTAGAAACAAACATAAACGAAAGAATGAATTTTTATAAGGCAGATTACAGTGATATTATCGAGGAGATAAAAATATCTTGGAATGAAATTTTTATTACATGTGGTGATGTTGACGAAATGCTAAAAGTCTTTTATTGCAAGCTCCACGAGATTATAGGTCGGCATATTAGGAAATATAAGAGAGGAAATAGTAAATATCCGCGTTGGTTTTCAAAAGACTTAATAAAAAGATTAAAAGAAAAAAATAAATACAGAAACTTATATAATAAGTATAAAAACCCCCTTGATGAAATATCGTTTAAATTACTGCGTAAAAGATGTGAAACCTTAATACACTCATGCTATAAAAATCACATTAAAAATGTAGAAGAAAATATAATTAGTAATCCAAAATATTTTTGGTCATATTTAAAAGAGATTAGAAATAATAAAAGTGAATATCCTTCTTATATGACATTAAATGCACAAATTTTTCCAATGGTAAAGACATATGTAATAGCTTTGCAAAACATTTCTCAAGTATATACTCCGATTATCCTATAGGCAAAGAGAATAAGATTCCTAACATTGAATGCATTGGTATTAATCAAACTTTATCTAATATACACATAAGTGTAGAGGAAGTAGAATCAAAACTTAAAAACTTGACAGCAATAAAAGCGCTGGTCCTGATAATATACCGCCTTGCTAGGAAATGTGCAACAACCCTAGCGCGTCCTTTAAGTATCATATATAATGCTTCCTTGAAAGAGGGTTTTTTTCCAAGCGCTTGGAAGGAGGCTAGAGTTGTGCCTGTTTTTAAAAGCGGAGATAGGACCGATATAACAAAATACAGGCCCATATCAATATTATCCGTATTCCCAAAGGTGTTTGAGGCTATTATCTGTCCAATTATAAATTGGCATATAAATCTATACTAACTGATAGGCAGCATGGATTTTGAGAGGAAGGTCCAGCGTCAAATCTTTGTGAATATATTGATGATTTATGTATGTCTGTAGACAATAACCTTCAAGTTGATGCAATTTATACAGACTTCTCAAAAGCGTTTGACGTCGTGAATCATTCCATACTAATAAAAAAGCTTGAATGTTATGGATTCCACAGCTCCTTTTTAAATGGGTGTTTTCTTACTTACACAATCAAAGCTAAAGGTTGTAATAAATGGATTTCAATCTGAGGCATTTATAGCATATTCAGGTGTGCCACAGGGCTCACACTTGGGGCCAACTCTGTTCAATATTTTTATAAATGATGTAGTAAATTGTTTCAGAACAGTGATGTACTTCTCTTTGCAGATGATCTAAAATTGTATAAAAAATAAAACCGTTCATGATGGAAACTTACTACAAAATTATATTGATAGGCTGGTCTCCTGGTGCAAGCAATAATGTAATCCTTAATCGTGAAAATGCTACCAAATATCTTTTAATAAAAAATCCATCCAATTATTAATGAATATAATATTAATGATTTTGTCATACAAAAGACAAATGTTATTCGTGATCTAGGTATTTTAATCGATTGTAAATTAAGTTTCACTGCGCATATGGATCAAGCTATAAAAAATCATTGAAATTTTTGAAGCTTAATTAAACGGGTAACTAAAACTTTTAAAATAAAAATCCAAAGTAATTCTTTTAACTCATTTATTCTTAGTAATCTTGAATATTGTTCTTCTGTCTGGAATCCACATTATAAAACACATAAAACAGGTTAGAACAGTGCAAAAGAAATTCATTAAGTACCTTTATTTCAATAATAACAAATTACACGGGCAATTAACTTATATTGAAAGACTAGATAATTGCAATATGTTTTCATTAAATGATCGAAGGGTGCTTATGGACTTGTGTTTGTTACACAAAATCGTCAACAATAAAATTAGCTCGAATAATCTTTAGGTAAAATATCATATATTATTCCTAGACCTAATTCTAGAATAAAAATTATAGTTTATTCAAAACTAGGTATTGTAGAACAAATGTTGGACTATCAGCTCCAATTAATAGAACCTTAAAACTTATAATGTAATTTCTAAAGTAGTCGATCTTGACATATTCAATGATTCTTATAGCACTTTTAAAATAAAATTAAAAACATTTTATAACAAAATTAAGATAACCTCATGAGTTTTTGTTTTGTTTTGTAGAAGAAAGTTTTATTTCTTGTTTGATGCATTACAATAGGTTATTTTGTTATCCTTTCTTCTTTTTCAATAACAATGTGCGTTACTTATTATTTACTTTAACATGTTAAGTTAACTATAAGTATGATATGTACTAAACTTTAGATTAATATATAAAATTTGTAAACATTTTTCATTGTACAATATCATGTTGGCTTCCTAATAAATAAATAAATAAAAATAACAAATAATTATTTTCTTCCGGCGTTGCATCGCAATACTCATTGTCCTTTACAACGTCGGAATAAACTGATTGCGTGCGTAAGCCCGACTTTAGTTGAAGGGGAATTGCGTTTGTCAAACAAAGCCTTCATTGTTCGAGCAAGAGTTGTTTGTAGAATCTAGACTGCACTAATTGTAGCTTGAAATTGATTATTGTGTCCCGTGTAGTGGCGGGTAAGAATACCCACTCCCCATATCTCCCGTGGGTGTCGTAAGAGGCGACAAGGAAACTGATACAGAAGATGGGCAGCAGCATCTTTCTGATAAAAGCCAAAACAAAACTGCGGTTGCCAACCCGCCGCCAAGCGTGGCAACTATGGCAATACCCCCATGAGCGACGACAAATAAACGCCTGTCCCCGGCGGCCCCGCTATTCCTGGCTACGGTGGCGACCATGGTAACGGCGGGCAGGTGCTAAGAATCTGTGGAGGTTCGGTGCCACCTACGACGACCTGACCTGGCAATATATAACGCACGCACCTGAGGACTGACGAGAAGATCCTGGAGTTGAAGAAGAGATAGATAAGTTACGCTGGAATATAATAGGACTATCCGAGGTCCGAAGAGAGGGGAGGACACGGTAATCCTCGATTCCGGCAACTTATTCTATCACCGGGAGGCGACCATCTGTCCCAAGGAGGTGTCGGATTTATCGTCCACAAGTCTCTCGTTAACAACGTTGTTAAGATCGGGAGTGTGTCGACGAGGTTGCGTACCTTATACTCAGAATCACCAAACGGTATTCGCTGAAGGTCATACAGGTTTACGCACTGCCTCGGCACACCCGATGAGGAGGTGGAGAAATGTATGAGATATCTCTAGAGCCATGCATTCCTCCAAAACCCACTATACGGTGTTAATGGGAGACTTCAACGTAAAACTAGGCACAAGAGAGAGCGGTGAGCTGAAAGTAGGAAATTCGGAATAGGGCAGCAGGAACCCAAGGGGCAGCTGGCCGACTTTATGGAGAAAGAGGACTCTTTATGATGAACTCTTTCTTCAAAAGCGGCCCCACAGAAAGTGGACCTGGTCGAGCCCCGACGGTTCGACAAAAATGAGATTGACTTCATTATGAGACGACGACAACTGTTCAGTGATGTCTCAGTGATCGCAAGGGTGAAACTGGCAGCGACCACCGAATGGTGAGGCACACTGAACCTAAACGTTAAGTTGGAGGTCGTCTAATGAAGTCAACGCTCATCCCCTCGTGCTCTAATCCAAAGTCCCGAAAACTTTCAGCTCGAATTACAAAATCGTTTTCAGTGACTAGAAGTTTGCAATGAAGTGGACGATATGAATGACAAGCTTGTGGAAACTCTCCATGCGGTCGTAGCTAATTTCTGTAAGACCCGTCGCAGAAGAACACAAAAACTCTCCGAGCACACTCTTAATCTCATGGTTGTTAGACGGGAGATGAAGCTGCAGTCTTCAGCAGATTTGACAGTATACAGGCAACTGAACAGACAGATCTCCAAATGCATGCGGCGGGACTTGCGCAACTTCAATACAGCTCGTATTGAAGAAGCGATCCCGAGCACCAGGGCTCAAAGTCTTTGCCGAGATCTGTCTGCCAGAAAGAGCCAACTGTCGAGCTGAAGACCGATTGTGGCAGCATCGTTTCCGGGACACCTGAGATTTTGAGTGAGATTGAGGTTCTATGGATAGCTGTACACGTCATCGTTGGAGCCACGCAAGTGTGAGTAACGATCCAAGAGCAAGTCTTATCCGACACTATTCCGATGATATCCCGGACGTCAGTCTGAGCGAGATTAGAATGGCTCCAGCACCTTAAAACGGCAAGGCCCCAGGCGAGGATGGAATTACAGCGGGCTTCTGAAGCGGGTGGAAAACCGGTACTTGAAGTCCTTCAGAAGCTCTTTAATTCCGTCCTCCATGGTGGCATTACACCGGAGGCGTGGAGCAGAAGTGCGGTGGTCTTGTTCTTCAAGAAAGCGACAACGCTCTCTTGAAGAACCACAGACCGATTTCCTTCTGAGCCGCGTCTACGTGCTGTTTTCGAGTCATTACGAATCGTCTCGCATGCAGACTCGACGACTTCAGCCTCCCGAACAAGCCGATTTCCGAAAAGGCTTTAGCACCATAGACCACATTACATACCCTTCGGCAAATTGTACCAGAAGACCGACGGTACAATCTGCCACTTTGCCTGTGTATGTGGACTATGAGAAAGCCTTTGATTCCGTCGAAATCTGGGCGGTGCTGCAGTCCCTTCAGCGGTGCCAAGTGGACTGTCGGTATATCGAGGTGCTGAAGTGTTTGTATAGTACAGTAGCTACGATGGCTAATAAGTACAGAGAGCGTGAAACCTATCCAACTGCAGAGAGGTGTAAGACAGGGTGACGTAATATCCCAGAAACTCTTCACCGCTGCATTGGAAGACGTTTTCAAGCTACTGGACTGGAAAGGATACGGTATCAACGTCAATGGCGAGTACATCACTCACCTTCGATTTGCCGACGATATAGTCCTTATGGCAGAATCGCTGGAGGACTAAGCACTATGCTCAATGAACTCAATAGTGTCTCCAACGGATAGGTCACAAGATGAACATGGACAAAACAAAGATCATGTTTAATATCCATATCACACCTATGCCGGTAATTGTTGGAGCACTAAGCTCGAAGTTGTTGACGAATATGTTTACCTGGGACAAATAGTCCGACTAGGTTAGTCCAACTTCGACCAAGAGGTCAATCGACGGATTCAACTCGGCTGGGCAACGTTCGAGATTACGACCCATCTTCTCGTCAGGCATACCTCAAAACCTCAAAACCAAATTGTACAACCAGTGCGTGTTGCCAGTGATGACATACGGAACTAAGACGTGGTCCTTCACTGCTGGCCGTATGAGGAAGCTCAAGGTCGCTTAGCGAGCTATGGAGAGGGCTATGCTCGGGGTTTCTCTGCGTGATAAACTTACAAATGAGGATATCCGCAGTAGAACCAGAGTAACCGACATAGCCCAAAGTATTAGTAAGCTGAAGTGGCAATGGGCCGGCCATATAGCTCGAAGAACCGACAACCGATGGGGAAGAAAGGTTCTCGGTGGCAGCCTCGTACCGGCAGGCGAAGTGTAGGGGCGTCCCCACTAGATGGAGTGAAGACCTGGTAAGACATGCAGGAAGTCAATGGATGCAGGTGGCTCGGGACCGTGCTTTGTGGCATTCCGTGGGGGAGGCATATGTTCAGCAGTGGACTTGAGAAGGGCTGTAATGATGAATGATGAATGATGTAGTTACAGTACCTGCAGGTCGGGTGAATTTATGTAACAGCTGTTGAAACTCGTTGTTAGCAGAGATGGTTTTGATTGAGATGACGTCCTCTGGGATTCTCTGGCATTGCGCGGATACACAAAAGGTAGTTGTGCCATCTATTAGTCGCTGACTCCGGCAATCTACAAGCAGATTACAAAAACATAAGAAACTCCACTCCTATAATGGGTTTCGTAATATTGGCAATAGTGAATTTCCATGTAAAAGTACGTCTGAGTCCAAGGTCCAGCTGTAGTAGTATAACACCATAAGTATTTATGACTGTATCATTTGCAGCAACCAAACTGTACTTTGTAGGAGTACACGGCGTCTTAATAGCTGACCGTGGGAAAACACAAAGGTCTGACCCAGTATCGACGAGGAAAAGTATTTTAGAAACACGGTCAGTAACAAATAGACGGCCTGTGTTAGCTGGGCAATCGTTGGCCGCTACTGCCGACTGCTCGTTGAGTTTTCCGCCTCCCAATTACAAGGTGCTAAACATTTCCTGGTACGCGCACCATATGTAAAATGATACCAGCACTAAGGATGATTTGGAGGTGTCTGTGGTGATCGTGCTTTAGAATAATTGCGTTTACCTTTGTCCTTAGATTTAGATCGAGACCTTGAGCGATATCGGGGATACTTATTTACCTGTGTTGTAAGTTTCGCTACTTGTTTAGTCAATTCACTTATCTGTTCAACCATTGCCTCGTAAGAAGAACTAGGAATACCCGAAGATGAAGTGCTGGCGGCTTGTCCAAGAGTGGTTGGCGCAATCTGGTGAACCTTGTCTGCTAAATCTGCTAACTTATCTAATGGTAAATCAGACTGTGATGCTATTATTGTTTGTAAATTTCCTAGTAAACGGCTTGACCATAGGGTTTTCAAAAAATTGTTAGAAACTGAAGGTACGCCAAGATGTTGCAAGTGTCTTAAAAACTGAGATGGCTTTCGATCGCCCAACTCTTCATGCATGAGGAGTTGTTTAACCTTACGCTCCTGGGACGCAGAAAGACGCTTAATAAGTTCCGTTTTTAACTTTCATATTTGTTTGTTGACGGCGGTGAAGTAATAATATCCTTTACCTCTGTTGCATATCGGTGATCAAGTTGTACAATAACGTGATAGAATTTTGTTGCATCAGACGTCACATATTTTTTTTTATAAAATAAACTGGCCTTCCATTTGGGCAAACCATAAACCTGGTTCTTCAGGCCAGAAAGGCGGAGGTCGCACACTGACTTTGCAAGCTTCTCCAGCAGCTGCATCTTGGAATTTATCATCATTTGCCATCGTCGAGGTCACCAATGTAGCTATTAATGTATTTAAAACTGCAGTCTCTCAGGTAGTAAGGTGAACAAAGAAAGTCCAAAGTTCAATATAAGTCAGTTATAATTATTTAAATTAGAATTTACATTTAACACTGGAGAATATAAAATAAGCCAAAAATACTACACTGAATACAAAAAGAAAAGAAAAATGTAAGGGAGAAAGTCATAAAACAATACTAAAATTTAAAGGTCGTAAGTATACAAATGCAAGGCGATCGAACGTGCGTCTATTCCCGAATCTCTAAGCAGTGAAGGCACCTTGGCGTGGTGAGTATACTTATCACGGACGTAACTTCCAAGGTTACCGGTATTCCGATGGGCACGAGCGCAAATGGGAATACAAGTAAATTCCTATAAATCCGGCGGATATATCAAAGACTGCCACAACTACACCATTCGGGCTTTATGAATAACTTTTCATGAATTATGGCTTGAGGAACGCAGCGCAAACTTTTCAGAGATTCATTGATGAAGTGCTTTCTGGTCGTGAAGATTTTTGCTACGGATACCTCGACGATATTCTGGTTTTCTCACCTTCCCCAGAAATACATAAACGCCACTCACTTCAGCTCTTTGAGAGGTTAAAAGCTTACGGCGTGTTGATCAACATAACGAAGTGCGTGTGGGGACAACATGAGGTGATATTCTTTGGTTACCATGTGTCTGCATCCAGCATCTTACCGCTAAATACAAAAGTGCAAGCTATACAAGAATTTCCCATACCACGTACTGTAAAGGAACTCCGCAGATTCTTAGGTATGATCAATTTTTACAGACGTTTCATAACAAATGCAACTAGGATATTATAAGCACCATTAAACTTCATCTTAGCAGGACCTAAAGTACCTAAAGGATCTCATCCCATTAGTATGACACCAGATCTTTTGAAAGCATTTGAAGAATGCAAAAATGCTCTTTTTAATACTACATTTTTCGTACATCATAATTCATCGGCTGAGCTCTCAATTCACACTGACGCTTCAGATGTGTCCATCGGTGTTGTGCTGCAACAACACAAGGACACTGAATGAGAATCCTTAGGTTTCTTTTCTAAAAAGCTGAATTCTGCACAAAAAAATATAGCCCTTATGACAGGGAGCTTCCAATAATTTATGAAGCAATCAAATATTTCTTACATATGGTAGAGGGTAGAGTCTGTGTCAAATATCTCTTACATATGGTAGAGGGTAGAGGCTTATGATCTGTGTGTACACAGATCATAAGCCCTCTTATCCTCTTTAACTACTTCAAAAGATAAATGTCCTCCGCGACGCTATCGCTACCTAGATTTTATTGTACAGTACACCACAGACATTCGCTACATTTCGGGATTAGAAAATCTGGTAGCTGATACGCTCTCAAGGGTAGAAGAAATTAAAGTATCTTTAGATTATCAGGCTCTTGCACAATCTCAAGATAAAGACCCTGAGCTGCAAGACCTGCTGCAAAACGGTTCATCATTAAACCTACAGAAAATCGAACCAATAGGAGCAAACCTAAAAGTATACTGTGGCGTATCCATACAGTGGCTAAGACCTTTCATTACAAAAGCATTTAGAAAGCAAGTGTTCGATATGCTCCATGAATTAAGTCATCCAGGAAGTTCAGCTACAGTACTTCTTGTCACTGATAGGTTTGTCTGGCCTGGCATTCGTAGAGACTGTAGAGAGTGGACTAGGCATTGCCTTGATTGCCAACGCAGCAAGATTACCTATAAAATCAGGTGTAGAAAGTAAAGTAGAAGGCGTAGGAAAGGAGGAAGGGGGCGGAAATTTCACTCCTCCTCTACGCCTTCATCAGATTTCTATCTCGATTTTAGAGACACTAACTTTGTCTTATGATTTCAGATATTGCCTCACTATTATCGATAGATTTACACGATGATTTACCTGCAGCGATTCCGTTGAAAGACATCACAGCAGTATGCTGTGCCTCCGCTCTGGTATCGGGGGGAATATCCAGATTTGGCTGCCCTGCACAAATTACAACGGACAGAGGTCTTCAGTTCGATTCCTGCTCATTTAAAATCACGACCATGGTTGGTACTCGTCATTTCTGCGCTGCCTACCACCCTTCTGCTAATGGAATGGTGGAGCGCGAACATCGCCAGCTGTAAGCTGCCATTATGTGCCACAACTCTACACAATGGACTGAGGTACTTCCACTCGTTCTTCTTGGTATTCGCAGCTCTTGGAAAGAAGATATTCAAGCTTCGTCTGCTGAACTGGTGTATGGCAGCACTGAAGATTTCACCAGCTTCGCCGCCCGTCTACGCTCACGTATGGCTAAGCCGACGCCAAAACCAGCTAAATGGCACAGAAATGGTTCATTTTATTTACCCAAAAGTCTAACAGATTGCAGTGATTGTATTCCTGCGTCAGGACCATGTACAAAATTCACTAGAGCCTCCATATGCGGGCCCGTATCAAGATTTAGGCAGGCACCAGAAGTTTTATAAAGTGCTCGTGCGAAATAAAGCGGTCAGCGTCAGTATCGATCGTCTAAAACCTGCGTATGTTACAGATGGACCCACAAATACTTCGGTTGCCATATATTCACCAACTCCTCTTCCAACATGCATCCATATCGACCCAAAGACGAAGGAAAGGATTATCAAGAGTGGTAGAAAAGTTCATTTTCCTGACTACTATCGACTGTCACCACGGTCTCAGCGGGGGAATACTGTGGGAATACCAACTACGAACATTACCACGGCGTGCGCTCGCGCCCATCGGAATACTTCAGCAATCTTCAGAAGTTATGTCCGTGATAATAAGTATACTCTCATCACGCCAAGGTGCCCTTCACTCGCTTAGAGATTCGGAAGTAGACGCACGTTCGATCGCCTTGCATTTGTACATTTACGACCGTTAAATTTTAGTATTGTTTTATTACTATCCTCCCTTTTACTCTTGTTCATTTTGTTTGTATTCAGTGTAGTATATTTTGGCCTGTTTTATATTCTCCAGTGTTAAATGTAAATTCTAATTTAATAATTATAACTGACTTATATTCAACTTTGGACTTTCTTTATTCACCTTACTACCCGAGAGACAGTGCAGTTTTAAATACATTAATTGCTACAAATCTATAATCACCAATTGTAGCTTCATTGGATTGGATCTTTTGAGTACATAAACATAATCACTCACGTCTGTCACCCAGAGTGGTAGGCAGAGACTATGGATTTCCATTTGGCACGAACCTGACACACACATCCATATACCCACGCATACACGCTCGTCGGTAAAGTATACTCCTAATTTGGCCCATTTTGAATATATCACTAATTTGGTCGATAAACATTCGTCTAGGGCGTCCCTTCCCGACTCTGCCGTTCACCTTTACGGTGGTAGAGCCACGCAGCAGCTTTTGCTGTTGCACGTATGGGCCGGCTCGAGCCGAGTTAGTACCACGACCTCACAGAATACCGGCGTGAAGTGGAAGCTCTGCTTTTGCGTTTCATCTGGTGAGTGCAGGTGACGGAGGCCCAATTCTCCTCCCCCCCCCCCATCAACATGGTAGCGGAATTAAATCATAGACTACTCCAGGAGGGTACCAGAACCCCTGCCACGCTATCCGTGAATTTCTGCCACATCAGGGGACTTCACTCGAACTAAACGACGTCCTACCATCTCGAGACGGCATGAAGCCGGCCGCTCTTTCTGACCGAGATGCAGGTGTCCTCCGGCTGATACTTCATCTCTCCCCCAGGGTACTTGGCCTCTTTTGTGCCTCGGGCTGGAGTTTGCGTATACGTCACAGAGGACATCTGTTCTCGACACCTCGGCAGTCTTGAAGGTTCGAACTGTCCATCCTTTGGCTACGCGTAGATAGCGACGACCATCCGCGAGTCTACGGGTGAATCCATAGGTCGCATAGCGATAATTCCGAAACAAACCGACTCATCGACAACGTCCAATGGTTACAGATTCTTGCTACAACAGGGACCTGTTGTGGCAAGGAATCTGTCCGCAGAGATCGTGATCCTTGGCAATTTTAACGCCCACCACGCCGAATAGCTCAGTTCACGTTTAACCGATCATGCGGGAGATCTGTTTATGACTTTGCCTTCGCATATGATCTGACACAACTGGTTACCGCCTACGCGGATTTCAGATGTAAAGGATCATACACCTTCCCTGTTGCTGATTTCACCTTCTGCTGACCTCTCATCCGGACGGATATCAGGTTTCCGTCAATGCCCTTCCGGCTCTTCGGACCATTGTCTGATCCGGAATGGTGCCATCACGCTCCGTCGCGGTTGCGTTCTGCAGGTTGCCGCCGTGTTTGGCATTACAGGTCCGCGGATTGGGACGGAATGCGGTCTTTCTTTGCATTCCTACCATAGGGCGGGTTTGCTTCGCAGGATGATCCCAGCGCTGTTGCTGACTCTATCACTGATGTGGTGCTACAGAACAACTATTTATTCCATCATTCTGTGGTACCCATCGGAGGCAGATCTCAGCCTTGGTTTGGTCGCTCCTGTAAGACTGCATTACACAGTAAGCAGTGAGTGCTATCAGGCCTGGGCTGAGGCTTCGGCGGCTCGGGATGTAACACCAGCATGCTTAAAAAGAAGTATAACTTCGCCTCCAGGTCCTTCAAGAGTTGTGCCAAGGCAAAGTCAGAGCACATAGGCAGAATTGGCGAGAAACTAGTTCGCCTTCGGGAACCCGTGCATTCTGATCTCTCGCCAAGGCTGTTCAAGGAATTTCTGTAAACCACCACTACCATCTCTGCACAAGGAGGACGACTCACTGCCCACGCCGCAAAAGAGAAAGCCGACCTTTAGGCTCCCTTTGCGTCCAACTCGACTCTTGATGACGGGGAACACACCGCCGACCATCCCGCGGTGCGAGTGCTCCATGCCGGATGTGCGGTTCACAGTGCTCGGTTCGTGCCACTTCTCCCTGACATCCACAAGTCGAGTGGGCCTGACGGAACCCCAATTGTGCTGAGGACGTGTGCTCCGGAGTTGGCACCGGTTCAACGCGTCTTTTCCGGTAATTCTACCCCTAGGCGTAGTCCCGAAATCATGGAAGAGAGCTTTTGTTCAACCGATCCTAAAAGGTGACCGCTCAGACCCGTCCAACTACAGGCCTATCGCCATCACCCCTTTGTTCGCCAAATAATGGAGTCCGTTATAAACTGTCAACCCATGGTACCTTGAGCATCACCAGCTGATTAGTGACTGCCAATACGTTTTCGCCGGGGTAATCAGCTGGTGATCTTCTATTCCACCTGACATAGATGGGCGGAGGCAGAGTCCAAGGAGGCATTGGCCGTTAGTTTGGACATTGCGAAGCTTTCGATCGGGTTTGGCACAGCGCTTTTTCGAAGCTCCCTTCCTATGGGCTTCCTGAAATTGTGCAATTGGATCACCAGTCTTCTTGCAGCTCGGAGCATCATGGTCGTTGTAGTCGGTGCATGTTCCGACCAAGCCTATTAACGCTGGTGTTCCACAAGGCTGCGTGCTATCACCAACGCTGTTTCTTCTGCATATC